>JAOWBW010000543.1:546183-875595 GCA_026119855.1 Campanula takesimana
GTCATAATATTCATATGCTTTAATTTGTGTATGAAAATCTTCATGTTTTCTCTCAAAGGGCGTAAATCTGCCCTCTTTGGCTTTCCTTCATGATCATGCATGTGAAAATCATTATTTGTTGAGAAATAGCTCTTGGATAATGTTTTTTTAACATGTTAAATATCAAGTCCTTGAGTTCATGCCTTTGGTTTGAAGATATAGTAGTGTTTTGAGGTCTATATCATAGCCTCATATAATCAGTTTTTACTTTCTGTATAGAGTCTTGATTTTTATGAGCTTGTAAATACATCTTAGAGTGGTTTTATGGTTTAGTTCAAAGAACAAAAGTTGTTCATAACATTTTTAAATATATGATCCGAAAGTTTCATGTTCAGATTCCATGCCTAGATCATATTTTCATGCATAAATTTGGGTCTCAGTGATTCGAGTTGTTTATTCACTGTGGTACCTTTCTGTGTTCTTGGGCTTCAAACTTGATGAAAAATAATTTTATGGACAAAATATCAAAAAATGGATTTTGTTCTACACTAACCCAGGATGATTATAATATTTTTTATACATTTTTGGATCAGTTTAAGTGCTTCTTTCAAAACATATGTTTCAAACTCAAAAATTCAGATTCTGCACTCCAGTTTCTGACATTCAAATGTCAGAAACCTTTTGAACCACTAAAAACTCATCCTATGAACTCCAAATTTTGGAATATTCATGTTTTATGTGTGGGTATTCAACTTTTGTTCTTTGTATTTTGTCAGATTCCCAAGCTAAGGATGGTGAAAAGTGGTGATAAACATGCTAAGGTTTCTGTTTGCCTTTTCTGGGCTGAATTTGTGATCAACTTTATTGCATGTGTTTGGGGCCTAAAAAATTGGTCCAAAAAAGTCTAAAAAATCTCCCTTGTGATCCCTAGTATTCAAGGATTAAACCCCCAATTTTTATTTTGGAATCGGGATTGATTTTAGAACAGGTACGACGGCTCGGGGACGGAAAGTGTCACCGAAATCAACAAAAGCACCGTCGAGGATATTTATTATTATTTGTGGGATTTGTCTCCCCTATTTTTTGTATATGTGTAATTGTGTAATCTCCCCTCCCGTGGATGTATTATTGCTTGATATGATCAAAACCATTCTTGAAAACCAATCGGGGAATCCACTCAAACCGAGTTCCCAGTTGTGAATAAAATGAAACTTCCTAGAATAGGAAGACCTCCATATATATTTCATCACCATTTTTTGGTTAGGGCATAAAATCCAAATTAAAAAGGCAATAAATTGAATATAAGTGGGCACGCATATAGAGACCATCACGGGCGAGAAGAGTGCCTAACCCCTCTCTTTCTCGTAACTTAGCCCCCGAACCCATTTTCTCAAAAAAGGTTTTTTCTTCATTTTTCCTAAAATCAAAATGAGGTGGTGACTCTTGCAACCCAAATCACAGCATCAAGAGGAAACCATTGTGTGAGAAACCGAGCGCATTTCCAAAAGCGCATCAGCACGAGACGGGCGCGAACCGCTTTCAGGGCGGTCATTTCGCGGTGATCCGAATCATTCTCGGGCGCGGGCTCTCACAGTGGCGACTCTGCTGGGGACTTATTTTAAAGTGGGCTAGACTCTAAATCTTTGTGTTGTTGCCATCCTTTAAGTGGCCTTACTTGGGGTGTATATATCTGTGCCCTAACCTCTGTTTTGCAGGGGCGTTTTTTCGCTTATCTTATTTGTATATATATATATATTGCATTGCGTGGTGAGTGATTCCCCAAAAAAAGGGGTAAAACAAAGTAAAAAAGGAAAAAAATGATTTTCTTGTTTTCTTTACGTGCTTTCAAAATGATTTTTTCGAAACTCATAGATACCTCAACAACATGCACGTTTTTTGAAAAGTGTCTTAGAATCTCAAAACCCGAGACGGTAAACCTGGGGCATAAGGGAGCTCACTTGACTTCCCCATAGGGTCAACGGTTATACTGTTTCCCCCTTAGCAGCGCCTACGGGCGTTGTGATGGGTGTAAGCCAAGCTTCAAAAGCCGAAATGCGATGTCTATATTCTTTCGAAAATAACACGTCATAGACTTCATGTCGGTTTTTGTCTAAACAATTTTACTTCAATCCTATGAATTCCAAAAGGTTATAATCGCCTCAATTGTGGATATCATGTTGAAATTCTTGAATTGACTTGAAATTGTCAAGACCTCACATAGACCCGTAACCGAATGGTGGATCCCAGAAAGAGTATAGGCCCTTCGCTAGGGGCTCGGACGGCCAATAGTACAGTACAGGTGAAAAAAGTTGGCCTATACTTTGGAGATGGTATCCACTATTCCAAGATTCATGCAAAAACATGTCAAAATAAAGCAAGTGCTTTATCCGCATTCTAGGATTGATTTTGATTTTTGAACTCCTTTTGAATCAAACTCGGAAAATCTCGATCCTTTTCACTCTCTAATCAGCCCTAAACACCATCCCTTTCAGATAATCTAAAGCCTGGCATCTACTTGGAAAGGGGGAGCTAGAAACAGTAAGGGGATGTGTGATCCGAGTTGCCGAGACAGTGCTGTAACCGAAGAAGCTATTGCAATGGCCCAGGAAGGAAATGAGGAAGCCTATGTGCCGCCACCAGGTCTTCAAGCATGGTTGGAGCAGAATGTGTTGGGTCAGATGAGGATTCAGCAAGAATGAGCTACTGGCTACACTTGTGCAGATGCAGAATCAGAATAGTATGGGGCTCCCAATGGCAACCCCAACAGAAATCCCAATGGCGATCCGAACGTTAATCAGACCGGAAATGGGTTCCTAATCCTAATCCCAATGGCAATACAGGTCCCAATGGAAGTGGCATCCCTACCATCAACTTGAATCCTATTGGTAGCAACCCATCGGCCAGAGTCATCACCAGAACATCCTCCTCAGGGTAATGTGGCTCATCCAGACTTCAGTGGCACTCACCAGCCCTTCATCCCGAATCCTGCAAATTTTGCTGTGCATCCGTCTCAGTATCCGCCCTGATCATAATGCCTTTGCTCAGTATATGCAGACTCTGTATCCGAATCAGCAGCCCAACGCTTATGGTGCGTTTGCTAGCGGTGCCTCTCAGATTAATCAAGGAACTTCCCAGGGGCAAGATCCTAACCTAGTCCGCCAAATGGAAGCGTTCTACAAGGGTGTCCCATATGTACCCCTTACTAAAGCTGAGATTGAAATGAGCGAAATGAAAGAAATGTTGAGAAAGGTCATGAATAAAGGGGATTTTTCTGCAGATTCCTTGAAATTATCTCCATTTGCTGTTCTGCCTCCTAAATTCAAAATGCCCGATGTGGAGAAATTTGACGGTACAGGTTGCCCAATGGCCCACCTGAAATCTTACGCTCATGCAATGCAGTCTCGTGGGGCTAATGTTGGTGCGATGGCCTCCAACTTCCATCTGACTTTGGTAGGAGCCCCTAAGCAGTGGTTTATGACTGTGGATGCCATCTGGTTGATAATTGGGGGAAGCTCGTGGAAGAATTCCAGAAGTGATACAAAGATAATTCCAACTGGGAGAAGATCCGTCGTGACCTTGATTCGTGTGCTCAACGTGAGAAGGAATCCTTTTCTGAATTTGCAAGTAGGTGGAGGAAGAAAGTTGCTCAAACTCGGGAGAGGCCTGACAGTGCCGAGCAAACTCGTATTTTCCTTAAGAATCTTCAGCCAGTGTATGCAGATAAGATGAAATATCTCCCGTTTCCAGATTTTGCTTCTATTCTTGATGTGGGTTCTCGTATTGACGAAGATGTCCGAACTGGGGTGACCAAGCTAGATTCTTCTTCTAGCTCCTACAGATTCCGATCCGCTGCTAAAGCCCCGGCACCAGTTGTGAACAATGTTGCCATGACCCCTGCTCCTTTTTGGAACATCAATGTGGGACCAAGCCGGAGCAGCTACAATAGGGCACCTCCGTGTTATAATCAAGACGGGTCTGTGAACTCTGTCACCGATCAGCGAAGGAATGGTGGAAATCGGAGAGATCGCCATTTTGATAAATTCAGCGCTCCATTGTCTACTATCTTTCAAGGATTGGTCGCCCAAGGAGTACTAAAGCCGATAGAAGGATACCGCCCGCCTAATCCGCCTCCTAAGAATTGGGATGCAAGTAAATATTGTGCATACCACGTATCACCTGGTCATGCGACAAATAAATGTTGGAGTTTGAGACACACTCTGCAAGACATGATAGACGATGGACTCATTCAGAAGCCGCCCCAACCAAATGTGGTGACTAATCCCTTGCCAGGGATCCATGTGATCGAGTTTGAAGGAAACTACTCAAGGACTAGTTTCATCGTTCCGAAGAAAGCTTTGAATTACACTGTAACTCCTGTTATCTCTCGAAGATTTTGAATGCCATATGATCTCTTGGGATTCGATTTTGTCTAGTGCTAAAGCTGTTAAGGAGCAAAAGGCCCCTGTTAAAAAGGCCACTTGGGTTGGCGGAAATGTGAATCACCTCACTCGCTCGGGAAGAGCCTATCAGCCTCCCAATCCCGAGGCAAGTGAATTGGGAAAGGATAAAGAAGAAGTCCCCGCTCAGAAAGAGAAGGTCGCCGAGAACCCGGTCTTGACCCAGTTAAAGAAAACCCAGGCTAATATATCCATTTGGGGTTTGCTCTCGTCTTCACAGGAGCACCGAGATGTGTTGGTTAAAGCTCTTGCTCAAGCTGTCATCCCGATTGAGACTTCTCCCAATGACCTTGTCCACATGATCGGCAACATTCATTTTGGGAATATCATCACTTTTACCGATCTCGATGCACCAAAAATTGGTCTTAATCATGTCGAGGCTCTGCACATCACAGTTGAGGTCGGAGGTGAGAACTTAGCTCGTGTTTTGATCGATAATGGCTCCTCAGTAAATGTATGCCCCGTGCATGTTCTCGCAGATTTGGGAATCAAGATAACTGATTTGGCCCCATCTTCTCAAGTGGTTCGTGCTTACGATAGCACCAGTCGCTGTGTTCTGGGTGTTGTCCTTCTCACTCTCACCATTGGCCCTCTTGTCATGCTGATTGAATTTCAAGTGATTGATATCAGGTCCTCATTCAGTCTACTCTTGGGACGCCCTTGGATCCATGGAGTAAGAGGGGTAGCTTCCTCTTACCATCAGTGCATCAAGTTCATCCACGACAATCATGTAGTGGTAGTTCATGCCCAAGATGATACGCAAGTTCATGACCTCCCGATTTTGGGAATTGAGCACAAAGATACTGGCATCTTCTTGAGTGGTTTTGAAGTGATCCCACAAGCTCGGATCCATGCTATTGAATATGTCAAGGAGACCGATCTAATTGGTGGAAAGCGGACTAGGTATGGAGACGCAATGGCCTTGAATATGGTCAAGAAGATGAAGTTCCTGCCTATGATGGGGCTTGGAAAAGAGCAACAAGGGTGTATCGAACCTATCAAGGATGATGTTCCATTTTTCTTCCTTCCTTTTGGGCTTGGCTACAAACCGACTCCTGCCGAAATCGCCGAAGCTGTACGTCAGAAAAGGGAGAGACAGACTGCTATCAAAAGTGGAAGGACCTATAAGCTCCCCCCACTCCGTCCTTATGAAAAGTCCTGGAAGGGATATTTTGTTTGCAAAGTTGAAGATGTCGCGTATGTTATGCCTTTTGAGCCAGTTATTGGCATTAATGAAAAGCCTCATGCTGGATGGGAAGTATTTGAGAATATCAAGATGGTCGATGAAAACTTTGATGTGGGCAGTTCCTATAAGCAACTGGACCCGATTATTCCGTGGAATATTGATGAAGAAGATGTTGTCTTCGGGTTGTTTGAAGGAATTGGTCTTGAAGACGGATATGTGGTTATGATCGAAAATGGTAATGGTGAAGCTTATAACCCGGTGAAGCACCTCAAGCCGGCAGTGGCACCACTTAATAACTGGTCCAGAACCACTGGCCCGCTCGCTACTACTGACACTCTGGTGGAGCAGTTTGGTTATGTTCGCCCTGATGGCCCCGCTTTTGAACCCTTTGTGCTATCTAATGTTGTTTCCGAGACTCCCGAAGAGGACCTCACTGTCGAGGACCTCGACGCGGTCGCCGAGCTTGTACTCCCCTCTTTTGTGAATGAAGTTTCCTCTATTTCCGCTTACTCCTCGGTTGCCAATATTTTAAAAAATGATTTAACAAATGAAAATTTAACAACAACTAAAGTTAATCATGAATCTTTAAAAAAACATAAGTCAAGATGAAAAAGACTATTTAATCGAGTTAAACAGGTTAGCAAAACAGCGTGAGGAATGAAAATTAGAAGCCTGTGGGGAAAATCTGTCTCCCATCAATCTGGGGCTGAATGAAGAAGTCAAAGAAATGAAGATCGGGAGCTTCATGCAAGGGGCTGACAGGGAACAGCTGATCAGTTTACTCAAAGAATTTGTTGATGTGTTTGCCTGGTCGTATGAAGACATGCCAGGGTTAGATCCGACGATTGTGGAACACCAAATTCCTACCTTTCCTGACGCCAAACCGGTCAAGCAGAAACTACGCAGAATCAAGCCGCAGTGGGCCCTTCAGGTTAAAGAGGAGATCGAGAGGCTACTACAAGTAGGCTTCATCCGAGTTGTGGAGTATCCCTAATGGTTGTCCAATATGGTCACAGTTGAAAAGGCGAACGGCAAAGTCCGGATATGTGTTGATTTCAGAGACCTCAACAAGGCTTGCCCGAAGGATGATTTCCCGTTACCAAATATTGACATTTTGGTGGACTCGGTTGCAATGCACAAAGTGAAGTCGCTCGTTGATGGAATGGCGGGTTATAACCAAATTAAGATGGCAGTAGAAGATCAAGAGAAAACTTCGTTCATCACCCCGTGGGGGACGTTCTGCTATACTGTGATGCCTTTCGGTCTTAAAAATGCCGGAACCACTTATCAAAGAGGTGCTACGACCCTTTTTCATGACATGATCCACAAAGAGCTTGAAATCTACATGGATGACATGATTGTGCACTCAGTTGAAGAAGGCTCTCAGCATCTGATTGACCTCAGAAAGTTCTTCGAAAGGTTGCGGAAGTACCACATGAAATTGAATCCTACTAAATGCACATTCGGTACTGTCCGAGGCAAAGTCTTAGGTTTCTTGGTCACTGAAAAAGGGATTGAAGTCGACCCCAACAAAATAAAGGCCATCACAGAAATGCCTCAACCTCGAACTCAAAAGAGGTGAAAGGTTTCTTGGGAAGGATTCAATACATTAGCAGATTCATACGGCAGTTAACCATGATGTGTGAACCGCTCTTTAAGCTCCTAAAAAAGGACACCGATCGATCATGGGATGAAGAATGCCAGATTGCTTTTGAAAAGGTCAAAGAATACTTGACAAGCCCACCGGTCTTGGCGCCACCTCATTCGTACAAACCCTTACGACTGTACCTAACAGTTACTGATACTGCAGCAGGAGCAATGCTTGCACAAGAAAAAGAGGACTCCTGGGTGGAAAGTGCCATCTATTTTGTTAGCAGAAAGCTACAAGGGAGTGAATTGAACTACTCAGCGTTGGAAAAGGCATGTACCGGTTTGGTTTGGGTCTCGCAGCGATTAAAAATTTATCTGCAATCCTTACATGTCCAGATTATATCCCGAATGGATCCAGTGAAGTACATCCTCGAAAGTCCAACCATCTCCAATCGAGTGGCCAAGTGGGCTTTTCTCTTAAGCGAGTTTGATATGACTTACGCAACGCCTAAGTCCATTAAAGGAAGGGTGATAGCAGACCAGCTTGCAGATTTGGCTCTTGATCTTGAGCCCGGACCAGAACCTCAGATTCCCGATGAAGGGATCTATACTGTTGATTGTTCGAAGAATAAGTGGCAACTCTTCTTTGATGGGGCTGCCAACAAGAGAGGTTTCGGAATTGGAATCTTGCTCATTGATCCAAGTGATGCACGCACGCCCATTGCTATCCGGTTAGACTTCGACTGTTGGAATAACACAGCAGAGTATGAGGCTTGCATCGCCGGCCTGGGAGAAGCATTAAATCGAGGGGTCAAAGAAATTGAAGTGTTCGGGGACTCCGCCTTGATCATCAATCAGGTCGAGGGAAAATGGAAAATCCTGGATCCAAGACTACAGCAGTATCATATTCGACTGGTAGCGCTCACAGAACGCTTCTCAGATATCTCATTCCATTATCTCCCAAGGGACCGAAACAAATTCGCAGATGCATTGGCTACCCTAGCCTCCATCAGGGAATTCCCTGCAGATGTTATGGTAAAGCCGTTTGTGGTTAGTAAGAGATCAATCCCAGCCTACTGCCTGGATATTGAGCTAGAAAGCGAAGAGAATGAAGAGCCGTGGTATACAGACGTATGGAATGTGCTCAGGAATGGGACCTACCCTCCAGAAAGGGACAAAAGGGCAAGGATTGCAATGCGCAGATGGGCCTCCCAATTTGTGATTTCCGGAGATCAGTTGTACAAAAGGTATCATCACGGACCAAATTTGCTCTGTGTAGATAAGACTGAGGTGAATAGAATCATGGATGAAATCCATGGGGGACTGTGTGGACCCCACATGAATGGGCACATGCTTGCTAAGAAGATAGTGAGGCAAGGGTACTACTGGACCACGATGGAAAAGGATTGTATGATGAAAGTGCGAACCTGTGATCAGTGTCAGTGGTACGCTAGTCTACAACATCTGCCGCCACACGTTCTTTATCAATCAACTGCTCCTTGGCCTTTCTCCACATGGGGGATAGATGTTATTGATCAGGTCAAACCGAAAGGTTCGGGTGGGCAAGAATACGTGCTCGTAGCTATCGATTACTTCACCAAGTGGGTTGAGGCCGCTGCTTACAAAGTTTTGAATGCCAAGAAGGTAGCTGAGTTCATTCGTACCAACATTTTCTACAGATATGGGGTCCCTTATGAGATGATCTCAGATAATGGAACTCACTTTGAAGGGGAAGTCAACCGATTGCTTGACGAATTCCGGGTGGTCAGACACAAGTCATCCCCCTATCGACCCCAAGCCAATGGAGCGGTAGAAGCGGCGAACAAAAGCCTGGAGAACATCATTAGAAAGATGGCTATCACTGGAAAAGATTGGTCCGAGAAGCTGCCTTTAGCCTTGTGGGGATACCGCACATCTGTTCGGGCACCGACTGGGGCTAATCCTTATTCACTTGCATATGGCATGGAAGCAGTTCTCCCGATTGAGCTTGAAATCCCCTCTATGAGAGTACTACTTGAGAATCAAGTGTCTGAAGTTGATTGGTTACAAATTCGCCATGAAGAGTTAGCATTGCTCGATGAAAAGCGGTTGTTGGCCCTTGAGCACAATCGTGCGTACCAGCGCAAAATTGCCAGAGCATTTAACAAGAAAGTGAAAGACCGCAATATCAAAATGGGAGATCTTGTGCTGTGAGAAAAGCCACCAAGTTATGTCGACCCCCGAGGGAAATGGAAGTCTCCGTGGTTGGGCCCCTACATTGTCAAGAAGATACAGTCTGGTGGAGCCGTGTTCCTGCAAACTGAATTTGGAGAAGACCTTGTTCAGCCCTGCAACCTCAGAAAATTGAAGAAGTATTATGCGTAGAAGACGCAGAGATTTGTGTTTCCTATCGAGTCTGTAAAAAAAAAAAAAAAGCGCAAAAGACAGCCCCACTAGAGGTGAAAACCCGAAAGGGCAGTTCTAGGTAAAAAACATGAGGCGCGCAAAATTTCATGTAACTGTGTCGAACTACGTTGACCTGAGCCTCTAAAGAGGAACGTAGGCAACCTTCGGGTCCGGTCATTAAAAGTAAAGATAGCTTTTTATTCCCCACGTTGAACTTGCAAACATTACATTCAAAAGGAAAAACAAACACAACAAACTTTGAAATAAAAACACATCATCTTGGCGTGGCAACCAAGGATTAAAGCGAAAATAACTGAAACTTTATTCAGGGACTGAGACGATAGAACACGTTCGGATAAGGACCCGTCGAGCTTTCTCCCCTTTGATTCTCAGAGTTCGTTGCATCAGGCTGGGTGTTCCTTGAAGTTGAGCCCCGATCATTTCTGCGGCGTCCGGATCGATGACCGCTGCGTGGTTGACTCCCTCCAATCTGATTCTGGAAAACTGTCGGCCCTGTTATCTGGGAATAGTAATCCCCAGACAGAATTTCTGGACCTACGAGCTCCAGTACCAAAGCTGCAATGGTTGCGATTTCTTCAGCAATTTGAGGGCCCAACCACTCAAGATATTCCAAAGTGGGTTCATAAAATGTGTCCCCTTCACCCCGGCGCCTGCCTCAACCGATGTGTGCACCATTATGATACCAAACCTCTTTGATCAAGTTGCATATGTTGGTACTCACCGGCAAATTATCTGTGATGGGAAGGTCAGAAAAGGGGATCCCTTGGACTTGTCCGAACTGGCGAGCCACCCGTTGGCCCAAGTAGAAAGTAGTGGAGCGAAACCCAGCCAGCCAGATGAAGGAATGACCCACACTCGTAATGAGATACCTGCTCAAACCCCAATACGGAGGCACCCACGTGATGTCTGCCGATGTGATCCGCCAAAAGTGTCCAACCCACTCCTTGACGGTAGTGCAGTTTTGCCTGTATAAACCTCGCCTTGGAAGCATAGAAGGGGTATAGTCTGGATTCGACACCGGCCAAATGATCTTGAGATGCTCCTGAAGCCAGATCTGCAATAGAATGGGGCTGTCCGACGTGAAAGCATCACCTCTGGGATAGTAGCCGTCCAGCCCATGCAAAGTCTCAGCCAAGAGGACAGTCATCACGTTGCCGGCAGCACGCTTGCAAGAATCAACGATATCCACCATCCTTGAGTCGATGAAGCCATCGTAAGAAACGAAAAACATCTCTGCAAATAGGCACATACCCAAGGCAAGTCCCTACGGTCGGAGTACACCGGGTTATGAGGGTCAGCCTCTCCAAAGAGTTCGGGGAAGCAAGTAATGTCAAGGTGGGTCCCATAAAGGAGAACCCTTGAGAAGTCAATATCAAAGCCGAAGGTTTTAATGAGCCACCGAGCAGGTGTCCTGCGGGAAGTGGGCACCATGGCCTCACCGTAAATGGTATTGCCTGTAATGGCGCAGAATTCCTCAAAGGTGGGACACAGTTCGTCTTGATTGAAATCGAACAAGTGGGTCCGGGTTGACCAGAAAACAGAAGCACCGCGGATCATCTCCCACTGAATGGGAAGCTTCCTCAGAGTAAAGAACAACTTGAAATGATAGTTTTCTTCTAGCACCGCTCGTACATTATTTGGGTATGAATTCACCCAGCAGTCGAGTCCTACCCGGTATTCTTCGATGTTAACCAGGGTTTGGCCAAGATTAGCCATTTTAGAAGGGAAATGAGCTAAAGGATGCAAAGCAGGAAAGAAGGAGAATTTGGTTGGTGTGAGAAATAAGAAGAGCCCCCCCTCCTGTGAATACCCCTTTCCGATGAAGCGACGCATGGGAAGTATCTTGTGATTATTTTTATTTACAAAGGGAATATTCTTAACGAAATTAAAATTATGAGAGTCGCCACGCCGTTTTAGTTAAAGCCAAAACATTGAAAAAAGTATTTTAGTGGGTTCGGGGGTCAAATTACAACAAGAGAAGAATATTGAACGTTATCACTCCTATTGCCCGAATTGATCGGTCTTTCTATCATGATGAAGGTGTTAGTAGTGTATTAGTGATTTAGACCGGATCCGAAGATTGCCTACGTTCCTCTCAATGTGAGAAGCTCAGGTCAGCGTAGTTCGAGAGAATTTAGAATAGGCAGAAGAATCGGGATCATGCATAATGAGGGGGGAATTACCTAAAGATTAGGGTTTAGAAGTAGTTCCTAGATCATCCTCGGGTTGATGAACCCTCGATCATCATCGGCTATGAAATAACATGTAATTATGAAGATCGCAACCCTAAATATAGCATAAATAAGGTTTTAATCTATGAACACGAAGAACATGCGAAGAACATATTATGAACATATGAATGAGCATGCAAAGAATATGAAGAAACTATGAATAAACATGTACGAACATGAATATAAAAGATCTACATTAAAAATAATGCAAGAACACGAAGAGAAAAGTTAGAAAACTTACCTATGTTGGCAAGAAATAAACCTTGGATCTTCTTGAGTGTTTGAATGCTAATTAGAGAACAAAATAGTGTTTAAGAACTCCAAAATTCATACTTAAAGCTCTCAAAATCGGACCCCAAAACCAATGGAATGGAGTGGTTTATATAGTAAACTGATGGGAGGATCTGATGGTCCAGATCATCCAGCGCAAGGTTGGCCGCCTGGCCATGGTTGAAGCCGGTGACAATAGTGGCCGCGTGGCCAAGATCAACGCGGAGCAGGGTTGGCCGCGTGGCCAAGGATGTCGGCTGACTTGATTCTTAAGCTTGGGTTTCTGCATGGTTTTAAGGAAACCATTTACTACCTAATTTGATAGATTTTTCCATAAATGAGATATTTTGGGAATCCGGGACAAATCTTTGCAAGGTTTCTAATTCCTATAAAGTCCTTGTATTTTTGGGAAAGTCCTAATAAACTCATTTTCAGGTCGGGTACTAACAGTAGCCCCTCGGCGACGCTTCTTGCAAGGCAATGTGGGGTCGACGATAAAAGAAGGATCCGTCTGAAACATGAGTTTCAAAACAGATGAAAGGTAAGGGAACGGCTGAACCTTGACAGGCGACCTATGTATCCGCGGGGGAATCAAGCCAAACGTAGTTCAAATCTGATGGGAAATTGGGAAGGACTGTCCTCTGATGGGGAAAATGCACCTGCTGGGAATGATAGATGACCGCGTCGGTCGGGTGGCTGAACCTTTTTAGGTTTCCTACGTATCCTCCGAGGAATCAAGCCGGTCGTAGTTCGGAGTCATTGGGGAAAGACGAGACATCGAACTTCTACTGTGGATAATAAACCTACGGGCACTATCCCGTATGAAGAACGAACATTTGTAAGCAATGAAGTTATTTGGGAAAAATGAAGACTACGTTGTCTAAATAATCCCAAGATGGAATGATAAACGCAATCAGGATCGCCAGGGTTCCTGCCGATTGCGCTAAAGTAATAGATGTTGGATCTCTCGCGAACAGAAACGCCGAGGCTTCTGCCAACCACGATCGATCAAGGATACGTATGTCATAGAGGCGCCGAAGTCTCTACAACCATACGAATCTTAATAATAGATGCCGGATCTCTCGCAAACAAAAACGCCGAGGCTTCTGCCAATTACGATTGATCAAGGATACGTATGTCATAGAGGCGCCGAAGTCTCTACAACCATACGAATCTTAATAATAGATGCTGGATCGCTCGCAAACAGAAACGCCGAGGCTTCTGCCAATTACGATTGATCTAGGATGGTATGTCATAGAGGCGCCGAAGTCTCTGTAATCATACGAATCCTAAGCAAATATTCTGTGAAGAATGGAAATTTTAAGGGGCTTTCCGTACCCAAAGGTAACGAATATCAGTCAGAATTGCGCTAAGGGCATTTAAGATGAATTAAAGGGAAAAGATCAGGGACAAAAGTGGAATTTTATCTGAAGGGACAAGGTTGGCCGCGTGGCCAAAAACACTAACTTGCAATAGTGGCCGCGTGGCCAAGACCGCTGAGTGGTCAGATCTCTTTCACACGGATCGCTGATCTGACGGCTGGGGTTGCAAGGGCAAAAGTGGCCGCGTGGCCAAGGATGCCGACGGGCTGACTCCTTGGTCACATCACCAGAAACCCTCCCCCTTCTCCTTCTTTCTTCTTTCTTCTTCTTCCTTCCTCCATTGTTGACGAGTTAGAGAGAGAAAATTGAGTTTTTAGAGAGAGAAAGCTCAGATTTTGATAATTTTGAAGACTTCATTTCACATATTTCTTGAAGCTATGGCAGATTGGATCAATGAGGCGTTATTTAGGGATTTTCCGGGCCAAGGTGGGTATATGCTTCCACAACAAGAGCAACAAGGAGAGGGGCACGGTGATGCTCAGGGCGGAGGAAATGCAGGGGCTGACCTGGGAGCGGGCTTTGAAGCGGCGCCCTTGATTCCACGAGGCGGTTTGAGACCACGGGCCGCGACTCGGAATTATCGCGATAATTTGCTGCGGTCTACGTTCGACCAAGATTACGATTTTTACATCGACTCTGAGCGTCATTGGTCGATGGGGCTTCTGGAGACGCGAGAGGTAAATTTCGAATTTTCATTCCTCTCCTTCTTGCATATTTGTATGTTCTATGCACATAATATGAAATGCTAGAATAATGAAATGCTAGAATTTAAATTGCTAGAATTGTAAATTGCTATAATGGTAACATACCTGTGCTGTGTTTACCTGCAGAGGATCAAGGCTCGTGGGTCCACAGTGAGTGTGGGCAAACTGTGGGCGTCCCTGCCGGAGGGACCGGGCGGTTTGCGTGCTCGGATCGAGGCTATGGGCTTTGGCCCATTCTTTGACAGTGTCCGCATGGTCGGGGCTACCCTGAAGGTGGCAGCGGTGATAGAGGTGTGCCGGGAGTTCTGGTGGGATACCACCCATACCTTCCACTTCAGTTGGGGAGAGATTACCATCACGCCGACGGATTTCGCGGCCATCACAGGTTTGAGGTTTACTGGTACCCCTTTGCCTTTTGATGAGAGCTTGGCGGAGCGGCGGGACTATAGACAGGCTCTGCTGGAAGTCGACACCGACCTGGGAGGAGGTGTCAAGGGTTATGGAGTGGAGGCCGGGAAGGTGAATCGCTTGGTGGAGGTGGCTATTGAGGCCTTTAGTAGGGGGGAGTATGATTTGGATTGCTTGGTCCGGCTGTTCTTATGGTACAGCTTTTCAGAGATCTTATTTCCGAGTGGGGCTACTGTCTGCCGGTATTCACTGCTAGGGGCTTTTGTGGACTTGGACCAGGTTGGTGGGATTTCTTGGGGCGGAGCCGGTTTGGCTGAAATTTACCGGGCTTTGGACCATTGCTCGAGGGCTAGCTCGTCGGCCTTTGACGGGTTCCAGTTCGCCTTTGAGGTACGCTCTTGACTACCCTTTGTTTTCACATTGTTGAGATTTCTGCTCCATCCTTTGGTCTGAAATGTCTTTTTTTTTTTATTGTATGCACAGGCTTGGGTGTACGAGATCTTCGGTGTCGCCCCCTTTCAGTTGGTGATGAGTGCCAACAAGGTTGTTCCTATCATGTCATACTGGTGTAAAGGCAACAGGGCTCCTCCCCGCAGAAACCGGGATAGGAAGACGGTGGATGCTGCTGATCTGAGGAGGGTGTTCGCGATGTCTGAGCCCATCGGGGTCAGATTTTACCCGTGGAGCCCGGCCAACGAGGCTTCGGTGGGTCCCTATGTAGTGGATTTGACCGCTTCTAGGGTTCTGCTTGTGGGTCTCACCGGGGAGGCCATGTATCTTGGGGAGAGGGTGGTTCGTCAGCACAGGGCTGGTGCGTTACCGTGGGCTCCTTATGACCCTCCTCGGGATATGCTCCATCCCGCGAGGTTAGCGACTTTATTGGCTCCCACTCCGGCAGAGCATTACAGAGGGAGTGACGACTATGCCGGCTACGTGCGGACACGGCTGATCAGCCCTCAGGTTCGGGCTCGGATGCTATCGGGAGAGGGATCGAGCTCGGCCCGGTACGTTGGTCGGAGTCGGCCTTTGGTTGACATGCCCCTTCGCTAGAGTAGCGTGAGAGTGATGAGGGGCGGCCGGGAGGTGGAGCTTAGCTTGGAGCCGACTGATGCAGATCTTGTTGAGGAGACATTCATTCCTCCGCCCGATGCTGGGGTACGGCTTTGTGCTTTATATTAGTCATGTTTGCACACACTTATTTCTTTCTGCATTATGATCATTGCCTTGGTTTCCCTTTCAGGTGACTCGGGAGGCATATATCCGTTCAGCCCGGCGGGAGAACGTGTTGATGCGCTTACTGAGGGAGGCGTACCATTCATGTACTTGTCAGAGGGACGACGTTGCGTCACCCCAGCGTCGTGAGCGGTCTCCGAACGGCGCGGGCTCTTCTCACATTGGTGGTCGAGCGGTCCGGGGACGGAGTTCGGGTGCCGGTAGCTCTCGGGCTTTAGCGCGGCGTGGAGACACCACGGAGGAAGATTCTGATTAGGCGGGATCCATCTTTATTTCCTACACTGTTAGCTAGTAGAGAGCAGAGGGATATGTATGTATAGAACCAATGTACAAAATGCATGTATGTATATTATGTTCTAAAATGTAAATTTATTGTGGGAGCCTACTTGTGCAAACTAGTTATTTTACAAATGTTCCTAATTTTATACAATGCATGAGCCACGGAAGGGGGCAGGTACGTAGTTGCATGGATCCGTCACGGAGTGGGAGGAAACAAACTGGATTTCTGCATGGAGCGATGTTGGCCGCACGGCCATGGCGAGGCCCAGAGCAATGTTGGCCGCCTGGCCATGGCAAGATCCGGAGCAATGTTGGCCGCGTGGCCTAGGACGAAGTTGGCCGCCTGGCCAAGGACAATATCGGCCGCGGGGCCAAGAGCATATGTGGCCGCGTGGCCAAATCCCGCGCCGCCTCCGGTTTTCCTTTTCCTGGCAAGAATTGGGAGTTGTGTAGTATTTAATGGGAGTTTGTGTCCTATTCAACTTCGTACCAGCAGCCTTTTTGATCAATTTTGAGTTCCAATCATCAACTTGTTCTTCTTTTGCTATGGATCACAATGCAAGGCTTTCTAGACTTGAAAAAGGAGCTTTCATAACATCTTTGGAGAAGTGGGTTGCCAAGATATCCGGTCCTTGTCGTAGGAAATTTGAGAAGCGCTATGGGATCAAGTGTCTTTGGTCATTCTTGCACATGAACTCCAACACTAACCTCTTGCAAGCTTGCAGGAAGTTTTGGAACGACACTCTTCATGTTTTCAACTTTTCTTTTAATGAGATAGTACCCACTTATGAAGACATCAAGGCGCTTTGCGGTTGTGAAGGGAAGGGTATACTTGCACTGCCCTTTGATTTTATTCCTTTGCATGACAAGTTGATAGCCTTTGGTGTGCCCGTAGATGACCTTGGTAAGTATGCTAGAGGTGGCTACGTCGACCTTTCTTGGATGCCAAGGCACTTTATGCATGCGGATGTGACCTCGGACCGTTCTTTGGACCATCTTGCCTTGTGTTTATTTGCTTCTATTCTTTTCCCTTCCGAAGTCGGATGTGCTAGTGAGGGTTGTTTGACCATGGTGAATGCGGCTTGTTCGGGACATGACATTGTACCGGCCATCCTTGGGGAGCTCATTTGTGGGATTCCTCATCTTGCCGTGCAGCAGTGATAGACTTTTGACCATGTGGTTGCAAGAAAGGCTCCGAGTGAACAAGCCAGCGGTTTCTTCGGCGGTGGCCCCATGGATGCACCGTATTAGAGGTATGGAGGAGAGGTTCGAGGGAATGACTCTCAAGGGTTGGGAGAGGTATTTGGCGGAGATGGTGACCGATGACATCAAGTGGGTGGTGCCCCATTGGCACATTAATTCCGTGAAGGAGAAGCAAGTGGGACTGTACATGATTAAAGTTCCGTCATTTTCTGGGACCACTTTCTACTACCCCGCTAGAGTACTCCGTCAATACGGTCTAGTGCAAACCATCCCCGAGGGTTGGGATGAGGAGAGGACCCGTTTTCCTTTTGGCATACTTCATTTGGACGATAGCGCTTCGGTTCTCCTTTCTCAAATGTGGGGCGAGGTCGGTTTTCGCCATAGGACTCTCATCACACGCTCCAACAACACCTACCTATCACGAGAGTATTTGGATTGGTTTATGGAGAGACTTGGGCAAACGGAGCAGACTCTAGAGACCCTGAGGGGCACTATTTTGGCATCCTGTGCTCCTAGTTGTTCGTTGAGGATGAAGGAGGCGATGGCTTATGAGAGGAAGAGGAGTCAGAGCATGGCTAACGGAGATGGAGCGGGGACTTCAAGGAAGAGAAAGGATGGAGAGACTCCTAGTGTCAAAGCAAAAGGGGTTAGTGAATTTGAGAGGAGGTTTTGCGAGAGCCCTAACAAGAAGAAGGTTCGCCGTGGTCAAAGCAAGAAGAAAGGGACCGAAGGCACGAGTGGCACTAAAGAGTAGTTCCGAGGATCCTTCCATAGTTGTTGCAAACACATTGTTTTTAATCTAGTTACTTTGTTTTAGTTTCGATTTCATAATAGGTTATTTATTCAAAAAGTATGTCAAGCTTAGACTCATCGAATAAGTGTTAACATGCAATGACTATGGAAATAAAAGTTTTTGCTTTCAGAAAATACAACTTCTATCTTTATTGCTTGACAAGATTTGGATGTTTATTTGTTTTTTAGACCGCACCTTTTGAAAGGCTGCCTACGTTCCCCTTTTACAAATAGGACTAAGGGGCTCAGGTCACCGTAGTTCACTCCAGTCAGACTAGAATGATTTTAAAGAAAGGGAAGATAGAAGGGGGAATGCTCTAACTTTTGCCTAGACCGCCCTTGCGGGTTTTCGATCTAGCGAGCTTTGTACGCACCCTTATTTTGCATAAACCGCCCTTTGCGGGTTTTCAGTCTATCGGGCTTCTTTTTGCGTAGTAAACATTTTTTTTTTTTTTTTTTTTTTTTTGAGAGGGGGAGTCTAGTCATAGTAGCGTCTGAGCTTGCTGAGGTTGACTGGTTCCTTGAACGGGTTGCCATCCAAATCTGCCATTCTGACTGCTCCTCCGGAGAAGATCTTCTGTACTACAAACGGCCCTACCCAAGTGGGGGCCCATTTCCCGAGGGGATTGAATTTGTTGGGTAAGCGTGCTTTGAGCACCAAGTCTCCTTCCTTTATGTCAACAGGCTTGACCTTTTTATTGAAGGCTTTTGTCGTTCTCCTTTGATAGGCCCGGATGTGTTCCATGGCCTTCAATCTGCGTTCGTCGAGTGTTGCCAACTGATCATAGCGACTACGAAGCCATTCTACCTCATTCACTTGGTTCTCGAGTAAGATCCTCAAAGATGGCACCTCCAACTCAATAGGGAGCACTGCCTCCATGCCGTATGTCAAAGCGTAAGGGGTCTCTCCAGTAGTGGTGCGGACTGACGTTCTGTACCCCCAAAGTGCTAATGGTAACTTCTCGGGCCAATCCCGCCCTTGCGAAGCCATCTTGCGAATTATCTGCTCTATCGTCTTGTTGGCCGCCTCAACCGCGCCGTTAGTCTGTGGATAGTATGGGGAAGATTTCTTTCGTTCGATCTTGAATTCTACAAGCAAGCGAGCACACTCGGCTTCGAAATGACTGCCATTATCTGATATAATGAGGTTGGGGACCCCATACCGACACATAATGTTCTCTTTGATAAACTGCGCCACTTTCTTGGAATTCAGCACCTTGTAAGACTGAGCTTCGACCCACTTTGTGAAGTAGTCGACCGCGACGAGGACGAATTCATGACCATTACTACCGGCCGGCGAGATCTTCCCAATAATGTCTATACCCCACGTGGCGAATGGCCAGGGCGTGGTGGAACTATACAATTCGTGTGGGGGGATGTGGTTGAGGTTGGAGCATACTTGGCACTTGTGACACCGTCGAACCCATTGAATACAGTCTGTCTCCATGGTAATCCAATAATAGCCCAGCCGAGTGATCTTCTGTCTAAGCATCCTTGCATTCATGTGGGGTCCGCACAACCCGTTGTGTACTTCTTCCATTATTGCTTCAGCTTTCTTGTTGTCGACACATAAGAGCAACAGACCATCGTAATGCCTCTTGTACAAAGTATCGTCTAACAGCACAAACTGCCCCGCCAACCTTTTCAGTGCTTGCAGACTCTTGGCCTTCACATCTCCGTCAAAGGACATCTCTCCGTACTTAAGGAATTTGTAGATTTGGGCGTACCATTGATCTCCGTTTACCTGGCATTGATCTGGATTTCACAGCAATAGGCGGGGTTTTCTCTTCGTCAAACCCTGAATGGTTTCACGGACCATCCCTCTGGAATTTCAACTAAGGAGGCCAATGTAGCTAGGGCATCCGCGAACCTATTTCTGTCTCGCGGCAGGAAGTGGAAGGTAACCTCTTTGAACTGTGCTATCAACTCATCCATGTAACCTTGGTACCGCTGCAGGCAAGGATCAATAGTTTTCCATTTCTTCGCCGTTTGGTTAATAATCAAAGCAGAGTCTCCATACACTTCTAACTCTTTCACGTTGCGTTCTAGGGCGGCCTCCAATCCGGCTATACACGCCTCATACTCGGCGGCGTTGTTGGTTGCTGAAAAGTTTAGCTTGATGGCTATGGGCGTGTGCTCATCTTTGGGATCAATAAGTAGGAGTCCGACTCCATTCCCTCGTTTGTTTGCAGCTCCGTCAAAGAATAATTGCCACCTTTCTGCGACCTCAATTGCGAAAATGTCGTCGTCCGGGAACTCGGGGTCGGGTCCTCTTGTCTCGGTGCTTGGAGAGTCTGCGAGCTGATCGGCCATTGCCCTCCCCTTGATTGCTTTCCTCGGTACATAAGTAATGTCGAACTCTCCCAAGAACACTGACCATTTAGCGAGTCTCATAGACAGGGAGGGTTTATCGAACAGATACTTGATAGGATCCATTTTCGAGACTAGTAAGATCGAATGGGACACCATGTAGTGCTTGAGCTTCGTCACCACCCACACTAGGCCTACACAGGTCTTCTCGAGTGCGGAGTAATTGAGCTCGCTACCTTGTAACTTTCGGCTGACAAAGTACACTGCATTCTCAATCCGGGAATCTTTGGCTTCTTGTGCTAACATGGCTCCGACGGCGGTGTCTGTCACAGTTAAGTATAGTAGCAACGGCTTCTCCTTATGCGGCGGGCGCAGGATTGGGGTATTCACCAAATATTGTTTGATCCTTTCGAAAGCTATCTGGCAGTCATGATCCCACTCCACACTGGCTGTTTTCTTCATTAACTTGAAAATTGGTTCGCAGATGGTGGTCAGCTGATTGATAAACCGACTGATGTATTGCAGGCGTCCCATGAATCCTTTTATCTCCGTCTCGGTACGGGGTGACTTCATCTCCAGGATGGCTTGAATCTTCCTTGGGTCGGCTTCGATCCCATTCTCGGTGACCATGTAACCTAATACTTTCCCTCTACGAACTCCAAAGGTGCATTTCGCCGGGTTCAAACGCATGGCGTGCTCTCTCAACCTGTTGAAGAATTTTCTGAGATCTATTAAGTGTTGACCATCAGCCCCTTTTGAATGTATAATCATGTCATCCACGTACACCTCAATCTCCTTGTGGATCATATCGTGGAATAATGTCGTAACTGCCCGTTGGTAGGTAGCCCCAGCGTTCCTCAGCCCGAATGGCATGACAGTATAGCAAAAAGTCCCCCATGGGGTGGTGAAAGCTGTTTTTTCTTGGTCCTCCTCGGCCATCTTGATTTGGTTATAGCCGGAAAACCCATCCACAAACGACTTGACTTCATAGTGGGCGGTCGCATCCACCAACATGTCGATATTTGGCAAGGGGAAGTCATCCTTTGGTGTAGCTTTGTTGAGATCCCGAAAATCCACACATACTCTGACTTTACCGTTGGATTTCTTGACATTCACCAGATTTGATAACCAAGTTGGATATTCGATCACCCTGATGAAACCCACACGGAGTAGCTTCTCAATCTCTTCCTTCACTTGCAAAGACCATTCCGGCTTAATGCGGCGCAGCTTCTGCTTGACTGGCTTAGCGTCTGGTGCTGTCGGGATTCTGTGCTCTACGATCGAGTTATCGAGCCCCGGCATGTCCTTATAAGACCATGCAAACACATCCACATATTCTTTGAGTAGCTTAATCAGTGCTTCCCTTTCGGCTCCGCTGAAGAAACTCCCAATCTGCGTTTCCTTAGGCTCGGCTTCGGTTCCCAAATTCACGCATGTTAACACCTCATCGGCAGCTTGGGCTCGAGATTCTTTTTGATTAATAACCTGTTCTGAGATCTCTTTAATGTATTCATCATTTAATGTGTCTGTGTCTGCCTCTTCTAATGAATCGTTATTAACTAAGTGTATATCATTAGTTTGATTATTAGCCAATTTATCAGTTAAAAGAGTGACTATAGAGGGATACTCGGAAAGGTCGAGGGTTTCATTCATGGCAAAAGGGAAAATAGCGTTTGCAACAAGATCATAGTCTTCAGACGTAAGGTCGTCAGACTTAGAGGAAGACTCAAATTCAAAATGTAAAACACTAGACTCTGGGGACGGGGATTTTGGGTGAGTGACAGGAGATGCTGCAGGAGTGGCGACAGGAGAAGGAGTAAGCCCCAGTGTTCCTATCATAAATTCCGGAGTAGCTATAGGTCCCCCAATGATGCACCAATTCTTGAGCTTGTCCCCCATGGGTACCACCAATGTCCTTGGGTCCACCTTATCTTCAGAATCATCTCCAATGACGGCAACCATGTCTTCGTGCAGCCCCAGATTACCCATATGTTGAAGCAGATATTGGCTGTCCCACGTCTCAGTCGAACTCGGAGTTTCTGCGGCTTCTATTGCTGGCTTGTCAAGGGTTGCGGCTTCAAGTTGATCTGCCAAGTCATCTGCAACCTTGGTGGAGTACTCATGCCTGATGGTTCTAACTCTGCCCGTGGCTTTGTCATATTCCATGTAAGTCAGCTTCATGTTGGACCGATCGAATTCCACATCTCTGAAAATCTCGAACCCTTTCTGCAACTTTCCGGTGTGGTCAATCCATGGTTCTGCGAACTCAAAACACGAAAACTCCTCGCCTTCCCTGACGAAGTAGCTATTCAGGGACAGGCGGTATGGCCGCATTTCAGGCCTTTTGTAGGGAAGCTTCATCTTTTTAAGCAAATCCATCCTTTGTTGCTCCATCTTGTCTTCAAGAGTAAGGGTGTAGCCTAGACCGAACAACCCTCGATGATCAACCTCTTCAACCAATTCTGTGGGGCCTTGCAAGTTCTTACCTAGCCCCAGCCCCGGTATGAAGCCCATATTACGTAGTATCTTGACAACAGGTGCCACTTTATCCGTTGTTTTGGTGAGGTCGATGGTGCAGATCTGTGCTTGAGCGACTATTTCGAAGCCGTTGAAGAGTCGGCTCTCTTCCCCATGCTGAATCTGTAAGACAGGAACGCCCTTGGTGTCCGTCCCTTGGGCAGTTACGAGATCGCTGTAGATGATGGTCACTTCATTACCAGATTGAAACTTCACACACTGGTGCAGGGAAGATGGGACAGCGCCCGACTGATGTAACCATGGCCGGCCAAGGAGGAGTGAGAAGGTTGCGGGGATGTCTATGACGTGGAAGTCGGTTGGTAGGATCTTTGTTCCGATGGTAATGGGTAAGGTGGCTTCGCCTATCACGGCGCGGCATGTAGAGTCATAAGCTTTGATGGTTTGCTTGGATGGGCGTAAATCAACACCATGAACGCCAACCACATCCATCATCCTTGAAGGCAGGATATTAATAGCAGAACCATTGTCAATGAATACACAGGGAATCTTCTTGCCATTTACTTCGACGGTGATGTATAAAGGCTCATTATGATCAACTCCGAACACTGGCTTGTCTAGCTCCGAGAAAGTGATGATGTTTCCATAGTGGATATTACCAATCATGTGGGTGACGTCCTCCGGGGTAATAGTGGATGGTACCATGGTGGCGGCGAGGTTTTGCTCGAGCATGAGGCGATGGGCTAGGGAGGAGGTGAGTAGGGACCATAGTGAAATATGGGCTTGGGTTTGTTTGAGTTGAGTGAGGATAGGGTCTTCTTTGTCTAGGTCGGCTTGCTCGGGTTCCTTCCCAAAGACTTTCTTTGCACCCTTCGGGTCGGATTGGTACACTTGACCGGATCTCGTAAGGAGACAAACTTCTGCATGTAGCTCCTCCAAAGACAATGGCGAGTCATGACAAGGGGGCGAAACTTCGGTCTTTTCAGCCTCCTCGAAGATTTCGGCCCAAGAAAGAGGTTGAGAGGGTTTAGGACTCTCTTCCTCTAGAGATTCGACTTCACTCGCTAGTTCTTCTAAAGACAACAAGTAGCAAGAAGATTCTTTATTATTAGCCATTGAAATACAACCCATCTCATCACAGTCCGCCACAACAGGCTCGGCCGGATCAGTGATCACTAAGTTCTACCATGAGTACATTGCTAGCTACATAATCTCTAGGGTCTTCGACAACTCCCTTGTGGATGAGCTCTTGCACGGCCTTCTTGAGTTCAAAGCATTCTTCGGTAGTGTGACCGGTGCACTTGTGGTAGTGGCAAAACTTCGACAAATCGCAACCAAGGCGGGGAAGGTGTCCTTCTAATGGTTCGAGCATTTCTAACGTCACCAATGCCATGAAGATATCCACCATCGTGAGCCCTATCTTGTCAAAGGCATCCATGAGCTCTAGGATACTAATCTCGCATGTTTGCACCATATTCACCCCACCCCCATTGTTAGGAAGAGGGTTATTCACCACATTAGGACCCTTCGGCTTCTCAATCTTCTTGTCATTGATTAACCCTTGTACTACGCGCTTCAATTGAATACAACCATCCGTTGTGTGCCCGATGTGCTTGTGATACTTGCAGAATTTGGAGGCGTCCAAATCACTTCTTGGGTAGGTGGGTTGGTAATTCTCTAAAGGATTGATAAGACCTCTCTTGACTAACACGTCAAAGACCTTCCCCATAGGCATTCCAAAATCGTCAAAGTGTTCCCTCTCTCTTTGCGGCGGAGCCCCATTCCTTGTTACGGCTTGGACATCTAACGGGACCTCTTTCTGGACCATATTTACTTGGCCGACGGCCTCCTTTCCACCCCTAGGAGGCGTAGGCGCAGTAGGAGCCTTGTAGCGGAAGGAGTTGTTTTTGTTGGTCTTTGGACTTTCCTTTGGCGGCACAATCCCAGTGAACCCTGCTTCGTACCTTACTCCGGCGTCAACCATTTCCCGCAAATCAGGGAAGTAACCATTACCTATAGCTGCTTTCATCTCCAACAGCAAGTATTTGTAGAAAATCTGTTTCTGTTCCTTCGCCTTTGGTGGGTATTGGACCTCACACAACCGATGGTTCCACCTCTTGTAAAAATCATAAATAGCTTCGCCGGGCTTTTGCATAGTGTTCTGAAGGTCGGTTCGATTCACATGCCAATCCAAGTTAGCTTGATACTTCTCACAGAAAATGGCACTGATTTGATCCCACGTTTGCCTCTCGCTTGGTTCTAGCCCCAAGAACCAACGCAGAGCTATACCATCCAAAGTGCTATGAAATACGCGAGCCATTTGTTCGTTGGTGCAGTCACGAGCCCTCATGGCCAACACATAACTATCCAAATGAGTCTTAGGACACGAGTCACCATGAAACATTGCCACCTTAGGCATCTTGAAATCCTTGGGGAGAGCCCCTACTTGGCTAGGGTTGATTGTCTTGGTAGTCGGTGCACTTTGCTTATCCACGGTCTCGATCAACTTTCGCATTTGCTCTTGCATGGCCACAACCACAGGGTGATTGGAGATGTCAGGGATAGTTTCTGACAGAATGACGGGAGGAGTAGTGGAAGCAGTAGCAGCGGCCATCCCAATACTCAGAGGCAACGAGGGTGCGGGTAGTTTGCTAGCGGAGAGGTAGCCACCAAGCAGTTCAGGGGAAGGTTCATAGACAGCCTTGTTCTTGCTCATGGTAGTGAAACCTTGTTGGGTGTAGAGAGAAGGAGGTGGAACATTGCGGTAGCTTGGGAATGGGAAGGCAGTAGCATTGGTGTTGGGGGGACAGTTGGTATTGACCTCTTCATCCTCGACATAAATGAAATTCTCCCCATCGGGCACCAGTTTAGTCCCCTTTTGTTGAATGTGACCCTTCAACTGTTGGTTCTGGTCTTCCAACATCTTGTTGCTTTCCTCGAGATTTCTGATCTTGGCTTCGAGACCGGCGAGGAAGTTCTGGAGGCTTGGGGGAATACCATTGAGAGTAGCCTCAGTGTTGAGCTCGGCGGCACTGGCAGGAGGAGCAGAGGCTGAAGCTGAAGCGGGAGTTGACATTGCTGATGACAAGACTGAGAACGTGGACGGAGTAGAAGCTTCACGTTGTAGTCGACCACCCGAACGGATCCAAACTCGCTTTGCTGAAAGGTTGAAGGGCAATGAAGCTTTTAGGAGAGGGGGAAGGCTCATGCAAAGTATATTTTAATTTATAAAAACATACATTATTTACATCCTAATTGGTTGGAAGGGGTACCCCTTTTTCGTAACTAGTTAGAAGACTACGATCAGTGGAGGCCATCATTACGTCTATAGGCCCCTCGTTTTTCACCTGCATTGCACACCCCCAAACGGACAATTTGGGCGAGGGTCCTATAGGGCAAGCGGCTTCCACCAACCATCGGATCCTACGACTAACCCTTCCTTAAAGGCATTTAACGTGACGTCTATGTTACATCCTACGCAAGTTAATGATGAGCAGAGATCTTGACAATAAACACTCATCTCACCATGGCACGTCCCTTGTAGGGAAATCACTTTTTTGTGCACTTTCTCTCAAAGATCTCGATTCATCATTGACTTGGGGATGACTCGACATAGACAGCACGTTAATTGACAATTAAGAAAAAGCTAGCCAAACCAACCGGTCAAAACCTAGGTGTGATACCTATACTAGTGTGGGTTGACACGGGTTAGGTAAAAGGTTCCCACCGTATACGGTGAGTGGAATAGACGAGTGACTCGAAAAGAGTGCGGCAGTAGCACACAAATTCCTGCACATCGAATACTCCGGGTAATGGGGACCTGTGCAGTGCTGACACGGACTGTGGTAGTGTGTGGTAAGAACTAATTCTTTTTAAGGAGAAAAGAGAGAAGTTTTTGATGTTAGGATGATGCAATGTAATGCATGAGAGAGAGAGAGAGAGAGAGAGAGAGAATAATGTACAAGGGAGCATAGCAGGGTTTTGTTTGACCCTAATACTAAAGCGAAGATAACAAGGGTACATGGTACAAGGTACAAGGTACAAGTATTAACATGGCGGAGTGCGCGGGTGCATGTGTAAACATGGCAGGTGTGTGCATGTGTAAACATGGCACGTGTGTGCATGTGTAAACATGGCGAAGTGTGAGGTGCATGTGAGAACATGGCAAAGTGTAAGGTGCATGTGAGAACATGGCAAAGTGTAAGGTGCATGTGAGAACATGGCAGACATCATGATGTGAACGAAAGTTAGACCCACTAAGTTTGAAAAAGTTTCAGAGCAGTCCCCAGCAGAGTCGCCACTGTGAATACCCCTTTCCGATGAAGCGACGCATGGGAAGTATCTTGTGATTATTTTTATTTACAAAGGGAATATTCTTAACGACATTAAAATTATGAGAGTCGCCACGCCGTTTTAGTTAAAGCCAAAACATTGAAAAAAGCATTTTAGTGGGTTCGGGGGTCAAATTACAACAAGAGAAGAATATTGAACGTTATCACTCCTATTGCCCGAATTGATCGGTCTTTCTATCATGATGAAGGTGTTAGTAGTGTGTTAGTGATTTAGACCGGATCCGAAGATTGCCTACGTTCCTCTCAATGTGAGAAGCTCAGGTCAGCGTAGTTCGAGAGAATTTAGAATAGGCAGAAGAATCGGGATCATGCATAATGAGGGGGGAATTACCTAAAGATTAGGGTTTAGAAGTAGTTCCTAGATCATCCTCGGGTTGATGAACCCTCGATCATCATCGGCTATGAAATAACATGTAATTATGAAGATCGCAACCCTAAATATAGCATAAATAAGGTTTTAATCTATGAACACGAAGAACATGCGAAGAACATATTATGAACATATGAATGAGCATGCAAAGAATATGAAGAAACTATGAATAAACATGTACGAACATGAATATAAAAGATCTACATTAAAAATAATGCAAGAACACGAAGAGAAAAGTTAGAAAACTTACCTATGTTGGCAAGAAATAAACCTTGGATCTTCTTGAGTGTTTGAATGCTAATTAGAGAACAAAATAGTGTTTAAGAACTCCAAAATTCATACTTAAAGCTCTCAAAATCGGACCCCAAAACCAATGGAATGGAGTGGTTTATATAGTAAACTGATGGGAGGATCTGATGGTCCAGATCATCCAGCGCAAGGTTGGCCGCCTGGCCATGGTTGAAGCCGGTGACAATAGTGGCCGCGTGGCCAAGATCAACGCGGAGCAAGGTTGGCCGCGTGGCCAAGGATGCCGGCTGACTTGATTCTTAAGCTAGGGTTTCTGCATGGTTTTAAGGAAACCATTTACTACCTAATTTGATAGATTTAGACCGGGTCCGAAGATTGCCTACGTTCCTCTCAATGTGAGAAGCTCAGGTCAGCGTAGTTCGAGAGAATTTAGAATAGGCAGAAGAATCGGGATCATGCATAATGAGGGGGGAATTACCTAAAGATTAGGGTTTAGAAGTAGTTCCTAGATCATCCTCGGGTTGATGAACCCTCGATCATCATCGGCTATGAAATAACATGTAATTATGAAGATCGCAACCCTAAATATAGCATAAATAAGGTTTTAATCTATGAACACGAAGAACATGCGAAGAACATATTATGAACATATGAATGAGCATGCAAAGAATATGAAGAAACTATGAATAAACATGTACGAACATGAATATAAAAGATCTACATTAAAAATAATGCAAGAACACGAAGAGAAAAGTTAGAAAACTTACCTATGTTGGCAAGAAATAAACCTTGGATCTTCTTGAGTGTTTGAATGCTAATTAGAGAACAAAATAGTGTTTAAGAACTCCAAAATTCATACTTAAAGCTCTCAAAATCGGACCCCAAAACCAATGGAATGGAGTGGTTTATATAGTAAACTGATGGGAGGATCTGATGGTCCAGATCATCCAGCGCAAGGTTGGCCGCCTGGCCATGGTTGAAGCCGGTGACAATAGTGGCCGCGTGGCCAAGATCAACGCGGAGCAAGGTTGGCCGCGTGGCCAAGGATGCCGGCTGACTTGATTCTTAAGCTAGGGTTTCTGCATGGTTTTAAGGAAACCATTTACTACCTAATTTGATATATTTTGCCATAAATGAGATATTTTGGGAATCCGGGACAAGTCTTTGCAAGGTTTCTAATTCCTATAAAGTCCTTGTATTTTTGGGAAAGTCCTAATAAACTCATTTTCAGGTCGGGTACTAACACCTCACCTTTTATAACCTCCTAAAAACTCGGCCTAAATCATCAGTATTCCAAAAAGGGTTGTCTCCCCGTCCCCCTAGCCAAAAGCAAGGTTCGAAAAGTCAAAAACCCAGCAGAAGGTGTCAGTCGTCCGTACGGCGGCTCTTAGAAAAGCTGACATTTTCCTTGTCCTCATCCCTAGGAATTGAACCTTGTCCCCTTTATCATGAATATAACCGCAGCCGCCCTCTGAAATCCGGGTTTGATTCAGTGTTGGTCATTAATCGCGAGTCGGTGTCATTTAAAAAAAAAAAAAAAAAGAGTATCCGGAATTTCAGAATAAAAGAAAGATTGTGTTCTGTCAGAATAATCCAATTTTTATCTGTGTGAATCACATCTGCCACTGCATGCAAAGCTAACTTGCAGATCAACGGACGAAGCCGATCCTGTTATCCCTCCCAATAGCAAAAAAGAATCAGTCGAGGTTAAAACAGCACCAGTAGATCACACAAAGCGGTGGTCTCTCGCTTAAAAAAGTACAAAAATCTCATCACACAGCAAAAACAAAGGCAGAAGAATCTGGACGGCGCAGAATGCAGCGTATCCTTGATTTTAGTTTGTGTACATAAATGGCTTCAGTTGTTTATTGCCCTCAGTTTTCTCGAAAGATCGGGATTACTTCCCCGAACTGCGCAACGTCGTAGGTCCCCCTTTTGAAAAGATATGTTGTTCCAGCTTGGTCTTCTCCGGCGCCCGAGATTACCTCCCCGAACTGCGCAACGTCGTACGTTCTCCCTTCATGATTTCCATCCCTTTGCAAAGAGAGATCAAATCTCAATGCACCCTTTACTCGGATTGTACCTTGCGTCAACCCTTGAGTCGTGTTGGTCTTAAACCTTCTCTTAATTGTTCGAGTTGGTTCTAATCAGAACTACGACTCGACTTGATTCCCACGGCGGGATACGTAGGCAGTTCACAACGTTGGACTCAGTCGCCAATTCTCGCAATTTGTTGGTCAAATACCAACCCCCCAGCAAAGAGACTTCGCTTCTCAATGCAACTCCCCAGCAATGCTATGTTGTTCCACCCTGGTCTTCTCGGGCGCCGATATTACCTCTCCCGAACTGCGCAACGTCGTACGTTCCCCAGTTGAAGTTATGTTATTCCACCTTGGCCATCTCGGGGGCCCGAGTTGTACCTCCCCAGAACTACGCCGCGATTTGATTCCCGCAAGGGATACGTAGGCAGCTTACCTTGGTGAGCTCAGTCGCCCATTCTCATAACCATGTCTCAATGCCAACCCCCATCCCCAGCAAAGAGATATCGCATCTCAATGATACCCCCTGCTTTAAATTTTAATAAACCTGAACTACGTTTGGTCTGATTCTCGAGAGAGATACGTAGGTAAACCGGGAAACCGGAACCGACCATTGTCTGTGTTTGATTGATAGTTTGAGTTAGAACTACGGAGGCTTGATTCTCGAAAGAGATACGTAGGAAGTCCTACCTTGGACCCAGCCGTTACACCCTAGACGAGATCGAGTGTCTCTTAGTGAATCGTAGAATCCCCTTTAACCAGGAGATTCGACGAGGGGCTCTGTAGATACCCTGATCTCGCACCCCTAAAAACCCACCTTGAATCGGTCTAAACCCGAAAATTGACCTAAAACCCTCGATTTGGCTGTGCGGGACTTCCGTGAGCCTTATCGGTGCATCGAATGGATAAACGGACTTCAAATTCATGATCAGAGCGAAAAAACGAGCAAACAGGCAAAAATTTCATTTTTCGAGGTGCGGGACCGGAAACGGGGACCGCAACCCCCCGAACTGCTCGCTGTTATCCATTCTGTGCATTAAAAATATATTATTATCTTTCCTTGCTAATTGACATATTTCAGATATACCGGCGTGACCACAAAATTATTCCAAGCAACTTTCATGTTGGGCCCGCGGAGAACCGGGACACCGGAGCGCGCACGACGGACGGAGCGGAAAGTCGGAGCCGGAAATATGGTTATCCAAATTGGAAAATATCTCAAAATATCTTATCAACTGGTCAAGAAGAGCAAAAAATATATTATTGTCGTTCCTTGCTCATAAAAATATTTCAGATATACCGGCCTGACCAGAAAAATATTCCGAGCAACTTTCATGTTGGACTCGCGGACAACCGGGACACCGGAGATGCGCACAACGGAGCAGTTGCGGAGCGAAAATCCAGAACAGAGATAAGGAAGATGACTTTAAGCCTTAGTCAAGAAGTATAGATGATGAATCCACCAATTTACAACCTCCCCCCTCCAAGTTACAACCAATTTACCACCTCCCTCCTCCTATATACACCACTCTCATCCATTTCAAAAGGAGAGACACAAAAACAAAAAGAAAAAAAACCCTACCATCCTCCACTCTCATTCTCTCTCAACAAGAACACCACCACCACACCATCACCACACCACCACTCATACACCACCCCTACACCACCCATAAATCACCAAACAAACCACAAAAAACACATCAAAGCCAAAACTTTGATCAAACACAAAGCAAAAAGAAAAGAAAAAGTCTTCCCTTGGTTGACAAAGGGAGCACCCATAATTTCAAAAGCTAGGTAAAACTCTATGTAAACCTTGGCTCTTTAGATATGTAAGCAATATTGGGAGTGGTTTGGAACCTAGTCAAATAATGACTAGGTTTCCTTCATCTTCCATGTTTTTTTTAGCTTTGTAAAGCTTTGTTTATGCATATAAATGATGATCATGTGATGCTAATACTCAGTTTATTATGTTTATATATGTTCATAATAGTCATAATATTCATATGCTTTAATTTGTGTATGAAAATCTTCATGTTTCTCTCAAAGGGCGTAAATCTGCTCTCTTTGGCTTTCCTTCATGATCATGCATGTGAAAATCATTATTTTTTGAGAAATAGCTCTTGGATAATGTTGTTAACATGTTAAATATCAAAGTCCTTGAGTTTCATGCCTTGGTTTGAAGATATAGTAGTGTTTTGAGGTCTATAATCATGCCTCATATAATCAGTTTTTACTTTCTGTATAGAGTCTTGATTTTGATGAGCTTGTAAATCCATCTTAGATTGGTTTTCTGGTTTAGGTAAAAGAACAACAGTTGTTAATAATATGTTTAAATATATGATCCTAAAGTTTCATGTTCATATTCCATGCCTAGATCATATTTTCATGCATAAATTTGGGTCTCAGTGATTCTGAGTTGTTTATTCACTGTGGTACCTTGCTGTGTTCTTGGGCTTCAAACTTGATGAAAAATAATTTTATGGAAAAATATCAAAACATGGATTTTGTTCTAAACGAACTCAGGATGATTATAATATTTTTTATACATTTTTTGGATCAGTGGATGTGCTCCTTTAAAACATATGTTTCAAACTCAAAAATTCATATTCTGCACTTCCAGTTTCTGACATTGAAATGTCAGAAACCTTTTGAACCACTAAAACTCATCCTATGAACTCCAAATTTTGGTATATTCATTTTTGATGCGTGGTATTCAACTTTTGTTCTTTGGGTTTTGTCAGATTCCCAATCTAAGATGGTGAAAAGTGGTGATAAACATGCTAAGGTTTCTGTTTGCCTTTTCTGGGCTGAATTTTGTGATCAACTTTATTGCATGTGTTTGGGGCCTAAACTTGGTCAAAAAAGTCTACAAAACATCCCTTGTGATCCCTAGTATTCAGGGATTAACCCCCAATTTTTAGTTTTGGAATCGGATTGATTTTAGGACAGGTACGACGGCTCGGGGACGGAAAGTGTCACCGAAATCAACAAAAACACCGTCGAGGATATTTATTATTATTTGTGGGATTTGTCTCCCCTATTTTTTTGTATATGTGTAATTGTGTAATCTCCCCTCCCGTGGATGTATTATTGCTTGATATGATCAAAACCATTCTTGAAAACCAATCGGGGAATCCACTCAAACCGAGTTCCCAGTTGTGAATAAAAATGAAACTTCCTAGAATAGGAAGACCTCCATATATATTTCATCACCATTTTTTGGTAGGGCATAAAATCCAAATTAAAAGGCATAAAATTGAATATAAGTGGCACGCATATAGAGACCATCACGGGCGAGAAGAGTGCCTAACCCCTTCTCTTCTCGTAACTTAGCCCCCGAACCCATTTTCTCAAAAAAGGTTTTTTCTTCATTTTTCCTAAAATCAAAATGAGGTGGCGACTCTTGCAATCAAATCACAACATCAAGAGGAAACCATTGTGTGAGAACCGAACGCATTTCCAAAAGTGCATCAGCACGAGACGGGCGCAAACTGCTTTCACGGGCGGTCATTTCGCGGTGATCCGATCATTCTCGGGCGCGGGCTCTCACACTAAGATAAACCTAAAATTCCAGGACTATTCTGGAATTAAAATTGGAAAAATCCTGAAGCTCGCCATGCGGAGCCGTACGGATGGTTTGGACGCGGGAGGGGCCAATCCGTACGGATGGTTTGGTCACCCTCAGTCCCTATAAATTGGACCTTTGGATGATCATTTCAGGGGGGGGGAGAAAATCATTTTGTGTACAAACTCTGCCAAACTGAGAGCAGATTAGGGATATAAACATCCTTGAGTGAAAAGAGAGAAAGAAGATAGGCTTAGAACCAAAATTGGTGAGGCCTCCTTCTCCCCATCTTCTCTTCATCTCACAATATATTTTATTTTGCCTTATTTAAATTATGTCTTTATTATTCTTGCATATATTATGAATTGGAACCAATTTCTTGATATGAATCAATGGTACCCTCATGTTCTATGCATGATCAAGGGTTCAAACCTAAGATAATCAAGGCTTGTTAACATTTAATGTCTTTACATTAATTCTTTTTACATTATGTCTTTACTTTTATGAAATTTATGTTATGTCTTTACATATATGCAAGTTAAATTCTATGTCTTTAATTTTAAGATGATTTTATGGTGAAATGATCAAGTTTGGATGATAAAGTTTCGATCTTTATCATTCAAACTTTGATCTAACTCCAATAATGTCCCTTTGGATGGTAAAGATTCAATCTTTATCCATCCAAATGTTGATTTCTTACTTCCACAAGGTCTTTCCTTGGATGAATCATCCATTTGGATGTTAAAGTTTCCATATTTAACCATCCAAATGATGATTTTGGCTCAAATGCCATGTTCATCACCTTTCCTAATTTTCCCTAATTATTACCTTGATCACACCTAAAACCTTGTATTTTGGTGTTTAATTAGTTATTAAGAGCATAGGGATGATTTAATTCAAGCTTTATGTGAATAAATAAACTGGAAAGATGTAAAACAGTTCAGCTTCAGCAGAATGCTCTGTTTCTGCCTGAAACTGGACTGATTTCTTGATAATCTGTAAAAACCCCAGGGATGACCTTCCCAGCCGTACGACTAGTTTGGTCAGAGGGGTGAATTTTCAGTCTTTCCCCTTTTCTGTTAAAATGTTTACAAAACTACCCCTTTTGGTTAAGTTTCTAACCGATTTTGTTAAAAGTCAGTTTCTCCCATTTTCAAGAACACACACACATTTGCACAATTTTACCAAACTTTAAGGAGACTCGGTTTCTTCTGAGGCACTTTGGGTGAACTACCGGTTGAGTTCTTCCCAAAGCATAACCTGACCTCCGAATCCTTTGTCTCTAACTATTTTTCATTAAGTTTGGGTTTAAAGTTAAACTAACGTGGTGACTCCGTTAAACATTGAAAGTGTTGTGTTTGATTCTCGAGGGAACTTTATCCCGTTTTCCCGCGGGTATCTTACACTCACCATCTCATTTCTTGAAGGATTCAAACTCAGCAATGCAATCATAGAGTCTGTTGTCCTTCACATACTCATCTCCTTCAAATTATGCTAGGAGTTTGTTCCAGCATTCTTGAGCCGTGGAGCATAAGTCAATAAGTTTGTATTGCTTGTCATCCAATCTGTTGGTGTTGTATGCTCTAGGCACGTTATGAGAACGATTAATGTTATCTGTTTATTATGTTTTAATAAAGATATTGAAGTTTGATTATTATATCTTTTGCATGTTTATTATAATAATCCCCGTCCCTGATAATTATGATTAATTGTTAGTATAAGTTTAATAGATAATCATATGATGATTATGGTGTATGAGATACAATTAAACTTATGGGTATTTGTTGGAGAACAAATACTGGACTGACCCATATGAGATTTATGTCATGGTCACAATGTCATAATTAAGTCTCATATAGTTATATTACTGGAATCTTTTAGACCTGAGATTATCACAGTCTTCCACCTGATGAACATTACGTTTGACATATTCAAACGTTACCCCTAACCGGGTAGCTATAAATAATATGAATGGCGTAATCAGATTCATGTAGGGAAAGGTAATAAGTCTAGATGGGATTTGTTCCTCGTCAAGAGAGATGTTAAGCTCTGGCCACTCGATGAATGGTATTGATGAAATGCATGGCCGTGCTCAAATAAGATTTGTACTATCAATACATTCGGGATCGAGAAAGCATTGAACATTGTAAGTTGACCATTGACCATGGCTTACGTTCAATAGACATCGCGAACAAAGAGATTGTAATATGTTCTATAAAGGATTCGCGAACTTTAACAAGGTATATTAATTGGGTAATCATGATGGCTTGCTAGAGTCCGCTCATGATTTATGAGTACAAATGTTTTTGGACTCATTGCCAACTTAATATAATCCTATGGGGTCACACACAAAAGGACGAATTGTTTAAAAAGGCTAAAAACGACTTTCTGCTGGTGGTCGGCCGAGCACCTTATATGACTCGGCCGAGCAGACCCTGTTCGGGCCCAAAAGACTGATTTCGTGTTGTGACGGGTTTTAACCTATTTCTCCTAAAAGGTTTAGGGCTAATGAGTATGTAAACTTCTAACAACGACCTAATCAGTATGTATTGATTCTAGATCAATTAGAGAGCCTCTAAGAGAGAGAAAAATAAGTTCTTCTTCCTCCCAAAGAATAAGAACATTGTTTTTCCTATAGCCTTCATAATAGAAAGAGTTTCTATTAGGTCTAGCAATCCGGTTCAAGAATCGTTCTTGAAATTCGTCCGCGTGTGGATAAACATAGAGGGTGTTGGCATCAACTCCTCCAAGTTCGTGATCCAAGCTTTGAGGTCGTGTTCCTGCGTTCGTGATTCAAAGAAGCGCGAAGAATAAAGATTCAAAGATCCGAAATTTTAAAGCTCCGTCACGGTTAGTATTCTAAATTCATCTCCGTATTAATTTAATCATCTTGATCGGATCTAGGCTTTTGGGTTTATTCCGCTGTGCATGATTGCACAAAACCCAACAGTGGTATCAGAGCCCCGTTCATCATGATTATTTTAATAATAACATGTTAATGATATAATTGGATTATATGTTTTGACATACTATATGAATTTAGTTTCATGATGTTTATGTGATCTGAGTTTTATGTTTGTATATGAGATATATTGAAATCATAAAATCTCACCGTTTAAATACGTTATGTGGGATCTAAGATTGCAATAATAATTTGATTATTATGTTCCTTTAGATTATCAAAATTAATTAGATTGATTTGTTGATAATTTTGATTCATGAATAAATCGTTTATTCAAGGTTTTGATGAACATGGTGATTTGATCATCATGAACACCAAACCCTAATTGAATCGGGAAAGCAATTTTAGGATTAAAATTGAAAAAGAAAAATCTGTTCTGACGGCGTGCTCGGCCTAGCACCTCATAAGACTCGGCCGAGCAAGAAGGGTTAGAAGGCATGATTTCTGAAACACAAAGGTGCTCGGCCGAGCACCTCAAAGGGCTCGGCCGAGCAGAATGATTTTGAACAGAATTTTTCTTTCGGATGGCTGGTTTTAGAAACCGTGTTTCCTGAAACTAAAAGTTTTGTTTAAAATCACTTTGGATTGAGTTTGTTTGTCAGATGGCTGGTTTGAGAAACCGTGTTTCCTGAAAACAAGTATCAAGGTCAAAGTCATGAATTGATGGGACAAAAGAATTTAGAATCGAGTTACTTTATGTAAGGGATTGTGGATGCCTATTGGCTTAGTTTCGACCTTACATAGTTGTTTCTTCTAGTTTCTAAATTTGGTACGGGATTGTGGATGCCTTCTGGCTTAGTTTCGACCGTACAATCGTGCTCTCAATTATGTGTAAAAGAATTTATCCCCATAAATCGATCACATGAAATCTTAATTTAATTAATTGGATTAGTTAAATTATTAACCGATGCTTTAAGGATAACATGTTTATCTTATTTGATCATAAATGTGTTATATGCTATATGTAGTGAACCTTCTTAAAATTTAAGTTTCGTGCCAACCCATGATTAAGACACTTGGGATTACATGGGTAATTTCATGCGCGCTCTAACCCTCGCGAGGTGCATTGATTTTATTCATGTATGAACAAGATGAGTGAAAGAGTGGTTCCTATGCGTTTAAAATGGGTTGACTTAATTAGGCTATCAAAAGAGTTTTGGGCCTAAGGCACAGATGAGATTTAAAACATGCATGACATAAGATGTCTTGATATAATCTCATAAAAGATCTAAGAGTCATATATGATATGATTGATAAGGAGTTATCTACCTAAATAATTTAATTTTATGCATCTTGCCCTCGCGGACGTAAAATTAAATGATATATGGATCTTAGCCCATTTAAATTACATTATACATTGAATGTATATGAAGGTTATATAATTTAGTGGGAGTATTTGTGAAATACTAATATTTTAGTACTTATATTTAATTATATGTTTGCATAATTGTAGATAATGGCACAAAATACAAACTTATCACTGCGATCTATCCTTGAGAAGGAAAAGCTTCAAGAAAATGGAGCTAACTACACGGATTGGATCCGTAGCCTTAGAATTGTTCTAAAGCATGAGGACAAGCTCTATATTCTTGAAGAGCCCGTTCCTGAAGAAGAACCTGCTTCTAATGCACCCAAGGATGAGAGAAACGCCTACAAGAAACATGTAAATGATTCTCGTGAGGTAGGTTGTCTTATGCTTGCGGCCATGTGTTCAGAGCTTCAGAAGACTCTTGAGCACTTGGAGGCATTTGACCTTGCTGCTTCGTTGAAAGATATGTTTCAAGAACAAGCAAGGCAAGAGAGGTTCGACACTATAGCTGCACTGGTCTCATGCAAGATGAGCGAAGGACAGTCTGTGAGCCCTCATGTTTTAAAGATGAAGGCTTACTTTGAGAAACTAGAGAGGCTAGGCCATCCAATTGATGTTGAGTTGGCTACCGATTTTATTCTTAATTCATTGCCCAAAAGTTATAACCAGTTCGTCATGAACTTTAATATGCATGGGATGGATAAGACATTGTCTGAATTGCATGGGATGCTTAAGCAGGCAGAAAAGAAAATCGGTAAAGAGGCCGCTCCTGTACTCATTGTATCTAAAGAAGGAAAGGGCTCAAAAGGCAAAAAGGGTAAGGCAAAGGTTGTCAAACCCAAGATTAGCAAGGCAACTGTTGCCAACGCTAATGTGGCTAAACCTGCTTCCCAAAAGGATGCAATCTGTTTCCACTGCAATGAGATTGGTCATTGGAAACGAAATTGCAAGGTTTACAAGGAAGAGTTAAAGAAGAAGAAGAGCAGTGGGACTGCGTCTAATTCAGGTATCTATGTTATAGATATTTTACTTTCTACTTCTAGCTCCTGGGTATTAGATACCGGATGTGGATCTCACATTTGTTTAAATGTGCAGGGACTAAGGAATAGGAGGCTACTCAAAGATGGCGAGGTGGACCTACGCGTGGGAAATGGAGCAAGAGTTGCTGCATTAGCCGTAGGAACATATGATGTCATTTTACGTAGCGGATTAATTCTTGTTTTGAACAATTGTTATTACGTTCCGGATTTGAGTAGGAATATTATTTCAATTTCTTGTCGGGATAATGAAGGTTATAGTTTTCTTATTAAGAATAAGAAGTTTTCTATTTATTTAAATGATATGCTTTATTGTACTGCATGTTCATTTAATGGACTTTATGTTCTTGATGTTGAAAGTGGAAAGAATGATAATATCTATAATGTAAATAAGAAATCCAAACCTAATGATGTAAATCATACTTATTTGTGGCATTGCCGTCTTGGTCATATTAATGAGAAGCGTATCTCAAAACTCCATGGGGACGGACTTTTAGATTCACATGATTTTGAATCATATGAAACTTGTGAGTCTTGTTTACTTGGAAAGATGACTAAGGCACCTTTTACTAAGAGTAGTGAAAGGGCTAGTGACTTATTGGGACTCATACATACTGATGTTTGTGGACCAATGAGCAGCAGTGCTAAGGGAGGATATAAATACTTCATAACTTTTACTGATGATTTTAGTAGATATGGATATGTCTACTTAATGAAGCATAAAAGTGAATCTTATGAGATATTTAGAATATTTCAAAAATGAAGTACAAAATCAACTTGGCAAAACTATTAAAGCACTTCGATCTGATCGTGGTGGAGAATATTTAAGCCAAGAATTTGACAATCATCTTAAAGATTGTGGAATTGTTTCACAATTAACTCCACCTGGAACACCACAATGGAATGGTGTGTCTGAGTGGAGAAATAGGACCTTATTGGATATGGTCCGCTCCATGATGAGTCAAGTTGATCTTCCTTTATCCTTTTGGGGACATGCACTAGAAACTGCTACTCTTACACTAAATAATGTTCCAACAAAATCTGTTCCAAAGACTCCATATGAGATGTGGAAAGGAAAGAAGCCTAATCTTTCTTTTATGAAGATTTGGGGTTGTGAAGCATATGTCAAGAGGATGATCTCTGACAAACTCGCACACAAATCTGATAAATGTAATTTTGTGGGCTATCCTAAGGAAACTAAAGGATACTACTTTTACAACCGCACGGACAACAAAGTGTTTGTTGCACGAGATGGTGCTTTTCTAGAGAAAGAGTTTCTCTCCAAAAGAACTAGTGGGAGTAAAATTAGTCTTGAAGAGGTTCAAGAACCCGCAAATTACATGGAACCGATGATTGGATCTGACCAAGGTTCACAAGGAGTTGTGGAACCTAATCAGAATACTCATGTTCCTCGCAGAACTGGTAGGATACGATCCGAACCTGAGAGATATGGATTTCTCATGACGGATTGTAATGAAGTGGAAGTCATAGTTGATGATGAACCTACTTCCTATCAAGAAGCGATGTCCGCTCCTGATTCAGATAAATGGCTTGGAGCCATGGAATCTGAAATTGATTGATGCGCCCGAAGGTATAAAAACCATAGGATGCAAGTGGGTTTTCAAAAAGAAAACTGACATGGATGGAAAGGTGCATACTTATAAAGCTAGACTTGTAGCGAATGGCTATAGGCAGATTCATGGAATTGACTATGATGAAACCTTTTCGCCCGTAGCAATGATCAAGTCTATAAGAATTTTACTTGCCATAGCCGCATATTTTGACTATGAGATATGGCAAATGGATGTCAAAACAGCGTTCCTTAACAGGAACTTACTTGAGGATGTTTATATGACACAACCTGAAGGTTTTGTAATTCCAGAAAATTCTAATAAAGTATGCAAATTGAACGATCCATTTATGGATTGAAGCAAGCCTCTAGGAGTTGGAATCTTCGGTTTGATGAATCGGTCAAAGAGTTTGGCTTCATCAAGAACGAAGATGAACCTTGTGTATACAAGAAGATTAGTGGGAGCGTAGTATTATTTCTAGTACTATATGTTGATGACATATTGCTCATTGGAAACAAAATTCCTGCACTACATTCTATAAAGACTTGGTTAGGAAAGTGTTTCTCAATGAAAGATATGGGAGAAGCCGCTTATATCCTTGGCATTAGGATCTATCGTGATAGATCTAAGAAGCTGATTGGTTTAAGTCAAGATACATATATTGACAAAGTTCTCAAGAGATTCCGCATGGAAAACTCTAAAAGAGGAAATTTGCCAGTAGGTCATGGCATATCTCTAAGCAAGAATCAGTGTCCTAAGACGACTGATGAGCGTGAGAGAATGATTGGGATTCCATATTCTTCTGCTATTGGATCCATCATGTATGCCATAATATGTACTAGACCTGATGTCTCGTATGCTTTGAGCATGACGAGCAGATACCAATCTGATCCCGGTGAAAGTCACTGGATTGCAGTCAAGACGATTCTTAAGTACTTGCGAAGGACTAAAGATTCGTTCTTGGTGTATGGAGGTATGGAAGATGATCTTGTCGTAAGTGGTTACACAGATGCAAGCTTCCAAACTGACAAGGATGATTCTAGATCGTAATCTGGTTTTGTATTTGTGCTTAATGGAGGTGCTGTTAGTTGCAAGAGTTCTAAGCAAAGTACCGTCGCTGATTCTACAACTGAAGCTGAGTATATTGCTGCATCCGATGCTGCTAAAGAAGCTGTTTGGATTAAGAAGTTCATTACTGAACTAGAGGTGATTCCTAGCATTGCTAATCCAATAGACCTTTATTGTGATAATAATGGTGCTATTGCTCAAGCAAGGGAACCAAGATCACATCAGAAATCCAAACACATACTTAGGCGTTACCATATCATTCGAGAAATCATTGGTAGAGGTGACATAAATATATGCAGAGTACCAACTGACGATAACATTGCCGACCCATTGACAAAGGGTCTTCCGCAAGCAAAGCATGATGGTCATGTGAGGTCTATGGGTATTCGATACATTAATTAGGCCTAGTGCAAGTGGGAGATTGTTGGTGTTGTATGCTCTAGGCACGTTATGAGAACGATTAATGTTATCTGTTTATTATGTTTTAATAAAGATATTGAAGTTTGATTATTATATCTTTTGCATGTTTATTACAATAATCCCCGTCCCTGATAATTATGATTAATTGTTAGTATAAGTTTAATAGATAATCATATGATGATTATGGTGTATGAGATACAATTAAACTTATGGGTATTTGTTGGAGAACAAATACTGGACTGACCCATATGAGATTTATGTCATGGTCACAATGTCATAATTAAGTCTCATATAGTTATATTAATGGAATCTTTTAGACCTGAGATTATCACAGTCATCCACCTGATGAACATTACGTTTGACATATTCAAACGTTACCCCTAACCGGGTAGCTATAAAGAATATGATTGGCGTAATCGGATTCATGTAGGGAAAGGTAATAAGTCTAGATGGGATTTGTTCCTCGTCAAGAGAGATGTTAAGCTCTAGCCACTCGATGAATGGTATTGATGAAATGCATGGCCGTGCTCAAATAAGATTTGTACTATCAATACATTCGGGATCGAGAAAGCATTGAACATTGTAAGTTGACCATTGGCCATGGCTTACGTTCAATAGACATCGCGAACAAAGAGATTGTAATATGTTCTATAAAGGATTCGCGAACTTTGACAAGTTATATTAATTGGGTAATCATGATGGCTTGCTAGAGTCCGCTCATGATTTATGAGTACAAATGTTTTTGGACTCATTGTCAACTTAATATAATCATATGGGGTCACACACAAAAGGACGAATTGTTTAAAAAGGCTAAAAACTACTTTCTGCTGGTGCTCGGCCGAGCACCTTATATGACTCGGCCGAGCAGGCCCTGTTCAGGCCCAAAAGGCTGATTTCGTGTTGTGACGGGTTTTAACCTATTTCTCCTAAAAGGTTTAGGACTAATGAGTATATAAACTCCTAACAACGACCTAATCAGTATGTATTGATTCTAGATCAATTAGAGAGCCTCTAAGAGAGAGAAAAATAAGTTCTTCTTCCTCCCAAAGAATAAGAACATTGTTTTTCCTATAGCCTTCATAATAGAAAGAGTTTCTATTGGGTCTAGCAATCCGGTTCAAGAATCGTTCTTAAAATTCGTCCGCGTGTGGATAAACATAGAGGGTGTTGGCATCAACTCCTCCAAGTTCGTGATCCAAGCTTTGAGGTCGTGTTCCTGCGTTCGTGATTCAAAGAAGTGCGAAGAATAAAGATTCAAAGATCCGAAATTTTAAAGCTCCGTCACGGTTAGTATTCTAAATTCATCTCCGTATTAATTTAATCATCTTGATCGGATCTAGGCTTTTGGGTTTATTCCGCTGCGCATGATTGCACAAAACCCAACACAATCCACAAGAGATAATGTGGCATGCTTTTCCATCTAGGGCAGCTGAAAGTTGGTCATCTTCGGTCCATTCCTCTCTAGGTTTTTCAACCAGAGTTTCTTCGATTTGAACGTGAGTTTCTTGTTCAGTGTCACGATCTGCATGTTGTGTCAGCGGCGTGGAGGGAATCGGTCTGTAGGTGGTTGAGACCTTTAATGGAATGATTGGACCACCTTCTATGACCTTCATCAACCGGTCATCGATTGAGTTAATATACATTTTCATACGAGATTTCCAGACACCAAACTCATTGAAATTCAACAACGGAATGGTGGTGATGTTGAATGACTGCATGATTTTTCCTGCCATGGTATCGGCAAACAAGCTGCAAAGCTTGGAAATTTCTTTCAAAATTCCAAGCTCTGATACCAATTGTTAGGCCCAATTGGTAGGAAAAAAGGCTTGAGGGGGGGGGTGAATAGCCTAATAAAACTTTTTCAAAAGAAACACTTTAAAATGCAAAGTCACTAATCGGCAAGCAACCAATAATCAGTAAGCGCAGCGGAGAAGATGTGACTAAGTTTGACTCACACAAAATCAGTATGAAAAGATTTTGAGAGCTTGGTTTTACACAAATTAGTTTCTAAAAGTTCAATGCAGTTTTAAGAGATTGGTCAATGAAAATCACAATGAATCAATATGTTTAAATGAGTTGCCGGTGATAGAGTTCCAGCCGGCAATGACAAAGCAGTAATAAAGTAAACACAAATGGACACGAGTATTTGGAGAGGTTCACAGTGTAAATACTGCTACTTCCTCTACCAAGTTTGGTCAGAATTTGGATTTGGGTTAAGTGCACTATCAGATTTCCCTAGTCTATTACAAGCTCGGCTTTGCCGGTTACAAAGACCTAAACTCTAGGGATCACTAATGGATCGTGATACAAATACTGACCAAGTGTTTTTGAGCGGCAAGTCCAAACGGAGCTTATCTCACTCAGGTGGGTGTGTGAAAAACTCAATCAATGTATTCCTTAAAGAGTCTAATTTGGGAATACTAACAGTATTGATGAGTTTGTGCACAAGTGTATGTCCTATTAAATGTCTAATGATTTCTAGACAATGAATGTTTGAGCTTCAATGAATGCTTCAAACTATTCAACTCTCTTCAATGCACCACCCTTCTTTAATGCTCAGAGTCTTCTATTTATAGGAGAAGTAAATGACTTGAGTCTTTAAGAAGAAGGGTTATAATTTGAATTTCCAGCCGGTTAGGTGAGGAGAATTAAATGCGTAATCTTCAACATTAATGGTATAGAAATGCCGTACACGTATGCCTACAAAAGTCCAATGGGTAACTACCCCTTTGTCTTAACCGGTTACCTGTAAAAAGCAAGTAAGAGACAGAGTAGAGCTAAAAGTAGCTCTGTGTCAGACTGGCGCAGAGAGACATAGCAGAGATAGTTTAACTACTTACAGTAAGATCGTACATAAGCAATCGGTAAAGTCAACTAAAGTTAGAACGATGTAACCTGGGGATATTCATATGAAGAATATCTTGAGTTGACTACCAGTAAGCTTCAGTTTGTCCTTGCTGATTGTAGAGTTGCCGGTGACTTGTATGTATACTGGTTAAGTCCTTACTCGGCAACTTGATAACTTGTCTGCTGATTTGTTTTCTGATGCCCTCAAGCTGGTTTGCCTTGGTTTGAAGAGTTGAGTTCCACCTGTGCTGTTCACTAGGAATCCTAAAGATATCAAAAAGATACAAATGAAAATTGGGGGATCCTAAGTGTTAAACATGATTGGGATTAAGCAATTCTAAGTGCTATACATATATTTGAACAACACTAGGACAAGCTCACACTTAAATCTAATAGATGTATTTTTATGGGATATCCTAAGGAAACTTGAGGATATTATTCTAAGAAACAAATTGTTTGTCGGCGATGGTACTTTTCTAGATAAATTATTTCTCTAAAAGAACCAGTGGGAGTAAAATATATCTCGAATGGTTCGAGACTTAGAAAATAACATAGAGCCTTAGATGGAAGTTGAACAAAATTTCGCAAGGAGTTGTGAAAATTCGTTCAAGTTACACAAGTTACTTGCATATATGATAGGATACAATCTATAACAAGAAATATTGGATTTCTCGTAATAGAAAGTATTGAGGTAAAGGTCATTTAGAATGACATATTTACCACCTATCAAAATTCAATGTTCGCTCCATATTTAGATTAATGACTTGGAGTCATAGAATCTAAAATACAATCCATGTATAATAATCAAGTTTGGAACTTGATCATTCTAACCCAAGGTGTAAAAATCAAAGGATGGAATTAAGTTTTCTTGGAGAAAAACTAACATGGGTAGCAATTGCGGAAATCCATGGGATGGATTGAAGCAAGCTTCTTGGAGTTGAAACAATCATTTTGATGAAGTATTCAAATCGTTTGAAATTCATCAAAGATGAGACTTGTGTTTGCTAGAAAATTAGTGGGAGCATAATCTAATTCCTAGTCTTATATATGTGGTTGACATAGAGTTCATTTGAAAGAGTTTCTTAATAAAAGACTTAGGAAGAAGCTACTTACAACCTTGTAATTAATATCTATTGATATAGATCTAGGAAATTGATGGTTTGTATCAAAGTACTTATAAAGACAAAGTACAGAATTGTTTAGTATGCAAGACTCTTGGAGAAGAACTTGCAAGGTTGTCTAATGATAGTGTTCTTGGCAAGACTTAGTCTTAGTGGAAGACTAATGAGCAAGAATACATGATTAAGATTCCATATGCTTCGGCAATTGGATCTATCATGTATGTCATATTATATACTTAGATGGGATAACTCATATACTTAGAGTATGATGAGAACAAACTAATCATATCCTAGTGAAAGTCACTAGATAGTGGTCAAGAATATCCTTATGTACTTGAAAAGAACTAAGGATGCATTCTTGATGGTTGTTGGCATGAGAGATGATCTAGTAAATGGTTACATAGATGCATGCTTCCACACCGACAAGGATAATTAAAGATCGCAGTATGGACATATGTTTAAAGTAAGTGCTATTAGTTGGAATAGTTCCAAGCAAATACACTATAAATAATTCTACGAATAAAATTGAGTATTTAGTTACAAGAGTTGTAACTAAGGGAGTTGTTTGAATATAGATGTTATTAGTAAAACTAGAAATAGTTTTTAGTACTAATAATCCTATGGACCTTTGTTGTGAAATAATGGTTATTGCGCAAGATAAGGTGCCAATGACTCATCTATGATCCAAACACACACTTAGACGTTTCCATATCTACGAGAAATCGTTAATATGGGAGATGTCAAAATATTCAAAATACCTTATGATGATAACAAGGATAATCTTCCCACATAAGATTCTCCACATCCTGTTATGATGATCATAAGCTAAGCTCAATGGTATTGGATACGAGTTGATTGGGCCTAGTGCAAGTGGGAGATTGTTGGAGATTATACCCTAGGCCCTTGAGAAAGGCCTTGTGTTACATCATATTCTCATTTGTTATGGAGATAACAACCTTGGATTATTATATGTTTTACATGTTTATTATAATAATCCCCGTCCCTAGTACTTATGAAGAACTAGTATAAGTTTAATCGATGATCATATGATGATCATGTGTATGTGATACAAATTAAACTTATGGGTACTTGTTGGTGTACAAGTACTAGACATGACCCATCTATGAGATTTATGTCATGGTCAAATGTCATAATTAAATCTCATTTAGTTATATAATTGTAATCCTTAGACCTGAGATTATCATCGTCTTCCACATAATGAACATTGTGTTTGACGTATTCAAACGCTACCCTTAACCAGGTAGTTATAAAGGCTACGATTGACACAATCGGATTCTTGTAGGAAAGAATGATAAGTCAAGATGGAATGTTGTCCCTTTTTGTCTCAAAGAGAGATATCAAGCTAGGCCACTCGAAAGTGAGATTGATGATAGTGCATGGCCATGCCCAAATGAATTGATGTGTTCAATGTCATTTGCTCATAATCAATCTACTAGGAATCGAGAAAGCATTGGGCACTTAAGTTGACTTAGACCGTGGCTTATGCTCAATATGATATCGCGTGACAAAAGGATTGTGATATGTTCTATGAGGATAAATGAACTTCGTTAAGTTATATTAATTGGGTAGTCATGATGGCTTGCTAGAGTCCGCTCATGACATATGGGTTTGACCTTTGTTTGACTCATTACCAACTTAATATAATCCTATGGGGTCACACACAAAAGAACAAATCCAGAAAAGGCAAAAACTGAATTTCTGGCGGGCACGGCCGTGCCAGTTTGTGAGCACGACCGTGTCAAACGGCACGACCGTGCCAGAAACAAAGCACGACCGTGCCAGTATTTAACTTGGGCAGGTCTTGTTCGCACCTGGTGGCACGGCCGTGCCACTTTGTGAGCACGACCATGCCAGAGTCCCTGGAGCCAGAATTTGGTAAGTTTAATTGGGTGACGGGATTTAGGTCTCCTAGGTCCTTAAGGGTTAATAACTAGGGACTATAAATACATCTTTTCACCAGCCATTAAACTAATGCAACCTAATATGTTTGAGAAACATAATTCTTGATCCAAGATTGAGAATCAAATATCAAGAATGCATAATATTCATATAGCCTTTTGATAGAAGAGTTTCTATGGGATCTAGCAATCCAGTTCTAGATATTCGTTCACGTGTACACATAGAGGATGCTAGCATTAGCATCTCAAGTTCGTGTTCCTGTGATCCTGATCCGAAGAACGCGATGAACGAGGAGATCAAATCTAAAGCATAAAGACTTGAAGATTTGAAGATCCGAAAATTTTAAACGCACAACAACGGTTAGTATTCTAAATTCATCTTGCTATTAATTTAATCATCATGAATGGATCTTGGGGATTAGGGTTTTGTTGAATTTATTTTTCCGTCTTCCGTTGCGCAAGGTCCATCAAAACCCAACATAAATATCACATTATATGAAGTTATTTTACTCACAAATATATGAGTATTTGTATTAAAATGTATAAAATAGTTGTTGATTAAGATAAGATGATTTAATGTAAATATCAGTTAAATGATTCTAGGGATGTCTTTGTGTGAGTCCCTCAGCCTTGTAGAAAAGAGCCATGAGTTAACACCCATCTTCTTTCATGTACTCAATAAGGAGGTGTAGATTGTAGATTCATTTTTTTTATGACTCATCTTCTCACTTTGACTCTCTATTCTCTGCAGAGCAAGCCTCTATCTTTTTTCTTCATTTCATCATTTTTCTTTTACTCCTTGCTACAAGGAGATAGAGAGTTAAGAGAGAGGGTCGAGAGACAGGAAAAGAAAGGAACAAAAAAAATCTGAAGAATAATTGGTGAGATTCTTCTCTTATTGTGTAATATGTGTAAGTCTTTAATTATTACTTTTGATGAAATTATGATATGGGTCTTAATTTTGGTGCATGAATTGAGGAATTGATGTGTATTGTTCCTGCCATATGTGTGTCTAAGTATAAGTATTATGTGTGTTTGTGTCTGAATAGGTAAAGGTATTGACCAATTGTAAATTATAGTATGGTTTTGAAATGGGTTGAATTGGGGTTTATACTTGAATTGTATAAAGCTTTGAATATGGTTGAATATAGGTGTTGAGTGAAGTGATTCAACATGAAAGCATGATTTTGAATGGGTTTAATTGAAATTATGATTAGTTTGGCAATCTGACTTTTGATTATAAGTGGATGCATCTATTGTGAGAAGTTTTATTAAAATTTTCATGGAGGAAAAGAGTTGCAGAGATTTGGGGAAAGTTTGAAGATGATTATTTTGGATATTTCATTCTGGTCACTGAGTTTGTGAAAGTTTTAAATCAGTCCCTGTGTAGTTTAGGAAACTTGATCGAATTGTGATTAGTCATAACTTATTCATTTTAAACCGGATTTAAGTGATTTTTTACCCTAAACTGAATAACTTTTCAAGGGCTATTGAATGGAATATTTTTCTGAAATCATAAATGGATGGATTGTTCCCAGAATTTAAGGTTTGGTGTTGTGGTCTCATATAGACATAGCGAAATTATATGAATTTTTAGATAATTCGTAAGAAATTCATCTGGACTCGGAATTGAGTGATTCTTGAGTCTAAATTGGATAATGTTTTATAAAGTTCTCAAATATCTTATTTTCACATCCAGAAAACATATTGATTATTCTCAGAAAATCCGTTTTTGGCAGCAGTTCATTATAAATGACTCGAGTAACGATTAATCTTAATAAATTCGTAATTAATTCACCTGGACTCCGAATCGGGTGATTCTTGGGTCTAAACTGGATATTTTTCAGAGACCTTTGTAATGGACTTATTTCCAAAACCTGAATCTTAATAATTATTTCCATATTTCATGTATCATGGATGTGGTGTTTGAGTTGGTGTAGTAAGATGTTAACGTGATTGACTTTGTGGTGTTATGGACTTAAACTTCCTTGCGTGTTTTCTATGTATAGATAATATTCTTGGTGGGTGTTTGGCTATTAAAAAGAGATTAAAGAATTTGAGAGTCTAAGAGATCGGAGTTAAGCGTTTGAGGTAAGAAATCCATCTTACACTTGTTTTTCATGTTATACTTGAAATTCTGAGCATTTTATACTTAAAAGTGTTGTGATTGTGACTTTAATGGGTTGAATTCCTAGGAGTCATATGAGTGTTAATGGTTTGTTAGGAAATACCATAAACATGATTTTGTATGATGAAAATTGAGTATAAAATGGATCATGGGAAAGTATAAAATTTGGAAATTGATGGGTTGTACCTAAGGGTACAAGCATAGTGTAAATATTTACATAGTTACGATATTACTTGGTCAAATCTATGTGAATTGACAATAAGAGTTATGGAAATTATGATTTGGGTTATGGCTTGATTGAGTACTCATTTATGGTTACTCTTTTGAAAGAAATTTGATTTATATGGGTTGATGATGGTACATGTAAACGGGCATTGAATTGTTATAGTTATATGTTTTACCTTGAAAGAAAAGTGATATTGAGTGATAATTAATGACACGAGATGGATTAGTGTCTACTCTTAACAAGGTTAAGAGATAAAGTATATATATGTGTATGTTATTATACATATATATATACACGGGAAATGAGTATGTACACGAATCCAATGTGGGATTCACTATATATTACGTAAATTGATGGAACCTACACCATCATACGAGTTATACTCCTAGCAACATTGGGAGATATTATATATATATATATATATATATATATATACGAATATGAAACGAATATGAATACCGAACACGAGTCCAATGTGTGATTCACTATATGGGTAAGAATATAAATACCGAACACGAATCCAATGTGGGATTCACTATATGTCTATGGAATGAATACCGAACATGAATCCAATGTGAGATTCACTATATATGGATATGATGGTATATTGGTAATAATCGAGTTGGATATATATATATATTTGTCCGAAAAGAGGTATGCGCTGTGTTTTGTGTTGACAGGAAATTGGATGAGGAAGTGGATGTGACTACAATGGTGGTACTGCTTATTATATATGAGTTTCACATTTCTCTGATTCAATATATACACTGTCATGTTACAAATTGTTGTGTAGTTTTCTATACTTAAATGTTTCCGCATAATATATGATGTAGGAATTTCTTACTGAGTTATACTAACTCTTATTTGTTTCAATCTTGAAACAGGACGTGCCTAGCTATAGAAGACAAACACATCAAGTGAGGATTGAAGGGGACACATTTGGGTAGTACTTTAAGGTCTATAACCTATGTTATTGTAGAATCAGTTAGAATATACATGAGTTGTATTAGGGCCATATGTATGCTTCGGTCTTTGTATTAATTTGGTAAACTCCTAGTAAAATATAAGGAGTTATATTTGGTGGTACAAGAGTTCATAAAACTATTGTAGTGGTTTTGTGGTTGTTGTCATGGTTCGGTGTACGTTTCAATAGTTGTGTGACTCTTAGTTGTGGTCCTGTCGATTTAAAGAAAAGGTTTTTTTTAGTCACAAGTTTTGAGAGTTGTGATGTCATGTCACGACCCGAAATCTAGGCTCTATTTTATTAGTAATTAATTGATTATTATTTAATTATTTGCTTATTTATTTATTTAAATTATTATTTATTTAAATGTTTATGTGAGCATTTTATGTGTTATAATATTTATGCCTAGCATTTTATTTGGGTCATTTGTGCTAGTGTAGAAATGTTGAGTCTTAATTGTTAGTATGGAGTAGTGTGTGTGTGTAGTGTGAGAGAGGGGGCCTAAGTGTAAGTTTTTAAAATAATTTCCCTACTCCCCTCTCCTCCCTCACCTCCTCCCTCACTCCTCCATCACTCCTAGCCATATCTCTCTCTCTCTCTAGCATTGTGGGTAAGTTTTCTTCATCTTCCTTCTCTCCTCATTCTCTTCATCTTCTACTAGTTATTTCTCATTTCTTAAAACGTGAAACATGTTTAGATCGTCGATAGGATCGTAGGAAGCCAAAAAGAATCGAAATCCATCAACTTTGAGATTTATCAAGTAAGTTACTTTTCCCCCATTTTAATGCTAAAATGTTCATATCATGTTTATATGATGTTTGATGTGTTCTATTTGAAGTTTGGTTGGGTTTTGAATTTATTGAGAATTTATTTTGGGTTTTGATCAAAAATGGTGAAATCTTGAATGTTGGGTTTGATTCTTGATTTTGATTGTTAAATGTTGTTGTTTGAGTCTTTTTAGACTTATTGGTTGTTTTGGTACATTAGTATGTGAGTTGGAAGGTTGGATTTTGGGTTGAATGTATTTTGGGTTTGAAAATGGAAGAACCCATGTTGTTCTTCCCGATTTCTGGAAATTCAGAAGCTTGGGCGGCCGCACAAAATTTCCTGGGCGACCGCGCATCTTTCTGAAAGCTTTTGTTCTTGTTTTGAGGCCTTTTGGGCGACCGCACATCCCACTTTGGGCGGCCGCACAGAACCCCTGAAAATTTACATTTGTTAAAATTGTGTGAATGAAGGATGCGTTTTGGTCTAAGTCTTGGGTGTCCTTCTAGGTGACCCTAGTGAACATTGTTGTACACTTTAGTGATAGAATTGGGTCCTTTGTGATCAAGTTTGTGTTTGAAATCCATTAATTGTTAATTGGGATTTTGGAGCACTTTTATGGTATATTGTTGGTTCATTTCGTCTTCTTGGTGATTATTTGGTATGATTCCCTACTTTGGAATCCTTTGTTGTTTATCGTGCTAGTATTTTATTACTTAGCAGTTATTTGAAAGTCCAGCTGGTATTTGTGGTTGTGTCGGGCGATGTGAGATATTGTGATGGCACCGGCCAAGTCCATTATGGTGTCGACCATTGTTTTGCCCTTATTTTCCTCTTCCAGATAGGCCTTGGTTGAGACGTTTGGAGCATGACTTTGTGGCATGGCTCCCGCCCTTTGTGGAACATTACTTTGTTATTGGTTCCGGTACCGGGGTGTTCTCTTCGGCTTTCATGCCATTATGAAGATGATGATTTGTTGATTATTGAAGCTGCGCAGCGATCCTTTATTTGGATGTTCCGGTTTGGAAAACCTTGGCTATATCCTTTGTTATGTGTTTATTTCCGCTGCTATCTGTTAAGTGATAAATGCTATGTGCTATGTGATATTTATTATTTCTTATTGCATATTGCATCATAGCATGTCATGCAGTTGCATTAGTAACTTATTGAGATTTATCTCACCCCCTTTTCTTTTATCTTTGTTTTTCCTTAACCCCCCAAGGTGCTAAGGATTAGTCTCGCTGATCACGAGAAAGAGGACGTCGAGTGTGGATATATTCTTTTGGGGAAGGTTGACATAGGTTGGTTTACATTATGTAAATGTGTAACCATTTTGGGATAGTTGTACCAAACAATGACATCATTTAAGAATTGTATATTTGTATTTTGTTGGGCATAAACTTGTGGAAGTTTATGATAGTTGTAATTGGTTTTTATCAAACTTGGTTTTGTAAAACTTTGGATCATCCCCTTTTGGTATCAAATGGAATTTTTAACTTCGGTATTTCATAGTTTTGGTTTTAGAGTCGGCGTCCAGATCGCGGTCTTGGGCCCGCGGGGTCTGGGGTCACGACAGTTGGTATCAGAGCTATGGCATTAGCTCTATGTATAAGTCTAGGTGGATTAGCATGACCTAGGTGGGTAGTAGTGTGCGGAGTGATTAACGGTTGATGTTTTATGCAGGTAATTGTTCTCAATGTCGGGAAGAAGAAACAGAGGAGGTGCTAGTGGGGCACATAATCAGAATGATACAAGGGAAGAAGCACGTGCCATGTTTCAAGGCATGTTCGAGGCGTCCATGAAGGCCATACATGATCAAGGTCCGAGGGTAGAACAAGCACCACCCCGTTATGGTTTGGAGCAATTTCTGAAGTTGAAACCGGTTGAATTCAATGGGGAACCCGATGTAAAGAAGGCTGAGTTATGGATTGAGTCTATGGAGAAGATTTATGATGTATTTGGGTGTTCGGATGAGGACAAGGTCCGGTTTGCGGCTTACAAGCTTGTGGGTGCCGCCGAGCATTGGTGGAAAGGTATTAAAGCTACTTGGGATGATACTCGCACGGTGTATGCGTGGGAGTTGTTTGTGCGCAAATTCAAGGAGCATTTCATTCCGGTTATTGATCAAAACCGAAAGGAGATCGAGCTACTCAACCTAGAGCAAGGTGTGTTGTCTATAGCACAATACTCGGCGAAGTTCATAGAGTTAGCCCGGTATTGCGACTATTTGGTAAGGACCGAGGAACAAAAGGCTATGAGATTTATTCGGGGATTGAAGACCTCCATCCGTACTCAACTTATTGCTCAACGGATTGTGACATTCCAAGATGCGGTGGACCGAGCCTATCTTATAGAGCAAGATATTGGGGAACATAAGAGGAAGACCGAGGTGGCCAACCTGAGTAAGCAAGGAGAGCAGAGCAAGTCACAACCAAGGATTGATAACCGAGGTAACTTTGGGGGACAATCTCAGTCCCGAGGGCAACAAAACCCAAGGAACCCGGGTACTACTTCCGGGAACCAAAGCAGGAGACTTTGTTCGTATTGTCAAAGGGATGGTCATTCAGAGGACCGTTGTTGGAAGAAACAGGGAAAGTGTACCAATTGTGGTCAAATGGGTCATTTTGCAAGGGATTGTCCGAGGAATAGAATTCAACCAACGGGGGTAGGAGCTGGGGCTCCTCAGGGTCAGAAAAGGGACGCTATGGGAAAGCCCAAGGTCCAAGGGAAAGTGTTTGCAATGAATCAACAACAAGCCACAGATGATCCTACAGTTATTGGAGGTATTATTTCTATATCTAATGTGAGCGCACGAGCGTTAGTAGATCCAGGATCATCTCATTCATACATTTCTGTGCAATTTGCTTCTATGTTAAATGCTGCATTCGAGTCTTTACCGTACGTGCTAGAGGTGTCGACCCCTATAGGAGAATGCTTGATTTCTGATCGAGTCCTTCGTGCTTGTGATGTGGTTATTTGTGGTCGAGTCCTTTGTGCGGATTTGGTGGTTCTTCCTATCCAAGACTTTGATGTCATTTTGGGTATGGATTGGTTGAGCAAGTTTCATGCTTCCGTTGATTGCCGTAAGAAAACTGTTACTTTTTCTATTCCCGATGTGCCTAAGTTTGTGTTTGAGGCTAGTCCTCTGGGTAGAAAGGTTCGCTTAATTTCTTTTATGAAAGCGAGAAAATTATTGCATAGTGGTTGTGAGGGATATTTGGCTAGTGTTCTTGATACTAGGAAAGAATCCCCTAGTTTTGATAGTGTTCGGGTAGTCCGGGAATTTCCCGATGTTTTCTCTACCGAGTATGATATGCCTCCCGATCGTGAGATTGAGTTTTGTATAGATCTTTTGCCGGGTACGGCTCTGATTTCGAAAGCACCTTATAGGTTAGCTCCCGCTGAGTTGAAGGAATTAAAGGTTCAGTTGCAAGAGTTGCTTGATCGAGGGTTTATCCGCCCTAGTGTTTCCCCGTGGGGAGCACCGGTTTTGTTCGTGCGGAAGAAAGATGGTTCGTTGAGATTGTGTATAGATTACCGGAAGTTGAATCAGGTTACGGTGAAGAATAGATACCCTCTACCGCATATTGATGATTTATTTGATCAGCTTCAAGGGTCCATGGTTTTCTCTAAACTTGATTTGAGGAGTGGGTACCATCAGTTGAAGGTTCGATCGGAGGATATTCCGAAGACTGCTTTTCGCACTCGGTATGGTCATTATGAGTTTTTGGTTATGCCGTTTGGGTTGACTAACGCGCCGGCCGTATTTATGGATTTGATGAACCGGATTTTCCATCCTTATCTTGATTCGTTCGTGGTAGTCTTCATCGACGACATTCTCGTCTATTCTAAATCCCGAGAGGAGCACGAGCAACACTTGAGGACAGTTTTATCCGTTCTTGCGAGGGAGAAATTATTTGCGAAGTTCAGTAAATGTGAATTTTGGCTCGAGAAGGTGTCATTTCTGGGTCATGTTATTTCGAAAGATGGGATTTCTGTGGATCCGTCTAAGATAGAGGCAATAGTGGATTGGAAGAGACCCGAATCAGTGACAGAGGTTAGAAGCTTTCTTGGTTTAGCCGGGTATTACCGAAGATTTATTGAGGGGTTTTCGAGGATTGCTACTCCGATGACGCAGTTGACCCAGAAGAATATTCCGTTTGTGTGGACCGAGAAATGTGACAAGAGTTTCGAGGAATTAAAGAAGAGGTTGACTACAGCACCGATCTTGACTTTGCCTAATGGGAGCGATGGCCTAGTGATTTACAGTGATGCTTCGAAAGAGGGTTTGGGTTGTGTGTTGATGCAGAATGGGAAAGTAATTGCTTATGCTTCGAGGAAGTTGACCCCTAGTGAACAGAATTACCCGACTCATGATATGGAGTTGGCGGCGATAGTCTTTGCGTTGCACAAATGGAAGCACTATCTTTATGGAGCGAAGTTTGAGATTTTTACCGATCATAAGAGTTTGAAGTACCTTTTCTCCCAGAAAGAGTTGAACAACCGGCACCGCCGATGGATGGAATTGTTGAAGGATTACGATTGCACGATTTCCTATCATCCGGGGAAGGCGAATGTGGTAGCCGATGCGATTAGTAGAAAATCTTATGTGGCTTCGATGATGGTCCGTGAATGGAAAATGCTTGAGGATGTTCGAGATTGGTCTCCTCGTGAATCGAGACATGGGGCTATTTTTGTGAATATTAGGGTATCTCCGACCCTAATTCAGAGGATAAAGGAAGCTCAGAAAGAGGATCCCGAGTTGGTGAAAATAATGGGTAAATTGAAGGAAAAGAACTTCGAGGATTTTTCTATTAGCTCGAGTGGAGTTTTGACTTTCCGTGGTCGTTTGTGTGTTCCGGATGTCGATGGAATTAAACAGAGAGTTCTTGATGAGGGTCACAAATCAAGGTATACTATTCATCCGGGTAGTACGAAGATGTATCAGGATTTGAAGCAACAGTTTTGGTGGGTTAATATGAAAAAGGAAATAGCGGAGTATGTTTCGAAGTGTCTAACGTGTCAGCAGGTCAAAGCCGAGCATCAGAGACCCGCGGGATTGCTTCAGCCGTTAGAGATTCCCGAGTGGAAATGGGAGCATGTGACTATGGATTTCGTTACGGGACTGCCTCGTACCCGTAGGAAGTTTGACAGTGTTTGGGTAATAGTGGATAGATTGACCAAGAGTGCCCATTTCTTGCCTATTGACATCAGATATTCGATGGAGAAGCTTGCGACCCTTTACATTGATGAGATTGTTATACTGCATGGAGTTCCGGTTAGTATTGTGTCAGATCGAGACCCGAGATTTACTTCTAGATTCTGGAAGGCGTTTCAAGAAGCTTTGGGTACAGATTTGCGATTCAGTACAGCTTTTCATCCCCAGACCGACGGTCAATCCGAGAGGACTATTCAGATTCTTGAGGATATGTTGCGGGCTTGTGCGATAGACTTTTCTGATTCTTGGGATTCGCACCTACCGTTAGTGGAATTCTCTTACAACAACAGTTATCAGGCTAGTATCAAGATGGCACCGTTTGAGGCCTTGTATGGAAGAAAGTGTAGATCGCCTATTTGTTGGGATGAGGTCGGTGAAGCTAAAGTTTTGGGTATTGATTTGCTTCAGGATTCGGTTGAGAAAGTTAAAGTTATCCGGGAAAGATTGAAGACAGCCCAGAGTCGACATAAGAGCTACGCAGACAACCGAAGGCGAGATCTTAGTTTTCAGATTGGTGATTTGGTGTTCTTTAAAGTATCTCCAAAGGTGGGTATTCGTAGGTTTGGGAAGAAAGGCAAATTGGCTCCGAGGTTTATTGGCCCGTTTGAGATTTTGGGAAAGGTTGGACTTCTAGCGTACCGTCTTGCGTTACCGTCATCCTTAGACCGATTGCACGACGTGTTCCACGTTTCTATGCTTCGGAAGTACGTTCATGATCCATCGCACGTGTTACCGAGTGTACCGGAGGATATTGAGCCCGATATGTCTTATGAGGAACGACCGGTTCGGATCCTAGATTCTAAAGTCCAAGAGTTGAGGAACAAAAGCATTGCGTTGGTTCGAGTTCTTTGGAGGAATCATAACATCGAGGAGTCGACGTGGGAGCTTCGTGATGAGATCGAGAGGAAATTTCCGTGGCTTTTTGTTTGAGGTGAGTCTCGTTAAAATTCGGGTCGAATTTTCTTTAAGGGGGAGTGAATGTCACGACCCGAAATCTAGGCTCTATTTTATTAGTAATTAATTGATTATTATTTAATTATTTTCTTATTTATTTATTTAAATTATTATTTATTTAAATGTTTATGTGCGCATTTTATGTGTTATAATATTTATGCCTAGCATTTTATTTGGGTCATTTGTGCTAGTGTAGAAATGTTGAGTCTTAATTGTTAGTATGGAGTAGTGTGTGTGTGTAGTGTGAGAGAGGGGGCCTAAGTGTAAGTTTTTAAAATAATTTCCCTACTCCCTCCCTACTCCCCTCTCCTCCCTCACCTCCTCCCTCACTCCTCCATCACTCCTAGCCATATCTCTCTCTCTCTCTAGCATTGTGGGTAAGTTTTCTTCATCTTCCTTCTCTCCTCATTCTCTTCATCTTCTACTAGTTATTTCTCATTTCTTAAAACGTGAAACATGTTTAGATCGTCGATAGGATCGTAGGAAGCCAAAAAGAATCGAAATCCATCAACTTTGAGATTTATCAAGTAAGTTACTTTTCCCCCATTTTAATGCTAAAATGTTCATATCATGTTTATATGATGTTTGATGTGTTCTATTTGAAGTTTGGTTGGGTTTTGAATTTATTGAGAATTTATTTTGGGTTTTGATCAAAAATGGTGAAATCTTGAATGTTGGGTTTGATTCTTGATTTTGATTGTTAAATGTTGTTGTTTGAGTCTTTTTAGACTTATTGGTTGTTTTGGTACATTAGTATGTGAGTTGGAAGGTTGGATTTTGGGTTGAATGTGTTTTGGGTTTGAAAATGGAAGAACCCATGTTGTTCTTCCCGATTTCTGGAAATTCAGAAGCTTGGGCGGCCGCACAAAATTTCCTGGGCGACCGCGCATCTTTCTGAAAGCTTTTGTTCTTGTTTTGAGGCCTTTTGGGCGACCGCACATCCCACTTTGGGCGGCCGCACAGAACCCCTGAAAATTTACATTTGTTAAAATTGTGTGAATGAAGGATGCGTTTTGGTCTAAGTCTTGGGTGTCCTTCTAGGTGACCCTAGTGAACATTGTTGTACACTTTAGTGATAGAATTGGGTCCTTTGTGATCAAGTTTGTGTTTGAAATCCATTAATTGTTAATTGGGATTTTGGAGCACTTTTATGGTATATTGTTGGTTCATTTCATCTTCTTGGTGATTATTTGGTATGATTCCCTACTTTGGAATCCTTTGTTGTTTATCGGGCTAGTATTTTATTACTTAGCAGTTATTTGAAAGTCCAGCTGGTATTTGTGGTTGTGTCGGGCGATGTGAGATATTGTGATGGCACCGGCCAAGTCCATTATGGTGTCGACCATTGTTTTGCCCTTATTTTCCTCTTCCAGATAGGCCTTGGTTGAGACGTTTGGAGCATGACTTTGTGGCATGGCTCCCGCCCTTTGTGGCACATTACTTTGTTATTGGTTCCGGTACCGGGGTGTTCTCTTCGGCTTTCATGCCATTATGAAGATGATGATTTGTTGATTATTGAAACTGCGCAGCGATCCTTTATTTGGATGTTCCGGTTTGGAAAACCTTGGCTATATCCTTTGTTATGTGTTTATTTCCGCTGCTATCTGTTAAGTGATAAATGCTATGTGCTATGTGATATTTATTATTGCTTATTGCATATTGCATCATAGCATGTCATGCAGTTGCATTAGTAACTTATTGAGATTTATCTCACCCCCTTTTCTTTTATCTTTGTTTTTCCTTAACCCCCCCAGGTGCTAAGGATTAGTCTCGCTGATCACGAGAAGGAGGACGTCGAGTGTGGATATATTATTTTGGGGAAGGTTGACATAGGTTGGTTTACATTATGTAAATGTGTAACCATTTTGGGATAGTTGTACCAAACAATGACGTCATTTAAGAATTGTATATTTGTATTTTGTTGGGCATAGACTTGTGGAAGTTTATGATAGTTGTAATTGGTTTTTATCAAACTTGGTTTTGTAAAACTTTGGATCATCCCCTTTTGGTATCAAATGGAATTTTTAACTTCGGTATTTCATAGTTTTGGTTTTAGAGTCGGCGTCCAGATCGCGGTCTCGGGCCCGCGGGGTCCGGGGTCGCGACATGTCATGTGGACATCATTCATGCCCTAATATGTTCTAAATTAGGAGCTTAATTTTAGGGGCGTGACAGTTATTTTTGGTGAACATATACTGGTCATGACCCAACTATGAGGTTTATGTTATGGTCATGATGTTATAATTAAACCTCAAAATAGTTATATCATTGAATTCTTAGACCTAAGATTATTACGATCTTCCACAGAGTGGAGATCATGTTTGACATATTCAAACTTTAATCTTAACCAAGTAATCATAAAGGATATGATTGGCATGATCGAAGCTATGTAGGGAAGTGTAATAAGTCAAGATGGAATTTGTCCCTCTTCGTGAGAGATGTCAAGATTGGGCTCCTCGATGAATAGAATTGATGAAATGCATGGCCGTGCTCAAATGAATTGATATGATCAATGTCATTTGTATTAATCAATATATTCGGAATTGAGAAATGTATTGGCCATTGTAAGTTGACCATTGACCATGGCTTACATTCAATGACATCGTGGACAAAGGGATTATGATATGTTCTATAAAGGATTCACGAACTTTGACAACTTATATTAATTTGGTAGTCGTGATGGCTTGCTAGAGTCCGCTCATGATTTATGTTATCAAATGGTTTTGATCATATTTCCAACTTAATATAATCCTATGGGGTCACACACAAAAGAACGAATTCAAAAAGGGATGAATTAGAATTACGGAAAGTCTTAAAATTGGATTTTAAGAGAAAAATCGAAAAAGCTAGAAAAGTGGATAGGTCCGGCCGGACCCATGCCAAGACCCGACCGGACCAAGGGGTTCTAAAGCATGTGTGATTATTGTAATCAAAATTGAAAGCCTCCAAGAGAGAAAAACTAGTCTTCTTCTTCCTCAAGAACAAGAACCCTAGTTTTCATATAGCCCACTTTGGATCTAGCGACCCGGATCAAGAAGTGTTCTTGATATTCGTTTGCGTGTGGATACACATAGAGGGCATTGATATAAACTCCTCCAAGTTCGTGGTTCATCAATTCAAGGCGTGTTCCTGCGATCGTGATTCAAGAGCGCGAAGAACAAAGATTCAAGATCTGAAAATCGTGATTCAAGAGCGCGAAGAACAAAGATTCAAGATCAAAAATTTTTAAAGCATCATCACGGTTAGTATTCTAAATTCATCTCCGTATTAATTTAATTATCTTGAATGGATCTAGACTTTTGGATTTATTTCGCTGCGCATGATAGTGTAAAACCCAACAATGGTATCAGAGTCCCGTTCATCATGATAGTGCAAAACTCAAGGACAAAGTCATAAATTGATGAGACAAACGAATTTAGAATCGAGTTAGTTTATGTTAGGGATTGTGGATGCCTTTTGGTATAGTTTCGACCTTACATAGTTATTTCTTTTAATTTCTAAATTTAGTATGGGATTGTGGATGCTCTCAATTACATGTTTAAGAATTTATCCCCATAAATCAATCACATGAAATCATACTTTAATTAATGAGATTAATTAAATTATTAACCGATGGTTTACATGTTTATATTATGTGCGTATAAATATGTTGCCATGCTATATGTGTTGAACCTTCTTGTTAAAATTGAAGTCATGTGCCAACCCATGATAAACACTTGGGATTACATGGATAGTTTTGTGTGAGTTACGCCAAAGCGTAGGTGCATTGATTCTATCCTTGTATGAAAAAGATGAGTGAAAGAGTGGTTCCTATGCGTTTATCATGGTTTGACTTGATTAAACTATCAAAAGGGTTTTGGGCTTAAGGCACAAGATGAGATTAAAACATGCTTGTGACATATGATGGCTAAAGAATCTCATAAAAATATCTAAGAGTCATATATGATATGATTGATAAAAGTTATTTACATAATTAATTTAATTTTGAGCAGTATCGCCGAAGCGGACTTAAAATTGAATTAAAGTTGGATCTTTGCTCACTTAAATTATATTATACATTTTTGTATTTGAAGGTTATATAATTTAGTGAGAGTATTTATGAAATACATTATTTATCTCTTTATAAAATTGGTACTTATACATATTAATTTATGTTTGCGTAAAATTGTAGATAATGGCTCAAAACACACAAAATCCGTCTTTGCGATCTATCCTTGAAAAGAAAAAACTTCAAGAAAGTGGAGCTAATTTTCTGGATTGGATCCGAAACCTTAGAATTTTTCTAAGGCAAGAGGATAAGCTCTACATTCTTGATGATCCTCTTCCTGAAGATGAACCTGAAGCCAGTGCCCCTAGGGCGGACATGGATGCTTACAAGAAACACAAAAGTGATTCTCGTGACGTCTGATGTTAATGCTTGCTACCATGTGTTTTGAACTCCAAAATACTTTGGAACACTTGGATGCCTATCAGATAGGTACTGAATTGAAATATATGTTTCAAGAGCAAGTTAGGCAATAAAGGTTTGATACCATGGCTGCTTTGATGTCATGTAAGATGACTGAAGGGCAGCAAGTGAGCCCTCATGTTTAGAAGATGAAAGGCCACATTGAGCATCTAAAGAGGTTGGGTTATGACATCCCTGTTGAGTTGGCTACCGACATGATTCTTAACTCACTACCAAAATGCTATAATCAGTTTGTAATGAACTTTAATATGCATGGTATGACTAAGACTTTATCAGAGTTGCATGGGATGCTTAAAACTGCTGAAAAGAAAATCATTGCGAAAACCACTTCTCATGTGCCCATGGTTAATAAAGGAAAGATATTTAAAAACAAGGGTAAAGGCAAGGCAAGTGTTTCCAAACCTAAAGCAAGGAAGGCAAAAGTTGCCTCCGCTGCTATAGTGGCAAAAGTAGACACTCAAAATGATGCAATTTGTTTCCATTGCGGTGAGACCGGTCATTGGAAGAGAAATTGAAAAGCCTACATGGAAGAAAAGAAGAAGAAGAAGAGCAATGGGATTGCCTCTACTTCAGGTATCTATGTTATAGATATACTCCTTTCTACTTCTAGTTCTTGGGTATTAGATACCAGATGTGGATCTCACATTTGTTTAAATGTGCAGGCACTAAAGAATAGGAGACTACTCAAAGATGGTGAAGTAGACCTACGCGTGGGGAATGGATCAAGAGTTGCTGCATTAGCCGTAGGGACTCATGAAGTCACTTTACCTAGTGGTTTAATTCTTGTTTTAAACAATTGTTACTACGTTTCGGATTTGAGTAGGAATATTATTTCAATTTGTTGTTTGGATAATGAAGGTTATAGATTTCTTATTGAGAATAAAAAGTTTTCTATTTATTTAAATGATATGCTTTATTGTATTGCAAATTAATTAATGACCTTTATGTTTTTGATGTTGAGAATGGAAATAATGATAATGTCTATAACATAAATAAGAAATCTAAACCTAATAATGTAAATCACACTTATTTGTGGCATTGCTGTCTTGGCCATATTAATGAGAAGCGTATCTCTAAACTCCATGGGGACGGACTTTTAGGCTCAAATGATTTTGAATCATATGAGACTTGTGAGTCATGTTTACTTGGAAAAATGACTAAGACACCTTTTACTAAGAGTAGTGAAAGAGCTAGTGACTTATTGGGCTTAATACATACCGATGTATGCGGACCTTTAAGTAGCAATGCTAGGGGAGGATTTCAATACTTCATAACATTCACTGATGATCTTAGTAGATATGGCTATGTCTACTTAATGAAGAACAAAAGTGAAGCTTTTGAGATATTTCAAATATTTCAAAATGAAGTACAAAATCAATTTGGCAAAACTATTAAAGCACTACGATCCGATCTTGGTGGTGAATATTTATGCCAAGAATTTGACGATCATCTTAAAAATTATGGAATTGTTTCACAATTAACTCCACTCGGAACACCACAATGGAATGGTGTGTCTGTAGACACCCCCCCTTGGACCACTCACCCCGATTACACATTTGATTTTGTGTTTCTCTTTATTTTAAATGTTTTTCGTTAGTTTCTGTTACTTCCATTAAGTTCTTGACTGACTCTGTTAAGTTTGGGGGCTAAACTAAATAACAGTTCTAACTTTCCAGTCCATTCTGTCAAAATTGCCTTTTCAGAGTCGGGCGTCCGGCCTTTGAGGCCAGACGCGTGCGCCTTTCGTCCTAAAGGCCGGAGGCACGCTCTACTGGGCGTCAGTTACATATTCTCTCCAAGAATCCCTCCCTTGCTCAATTTACATGATTTTGCTCGGGAATTCCCTCCTTGTTGACTCTGTTTTGGCACCAAAAACATCTTCTTTTTACCTATAAAAACCCCCCTTCTCCACCATTTCAAGTAGGACATTTTTCAGTATAAGAAAACTATACCAAAAACACTCTCAAAAGGATTTCAAGCATTTTTCAAGGAAGTTCTTGAACTACTTAAAGTTTAGGTATTTTCTTACTTTTCTCTTTCTCTCTATTCATCTCTTCTTTCATCTTTATCAATGTGTGCAATCAACCCAAACCATTTTGGGACATGACACCAAAGGCTAGTTCATTACATTGAAGTTGGGAAAGGAGTTATCTCCCCACATTCCAACCTCTTTCAAACCCCTTAAAGCTTATTTTCAAAGTATAGGAAGAACACTTTTTTTTATCATGTAGACTGTGAACAAGCAAGACCAACGTTACTTGGGGGAAATGGGTGTTTAAGTACTTCCCATTTCGTAACTTAACCTCCGAACCTCAAATACATGAATATCTGGTTTTCATAAACAAAACATAGGACATTATTAGGTTTTTTTTATATTCCTCTAAAACATAGGTGGTGACTCTAAACAAAAGACATTTAAAAAACGCGGAAGCCTTGATGCGGCGGTGGGATCGCCCCGCTCGCATCGGGGTATCTACACTGGCGACTCCGCTGGGGAAGTTTGAGGGTTAAACTTGCGTTATGTTCATAGTCTACATTGCATTCTGGGCATTCTGGTTCCTGATGTTGGGAAGCGTGTGCCTCTGGCCTTCCTGGCCTAAGGCATGCGCGTCTCACATCAGTTACCAGAAGCGCCCGCTTCCTGTATGTTCTTCCTGTTATTTCTTTTATGTGCTAATCACTTCTGCAGGGGTTCAAAAGTGTATTCAGGACCAGAGAAATCCCCTGAGTCCAAATGTCTGACAGGTTTTGCCCAGAAGCGGGCGCTTTCCAGTTAGTAAGCGCAATGCGCGCGCTTCCCATCGTGCAGTCCAGAGGCGCACGCTTTTGACAATTTTCCAGAACATGAACAGAGGCCAGAACAGGGCAGAATGATGGTGTGTGGGCACAGTTTCCTGCGTATAACTGTTTCATTTTTTGTTCAATTTTTATCGATCACACGGGTGATTCAAAAGTTGTAAATATGTGCTTATTTGCTTTTCTTTTCTTAATTTTTTTTGTCACATGTGTTTGACCTCACCCTACGTGCACTAAACTCCTATGAATTATTCACTATCGAGTCGCACAAAGTCCATAACCCCAAACCCGTCGAGGCCCGTCGTAGGAAGTTTCAAGCTCCACTCGACCTTGACTCTTCCGAAGCGGTAAACCTCAGCCCGTGGCGTAGTTCACAACTACATGCCGGGGATGAGCTTTAAGCCTCTCTTTAGCCAAGCACAAGCCAACACATTCTAGTTAGGGTCTAACACTCCGTGACAATGTCGGTTTTCATGTGCCGAGATTTCCCTAAACTAATGTTTTCAAATCATACATGTCGTTTCCAAAAGAAACAAGTGATTATTATGGACAAAATAAAAATCTGTCCCCGCATGTATGCTTTACTATATTAATTTTGTTTAATCCCGTCATGTGTAGGATTCACAAACGTGGTGGAATCTGATGGGTATATGGGACCGCGAGAAGGTCTATATACTAGTTTGAAGATTCCACTATTTTTCTTAGAAACCCCAAAAGGGACCCCCCATCCCTCCGACTTATAAAAAAAGAGTTTTTTTCTTTATGTGGTTTGAGTCGTGTGCCCTTTGTGTGTTCAAGCCTCTCCATGGACCGAAAGTGTTACTCAAGACTGACAAGGGCCTCTTCTTAAATTTAGGTGCGATTGGTACTCACCGCATCTACCGAGACGCACCAAACCAGCTAGTTCGTGAATTGATCACTCCAACAACTCCAAAAGCATTAATGGCCGGTCCTCTTGCAAATGACTCCAACGCCAACAACACCTTGTCCCTAGAACAACTCTCAGCTTTGGTCCAATCTCTACAAGAGCAAGTCTCCACTCTCAACAAGGAGGCTCAAAACAAATATGACTTTTGGAAAGCTCACCTAGAAAGTCAAAGGGGGGCTCACGAAGCCTAAATGGATCAAATGAAAGCTAAACTCATTAAGCTTTCCAAGGGCAAGAATACAGATAACACCAAGGAATCCGAGTGGACCAATGGTTTGTTTGAAAGCCCATATGTTAGTGCCTACAACAAGAAGGTGGGGGAACCTAGCACCGAAAGCAAAGATCACAAAATGGTCGAATCAATCATGGCGTACATCGACCAACGCTTTAATGGGGTCAATTTGGGGGAAAGGCTCCGACACAAGCCTTTATCACTCATCAATTCTCATGAGCACAATGGCCGCTCTCCCCGAAAAGTTCAAGATGCCCGACATCAGAAAGTTCAAGGGAAACTCTTGTCCTATGACTCACATTGAAACTTACAAAGGGGCCATGGTTCCAAAGAAAGTCTCCCCAAAGGTGATGGCACAATGACTTCCACTTACTCTCGAGGGGGCCGCAAAATATTGGTATGCAACTCTCCCACTCACCATCCGTCTTGATTGGGATGCCGCCATGCTCGCCTTCAAAACTCAATATCAAGGAAACACCACTCACCGCCCAACAAAGAAGGAGCTTGAAAATACCACCTAAAGGGACAATGAGTCCTTTATTGACTTTACAAGGAGGTGGAATGATAAACATGCCGAGATAGTGTAAAGGCCCAATACAAAGGAGCAAATGGACATCTTCCTCAAGTGTCTCAAAATTGATCTCCGTACCCACCTAAGTGGGGCTTGCTACTCCGACTTTGCTCAAATGTATGAAGCGGGGGTCCGAATTGATGACTTGCTCAAAGAGGTCAAGAAGACCACTCCAAGCTTCCTCTACAAAGGCGTCTCTAATTCAACAAAAGAGGCCTCTGTCAATGTTGTCACCACCGACAAAGGGATCTACAAGAAAGTCCCCCCGCCCCAAGGCAAAAAGTTCCAAAATGATCGTGTCTACACTCCTATCCAAGGTATGACTCTAGCCGAGGCTTTTGAAGCTCTCAAGGCCAAAGGACAAATTACTCCTTTACAAGGATACAAGCCCAAAATGATTACCGCCAACCATGCTCATCATAAGTGGTGTGGTTATCATCAACATAGTGGCCATGTTACCGAAGAATTCTTTAGACTCCACAACATCATCCAAGACCTCATCGACAAGAAGGAGTTCATAGTTCCTAGTGAGGGTGAGGCTCATGTAATAGAGCTAGGCGAGATCGAGGAGACCACTCATTCAATTCCTATTGTGAATGAGGGCTCTAATGCTATGAATTAATTTGAAAATTCTTGTTATGTTGTGACTTATGATGAGATAATGAGGGAAGTCTTATAGAATAGGAAAAAGAATCAAAACGGGAGCGTCAACATGCTAACTCGATCCGGCAGGGTCATAACAAACAATCCCAACACTTCTGCAGCAAGCACCTCTTCTCCAAGGTCGCAAACTCGTGACACACCCGAAGATCCTTTATTAGTTCAACTCAAGAAGACTCAAGCAAACATATCCATTTGGGTCCTCATCGCATCTTCAAAGAAGCATCGAGACCTCGTCATCAGCAACCTCGACAACACATCAATCTCTCGACACAACTCCCGAAGACCTTACTGCTATGATAGGCCACATACACTTTGGAAATGTCATCACATTTGCCGACATGGACCTCCCAGAACTTGGCCAAACACAATGAGGCCATCTATCTCAAAGCAAGAGTAAGAGGGAGAACAATCTCAAGGATCTTGGTCGACAGTGGTTCCGCACTCAACTTAATGACTAGCCGAATCATGGGCATATTGGGGCTCAAAAATTCAGATTTGCATCCCTCTAGCCAAGTGATCCGAGGATACGACAGCACCGCCCGCACAGTCATGGGCATGCTAGAAGTGAACATTGAATTTGGGAGCATGGTTATGTTCGTCCCGTTCCAAGTACTCGATGTCCCCGCTTCATTCAATCTGCTTTTGGGCCGACCATGGATACATAGCTCCAATGCCGTCCCCTCCACTCTCCATCAATGTGTCAAGATCCGAAATGGGGATGAAATAGTGACCATTATGACCGAAAATGTCACTATCCATGGGGGACGACCCGTCCACCAAATTCAACATGGGTCAGAAGACTCTACTCTCTCCAGCGTCTCAATCAATGCCATTAACAAAGAAGGGGGAGATGGGACATGGACCCTCGGTAATCACAAAGTCCTCCGCATGATGAGAAGAATGAACTACTTCCCCGGTTTAGGCCTAGGGAGGTACCAACAAGGAAGAAAGAAACCCGTGGAGGTTCCTTTTGTCACAAACAAGTTTGGATTAGGATATGAACCTTCCGAGGATGACATGAGATACGATCAAGCCATCAAAAATGAGAAGGCCCGAGCTCGGAAAGAAGGCCGTCGCTATGAAATCCCCAATTTAAGGTCCTATCGCAAGACATTGAATGGTTAATTTGTCTGCAAAGGGGAAGATGTCCCCTACATGTTCTTTCCCGAACCGTGGGTTAATAACAAGGGAATCAGAAAACCCGGTCTCAAAGTCTTTGCCGATCGTGAAATCAAGGAGCGTGAAGAAGAACCCACTCCACTGTCACCCCAAGAATGGTAGGGGAATAAAGTGACCTTCGAGGCCGAGACAAAAATTACTGTGGGGGAAGAATTGACTAATCTAGCCTCCATGTTCGAAGAACTTGCCATAATGGACGAATACCAAGTCAATGCCATCTCCGATGACACCGATGTGGGAAACGAGCCTACAAGAGGGTCAAGCCAAGCTCCGAGCCAATCAACAACCGGTATTCAACGAAGGGGCCCATAGTATCCGAGGAATTCTTGATCGAGGAAATGGGTTGCATTCCCCGCAAGGCGAAGAAGGGAGACTCAATGACATTCACTTTCGAGTCCGAGAGTGTTTTCAACACCCTTACCCAAGAGGATATGGAGGCAATAGATAAGCATGTGTTCCCTTTCTTTGCTAATGAAAAATTTGATCTTTCTGAGTACCCCGAGATTGCAAACATCATAAATGATGAATTAACTAATAGTGAATTTAATGAACTAGTTAATAACGATTCAAACTATGATGAAATAGACCACAAAAATGAAACATACTTAAATGAATTAGCTCAGCAGGTCCGTAGTCGTGGTGAAAATGGTCCAGGGGGTGATAAAGAATTGCATGTCTTTAATCTGGGTACCGATGAAGAGCCAAAGGAAACCAAGATAGGAAGCTTCTTCAAGGGGGAAGAGAAAGACAGATTGACTACACTGCTCAGAGAATTCATGGATGTTTTCGCATGGTCATACAAAGACATGCCAGGTTTACACAGAAAGGTCGCCGAGCACAGAATACCGATCAGGGAAGATGCCAAGACAGTCAAACAGAAACTCAGAAAGATCAAGCCCGAATGGTCTCTGCAATTCTAAGAAGAGATAGAGAAGCTTCTCAGTGTGGGCTTCATCAAAGTCATCGCGTATCCGACTTAGCTAGCAAATGCTGTGACAGTCAGAAAGGCTAATGGAAAGGTCCGTGTTTATGTGGATTTTCGGGATTTGAACAAGGCTTCCCCAAAGGATGACTTCCCTTTACCCAACATTGACATGCTAGTCGATTCAACTGCTGCCTACGAGGTCCGCTCATTCGTAGATGGTTTTGCCGAGTATAATCAGATTCTTATGGCCGAGGAGGATCAACACAAGACCGCTTTCATAACACCATGGGGCACTTTTTGCTATACAATTAAGCCATTTGGATTAAGGAATGCAGGGGCTACTTATCAAAGAGCCGTGACAGATTTGTTCCATGACATGATCCATAAAGAGATTGAAGTCTATGTGGATGACATGATTATTCACTCGAAAGGAACCAACGGTCAACACTTGATCGATCTCCGCAAGTTCTTTGAAAGGCTTCGACAACACAAAATGAGGCTCAATCCCGCAAAGTGCACTTTTGGGGTTATACAAGGCAAAGTTCTTGGCTATATGGTCACGGAGAGGGGAATCGAAGTCAATCCCTCGAAAATAAAGGCAATCATTGACATGCCTCCTCCGAAGACACAAAAAGAAATCAAAGACTTCATAGGCCAACTTCAATACATCAGTCGGTTTGTATACCAACTTACTTCAATGTGCGAGCCGATATTCAGTTACTCAAGAAGAATGTAGATCTGGAATGGACTGACACATGGCAAGAAGCCTTCGATCAAGTAAAACATTAATTGACGTGCCCTCCAGTTTTGGTTCCGCCGCACAAGGAGAAGCCTCTCTTGCTCTATCTCATCATAAATGATGAAGCCTTAGGGGCTATGCTAGCACAAGAGCAACGAGACTCCATAAAAGAGAATGCCATTTACTTCGTTAGTCGCCGATTCCAAGGAGGCAAAAATAATTACTCCACCTTGGAGAAGTCATATGCCACATTAGTTTGGGTCAATTAAAATCTCAAATACTATATGGAAGCCTTTCAAATCAAGCTAGTAGCAAAAGTAGATCCACTCCGCTACATCTTCGAGAAGCATTTCATGTCAACAAGGATAGCTAAGTGGTATTTCATGCTTGTTGGTTATGATATCACTTACGTCACACTCAAATCCATAAGGGGGAAAGTGTTCAGTGATCAACTTGCTGAATTTGCATGTGACGAAGCGAAGGGGGAAGACTTACAATTTCCCGATGAAGACTTAATTTTCACCACAACTAAGGAAAACAAGTGGTAACTTTTTTTCGATGGGGCAGCCAATAAGCACTGTTACGGGATAGGAATGTTGCTTGTCGATCAAAAGGACATCTACACTCTGATTTCAATCTGCCTCGAATTCAAAGTCACCAATAATATTTCCGAGTATGAAGCATGTATAGCGGGGCTAGAAGCGGCCCTAGAAAGAAACGTCACATACTTAGAAGTATTTGGTGATTCATTTCTCATCATCAACCAAACATCTGGCAAATGGAAAATTCAAGAACCGACCCTCCAATAATATGGTCAACACCTCGAGGAGTTGGTCGAGCAATTCCAAGGTGTCACGTTCAATTATTTTCCAAGACACAATAACCGCTTTGCCGACGCATTGGCCACCATAGCCTCGCTAGTCGAAATACCCAAAGGTAAAATGGTGAAGCCCTTCAAAATTTCAAGATGGACTAGTCCGGCATATTGCATGAGCATTAAGATCAATGAAGCCCAAGCAAGCCCTCTGTGGTACACTGACATCATGAATTTCCTCAAGGACGGCACTTTCCCTGAAGGTAGCAACAAGAAAGCTCAAGTATCATTACAAAAGTTGGTATCAAGATATGTGATGATTGGGAGCCGAGTTTACAAAAGACACTATGAAGGGATCAATCTCATGTGTACTAATGAGACCGAAGCTTAAGAGATAATGCATGAAGTCCACGAAGGCGAGTGTGGACCCCACATGAATGGGATAATGTTAGCCAAGAAGATACTCCGTATTGGTTATTATTGGAGCACTATGGAAAGACATTGCATCGAGAAAGTTAAGAGGTGCGCCAAGTGCCAATTCCATGCCAACTTGCAACATGCTCCACCTTCGCAACTATACAATATGACCACGCCTTGTCCATTCTCTTGTTGGGGCATAGATATCATCGGCAAGATCAATCCTACGGGAAGCAATGGACAATCATTCGTTCTAGTGGCCATGGATTATATCACAAAGTGGATTGAGGTACAAGCTTACTGAGTTCTCAATACCGAGAAAGTGGCCGAATTCGTAAAGACCAACATCATGTGCCGATATGGCATCCCTCACGAGATTATCTCCGACAATGGTTCTGACTTGAGAAAGAAACGGATGCACTCTTAGTCGAATACAAAATTACCAGGCATAAGTCATCCCCGTACCGTCCTCAAGCAAATGGTGTGGTTAAAGCGGCAAACAAGACAATCGAGACCATTATACGGAAAATGGCTTCGACGGGAAGGGATTGGCCCGAGAAATTTCCCCTAGCATTGTAGAGCTACCGCACATCAATTCGATCAGGAACGGGAGAGAACCTGTACACACTAGTTTAAGGATCCGATGACGTGCTCCCGGTCGAACTCGAAGTACCTTCTTTACTAGTCTTGCTCGAAAATCAAGTCAATGAGATTGAATGGATGCAAAGTCGATATGAACAATTAGCCCTACTCGACGAAAAGAGGCTAAGGGCGTTTGAACGTAAAAGAGCCGATCAACAAAGAATGGCTAGGGCTTTCAATAAAAGGGTAAAACCCCGAGACATCAAGACGGGAGACTTGGTCCTGAGACAACATCCTCCCAACGCAATGAATCCCCTTGGGAAATGGGGACCCCGATGGATTGGTCCGTACGTAGTCAAGAAGATACTAAGTGGCAGTGCAGTTTGACTCGTAGACTTGGATGGCTATCAACTGCCAAAGGAGGTCAACCTCGACAAGCTCAAAATGTTCTACGACTGACAAATTAAGACCATAAAAAAAGGTCCCTAGGTTGAAAACCCGCAAGGGCGGCCTAGGCAAAAATTAGAGCAAAGTGCAAAAAAAGAAGCTCGCTAGATTGAAAACATGCAATGGCGGTCTAGGCAAAAAACGGGGTGCACATAAAAAAAGGTCTTCATTTGTTTAAACTACGAAGACCTGAGCCTCCCAAAAGCTGGAGGAACGTAGGCAACCTTCGGGTGCGGTCTAAAACAATCATTTTTACCCAATCATTTCATTAAAGAGATGCAATTTTATTCATTTCTTGGAACATTTTCTTCATTACATACGGGAATGTTGAGCAATAAAAGACACTAAAACATGAAAATCCTAACAAGTGGTCTACTTAATTGCAATCTCGAGGTACTAGGAAAAATATAATTTCTTCCTAGCCTTCAAAGGGCGGCTCGAGCGGCTCTCAATCCTACTTCTCTTGGGTAGCCTAGGAATACTGAGATGGACCATGGCCTTCTCCACAGCAAGACGCCTCCGAGCATAGAAGTCATCCAAAAGAGTGCCAAAAGGGTTAACCAAAATATTGTTCAGATCAGCGGCAGCTTCCTTGTATCTCAGAGCACTGCTAGGCTCAAAATTCTTCCATAGCAACTCAACTCGCAGAGTGTCAACCCAAGCGATACCTCGGTAGAGGGTACCAAACAGATAATCCAAGTAACTCTCATGAAGGAAAATTCTACCCCGGTAAGAAGGAACATAGGTCCACCGATGGCGGTCATCTCCCCAAGCCAACTGAAGCTCCCTAAAAAAGTCCAGGCCAATGTACGAAACTGGACAAAACACTCCACTCCTCGGAAAAGGGATTATCTGCTGATGACCAAACTGTCTCAAAACCCGCTCTGACTGATAAAATGAAGAATCTCTGAGATTGAGAAGGACCACATGCTCAAAACCCAAGGTCCATTCCACGAAATGACGAATGCCCCAAGAAGAGGGACACCACTCAATGTCAGCCGATAATCGAGATGCAAAGAATTTCCTTCAGCCATCCTCAGACAAGTCTCGAATCACCAGTTTTCTCCTGTGAATGGCAAAAGGGGAAAGATCACTGTTCTGAGAATAAATCCTGAAGTGATCTCGAAGCCATATGGTCACAAGTAAGGGGCTTCCCCATCGTATCTCGCCCGTCCGATGCAACTCGTCCAAACCATGTAAGGTCTCCCCCACTATGAGAGGGATTATACTGAACTGTTGCTCCTTTGCTTGAAAAACAATCTCAGCCAGCTGTGCATCCGCGGTACCGAGAGGTGTGATGAACAAAACCTTACTGAAAAGACAAACTGCCAGGGCATTCCTCTTAAAGGAATGGATCGTCTTGTCCTCCGAGTGCAAACTGAAAAACATCGGCAACTCAGTTATGTCAACCACGGTGCAGTGCAACTTCCTCTTTACATCTTCGATAGGGAGGTTGAGAAAATCGGACCAAGAAATCACACCCCGATGATAATTGGGAACGAAAATTTGACCCACCAATGGAATGCCAAGAATAGCACCGAAATCATCTACAATTGGCACCATTTCATTCGCTGAAAAGTGGAAAGTATGACTGTCGCAATCCCAAAAAGCTGCAGCGGCCTTCAACAAATCCCAATTCGACTTCAAAGTCCGTAACGTAAAAAGAATGCGGAATCGAAAGTCCTTGACAAATGCCTTCTTGGTATGAGTCTTGAACGAGTACACAAGGTTGACAAGTCTTTCTCGTAGTCACCGACGATTTTTGCGTCAAGGGTGAAGAGGATTGAAGCCATTGAAAGTATGGATTATAAGCACAATCTAGTAAGAAGATGGTCTTCAAAAATGGCAAAAAATAGCTGTTGGAAGAATGTTCTCGAGCAGGGGCTGATATTATAGATGTTGGGGATCTTTTGTCAAGCAATTGTCAAGCCTCAGAATCAGCTTCCCAGAAGCGCACGCCTTCCGCCACCCACATGGGAAGCGCGCGCATTCCACCGCCTCAAGAGGGGGCGACCGCATCTTGCTTCAGAAATGCCTCAATAGGCCCTTGTCAAAGAAGGAAACCACGCAGAAAAGAAGTCCAGACATTCCCAGAATCAGCCAGATCAGGACGAAAGCTCCACCCTCGAACACACGGGTGGGCACACATTAATTTGGTCCGCCCCTAAGGCTTTTTCAAATTAAAATAAGATAGAAGCTCCCACTAAACTTAAAGTAGGATGTGTCTTCCTCCTCATTCAAAGCCAATCTCGGCATTCCCTCAGAAAGGAGTTTGTGGTCCGCAGTCAACTGTGCCCGCACCTCACGAAGGTCAACAGCAAGCTTCAAAGCTCAGTCAAGGTGAATCGCATAATCACCAAACTTTCCATAAAGCAAGCATAACATGATGAGTTCGCTAACCGGACTCAACTTCAGTCCGCTCAACGGACTCTAAACAGGCAAACGGATTCAACTAGTCCGCTCAACAGACTCTAAACAGGTAAACTGAGTCGCCAAACAGATTCAGCCAGTCCTCTCAACGGACTATAAACAGGCAAACAGATTCGCCAAACGGATTAAGCCAGTCCGCTCAATGGACTATAAAAAGGCAAACGGATTCACCAAACGGATTCAGCCAGTCCGCTCAACGGACTATAAACTGGAAAACGAATTCGCCAAACGGATTCAGCCAGTCCGCTCAACGGACTATAAATGGTTATGAAGGGTACGACACACTGAACTCTGCCTAGGTCCGCCAATCGGGCTTTAAACGAGCAAACGACGGTTCCGCAAAACGGATCCAGCTCAACTCAAGTCTGCCAACCAGACTCTAAATCAGCATGATGGGATCTCTAACTGGATTCAGCTTTAGTCCGCTTAATGGACTCTAAACGGGCATAACGGTTCCGCTAAACTGCTCCAGCCTCAGTCTGCCTACCAGACTCTAAACCTTGGCCACGGTGGGTCGTCTCATATCACCGTACCTCTTCCATCAACAAAAGCCACTCACACAGGGAGCGCACTTCTATCCCTCGCAATTTCAAATTCCTTCTTTTATCGAGTCTTTGCTTTTCCTTAGTGATGTCCTGGGCGGATGTCTTTCTTTCGTCGGCGCATTTTGCTTCGCAATCCACACCGCCGAGGGGCTCTGTAGACACCCCGCCTTGGACGACTCACCCCGATTGCACATTTGATTTTGTGTTTCTCTTTATTTTAAAAGTTTTTCGTTAGTTTCTGTTACTTCCGTAAAGTTCCTGACTGACTCTGTTAAGTCCGGGGGCTAAACTGAATAACAGTTCTAACTTTCCAGTCTATTCTGTCAAAATTGCCTTTTCAGAGTAGGGCGCCTCTGCCCTTTGAGGCCAATCGCGTGCTCCGTCCGCCCTAAAGGCCGGAGGCACGCGCTTCTGGGTGTCAGTTACAGATTTTCTCCAAGAATCCCTCCCTTGCTCAATTTACATGATTTTGCCCGGGAATTCTCTCCTTGTTGACTCTATTTTGGCACCAAAAACATCTTTTTACCTATAACCCCCCCCCCCCTTTCTCCACCATTTCAAGTAGGACATTTTTCAACATAAGAAAACTATACCAAAAACTCTCTCAAAAGGATTTCAAGCATTTTCCAAGGAAGTTCTTGAAGTACTTAAAGTTTAGGTATTTTCTTACTTTTCTCTTTCTCTCTATTCATCTCTTCTTTTATCTTTATCAAAGTGTGCAATCAACCCAAACCATTTTGGGACATGACACCAAAGACTACTTCATTACATTGATGTTGGGCAAGGAGTTATCTCCCCACATTCCAACCTCTTTCAAACCCCTTAAAGCTTATTTTCAAAGTATAGGAAGAACACGTTTTTTTTATCATGTAGACTATGAACAAGCAAGACCAACGTTAGTTGGGCGAAATGGGTGTTTAAGTACTTCCCATTTCGTGACCTAACCTCTGAACCTCAAATACACGAATCTCTGGTTTTCATAAACAAAACATAGGACATTATTAGGTTTTTTTTATGTTCCTCTAAAACATAGGTGGCGACTCTAAACAAAAGACATTTAAAAAACACGGAAGCCTTGACACGGCGGTGGGATCGCCCCGCTCGCGCCGGGGTATCTATAATGTACGAGAGGAGAAATCGGACTTTATTGGATATGGTTCGATCTATGTTGACCTGCATTAGAAACCGCTGCGTTCACACTAAATAGAGTTCCAACTAAATCGGTTCAAAATAAACCATATGAGATATGGACCGAAAAGAAACCTTGTCTTTCTTTCATGAAGATTTGGGGATGTGAAGCTTATGTTAAGAGACTTGTCTCTGACAAACTTTCACACAAATATGATAAATGTATTTTTGTGGAAACCAAAAGATATTACTTTTACAACCGCACGAAAAACAAAGTGATTGTTGCTCGGGATGGTACCTTTCTAGAGAAAGAGTTTCTCTCCAAAGGAATCAGTGAGAGTAAAATTAATCTCGAAGAGGTTTGAGAACCTGAAAATAACATTGAACTGATGGTGGAATATGAACAAGTTTCACAAGGAGTTGTGGATCCCGTTCAAGTTACACAAGCTCGTCGCAGATCTGGTAGGTTACGATCCGAACCCGGGAGATATGGATTTCTTATGACGGATAGTAATGAAGTAGAAATCATTGAGAATGACGAACCTACTTCTACCAAGAAGCGATGTCTTCTCCTGACTCGGATAAATGGCTTGGAGCTATGGAATCGAAATCCAATCCATGTATGATATTCAAGTTTGGAACTTGATAGATGCACCATATGGCGTAAAAACCATAGGGTGAAAATGGGTTTTCAAAAAGAAAACTGACATGGATGGAAAGGTGCATACTTATAAAGCTAGACTTGTAGTGAAAGTTTATAAGCAGATTCATGGTATTGACTATGATGAAACCTTTTCACCCGTAGCAATGATCAAGTCTATAAGAATTTTAATTACCATAGCCGCATATTATGACTATGAGATATGACAAATGGATGTCAAAACAGCGTTCCTTAACAGGAACTTACTTGAGGATGTGTATATGGCAAATGGAATCTTCGATTTGATGAATCGGTCAAAGAGTTTGGCTTCATCAAGAACAAAGATGAACCTCTTGTATACAAGAAAATTAGTGGGAGCGTAGTATTATTTCTAGTGCTATATGTCGATGACATATTGATCATTGGAAACGATGTTCCTGCACTTCAGTCTGTAAAGGCTTGGTTAGGAAATTGTTTTTCAATGAAATATATGGGTGAAGCCGCTTATATCCTTGTTATTAAGATCTATCGTGATAGATCTAAAAGATTGATTGGTCTAAGTCAAAGTACATACATTGACAAGGTTCTTAAAAGATTCTGCATGGAAAACTCTAAGAGAGGTAACCTGCCAGTGTTACTTGGTAAAAGTCTTAGCAATACTCAGTGTCCTAAGACAACTGATGAGCGAGAACGCATGAATGGAATCCCATATGCTTCGGTAATTAGATCCATTATGTATGCCATGATATCTACTAGACCGGATGTCTCATATGCTTTGAGCATGATGAGTAAATACCAGTCGGATCCTGGTGAGAGTCACTGGATAGCTGTCAAGACGATTCTTAAACACTTGAGAAGGACTAAAAGACTCCTTCTTGATATATGAAGGTTTGGAAGATGATCTTGTTGTAAGGGGTTACACAGATGCAAGCTTCCAAACTGACAAGGATGACTATAGATCGCAATATGGTTTTGTGTTTATGCTAAATGGTGGTGCTGTAAGCTGGAAGAGTTCTAAGCAAAGTACAGTAGCTGATTCTACAATGGAAGCTAAGTATTTAGCTGCATCGGATGTTGCTAAAGAGGCTGTTTGGATCAAGAAATTCAATACTAAATTAGAAGTGGTTCATAGCATTGTTAATCCAATAGACCTTTATTGTGATAATAATGGAGCTATTTCTCAAGCAAAGGAACCAAGAGCACATCAAAGATCTAAACACATACTTAGGCGTTTTCATCTCATTCGAGAAATCGTAGAGAGGGAAGACGTGAAAATATGCAGAGTACCAACTGATGATAATATAGCTGATCCGCTAACAAAGGAATTTCCACAAGCTAAACATGATGGTCATGTTAGGTCTATGTGTATTAGATACATGAGTGATTGAGCCTAGTGCAAGTGGGAGATTGTTGGTGTATATGCCCTAGGCATGTTATTAGCACGTTGTTTGAACAATGTTTTGTTATCATTTTATTTATTATATAAAGAGATGTTTTAGATTATTATTTGTTGTTACATGTTTTGTTATAATAATCTCCGTCCCTAGTACTTATGAAGTACTAGCATAAGTTTGATTAGATAATCATGTGATGATTATGTGTATGTGATACAAGTTAAACTTATGGATATGTGTTGGTGAACATATACTGGACATGACCCAACTATGAGGTTTATGTCATGGTCGTGATGTCATAATTAAACCTCAAAATAGTTATATCATTGAATTCGTAGACCTAAGATTATTACGATCTTCCACATAGTGGAGATCATGTTTGACATATTCAAACGTTACTCTTAACCAAGTAATCATAATGGATATGATCGGCATGATCGAAGCTATGTAGGGGAGTCTAATAAGTCAAGATGAAATTTGTCCCTCTTCGTGAGAGATGTCAAGCTTGGGCCTTTCGATGAATAGTATTGATGAAATGCATGACCATGCTCAAATGAATTGATATGATCACTGAATCACTATATCACGGTGTCACTGTATCATTATGTAACACAATCACTGAATAACATGTAATTAAACATCACAAGTAACTACAAGTATCTAGCACATAGCCAAAACCCATAACAAATGACTACGAAGACGTCGTACCATAATATCAATGACGGGTTTGCTAATTAACTCGTTCTAGTTACTATGTTACTTTATTTGATCACTAGCCTCGTAGGAACTAGCAGCTCGACTTTTAACATTTTTATAAATGTTGTTCAAAACTGTACAACCGTCCTAATCGGGCACAATGTCATATACTACATATTAACGCATTCAAATAATTCTATAATCACCAAATAAAGTCATCTAACAAGATAACAATTTTTAGGAACGGTAGAACGCGTTAATTAAACATGTAGTTAATTTACATAATTAAAAAGGGATAGTAGCTTACCCACTTTCGAAAATTACACCATCTAAAAATGATTTTCGTTCGGTCTGTAATAATCACCTTGTCTCAAATAATAATCTTACTAAGGTGGTGTTTGATGTATTAAGCACTTGATGCTTAATAGATTGCAAGGTATATTTTGGAGGTAGGATGCCTTTGATGACGTGAGCGAACGATAAGGTCAATTAATCGGTATAGATATTGGAGGTTACGTGAGGCTCTTAATGATTGAAAATCAAAATCATTGCTTAACCAATAAGAGCCTCATGGAACTTTCAACATGTAGAGCTCAATGTTATCAATGCACCTTACCTCCAAATTATACCTTGCAATCCATTAAATATCAAGCATCAATCAAGTGCTTAATACATCAACACCACCTAAGTGGAACAAGAGGAAAGAGCAAGAAATTGACGTCGGAGACGAAAGTTAAAGTTGGAGAAGTCTCTGAGAGAATAATACTGAAGAGGTGAAGAGGTGGTGTTTATATACTTTCATGACAGTGTGAGACTTAATATTAAGTCTCCAGCCTAGGATTATTTTATACACCAACAAAATCAATATAACATAACAAGCTTTACCTTAAGTCTCTGAGAGAATAATACTGAAGAGGTGAAGAGGTGGTGTTTATATACTTTCATGAGAGTGTGAGACTTAATATTAAGTCTCCAGCCTAGGATTATTTTATACACCAACAAAATCAATATAACACAACAAGCTTTACCTTATTGGTTGTTTTGGGCGGCCACTAACATGCCTCTCTTCTCTCTCTCGGCAAGACGATGGATAAGATAGGCCCAAGGTGTAACTAATTGCTTAATGAAACAAATAATGTTGCAGCAATAATCTTAATTCAAAGTCAATTGTATCATGCTCCATTGATGAGGTATCAAATTCTCATTGACTTGTAGATGGATCAACTTGCTAACTCTAGTCTCCAAACGGTCAAGGAAATAAGGCCCAACTTAATTAGTATGGTATCAAGCCAACACCATTCATAGATTCACCTTTTAAAAGTCAATGGGTCATACTCCCATTAATGAGATGGCAAGACACCACTTGTTGGTCAAAAGTCAACAATTTCAAGCTCATATTTAATTGGTAAGAAAATCAACTAGGTAAACCAGAATATCTGGAATTATTTACTGAACCAAATTAAATAATTAAAATGTCTATGGAAAGCCTTATGTGTCTAGATCATAACACACTTTTCGGATCGTCAATACGAATTTTCAACACAAAGTTATGACCGTTTTAGCGGAGACTAGTCAAACTGCCAGTAAATCCAAATTTGACTGATTTTTTATTTTCTTTTGTGCTATTTCGCATATTTCAAAGGTATATAAAACACAAGTAATGATATACCCAAATCATAAGCACGTAAAATAGTAACAGATAGATGTGCTACGTACCCTAATGACATGCAAGAATGATGCAAAGCCCAAAAGAAAGTAAACGCGAAATAAGCTAAGCATGACCGCTCGCTAGTTTCTTACCTATCTGTCCAGAGCTTTTTTATCTTCTTCACTCAATCTAAGTGGATATAGTCTAGAACGCTTTTTATGTTATGTATGCCCTAGGGAAAACTGCTTCTCTCCATATCCCCTAGCACAGAATGCTCACAAAATTTAAGATCCTTGGTCTTATTGCCACAAAGAAGATCTCTCTTTACCAATTCTTGAATCCCTTGAATGCTCATGTGCCTGAGCCTGATGTGTCACGGCTTAGACATATCTCCCTCGTTCACCTTTGATGATGCAACCATACCGGACCCGACAAGTGTCCTTCCTTGGAGGAAATACAAGGAGCCCCGCTTAAGGCCTTTCAGTACCACTTCTGAACCGTTACGAACACTGACTACTCCACCTTTACCTTTCAAAATGTACCCTTTGCTGTTTAACTGACTAAGAGAAATCAGATTCTTTGTCATAAGTGGAACGTGCCTAACCTCCTTCAATGTGGTGACAGACCTACCATCATGAATCCTGACCTTTATTGAACCAATACTGACAACCGTGCAGACTACACTATTAGCCATACAAATATCGCCAACATCTTCCTACCTATAGTCATTAAACCATTCCCTCCTAGGAGTAATATGATAGGAGGCTCTAGAATCTAAAATCCACGCATTCGACACGCGTGCAGGTTCTTTTGTAACCAGAGCATAATCCTCATCTGAACTGCAACCTTTGGCCATCATGGCGTCTCCTCTTACCGGAGTCTCACCTTGCTTCTTTCTGGGACAATCAAATTTCCAATGTCCCTTCTCTTTGCAGAAATTACAGACATTCCCAAGTTTCGGACCCCTCTTGTTCGAAGATTTACCTTTATTGTTCTTCTTCGCACTAGAACTTACTGCTACTAGCAACCAAACCTGATGGCTGGGTATATGTGCCATTCCCACTCGTCTTTCGGCATAACTCCCTCGTCTTGAGAGAAGATTTCATTTCCTCTAGAGTGAGATCGCCTTCTGTCATACGACTATAAAACAACTTTTTCTGCAGGAACTTGTTGGTCAATGAATGGGTCAAGTACATATCTTCCAACTTTAACCATAGATCGTTTCGGAGTCTATTCTTGCAACATTGGTTAGAACCTCATCATCAAGTTACCTGATGATCTTTGCATGAGCCTTCTGGTCTAACTTGTTCAACGCTGTGACCTCCTTCTCTATTGCTTGATTGTCCTTCTCTGTCAATTCTATCGCAGGGGTAGTTCCTGTTGCGATTGACTTACCCTTGGGATCCTTACGATTACTGATTGCAATCTCTAATGGTTCCCATAAATATTTGTCTATCAACAAATCTTTCATCATGATTTGCTAGAGAGACAAACTATTCTTCCCATTGAACTTGTCGATCGATTTTTCTCCTTGACCCATTTTCTTGTTTTCTGCAGCGGAACCCCGAATCTCTAACCAACCAGTCTCTGGTGTCACTTGTTAGAGCAAAAAACAAGACTTGATGGTAAAAAGTAAATCAAACACAAGAACACAAATTTATGTGGTTCACTAACTTGGCTACGTCCACAAGGAGGGGAAAGAATATAATTATTAATCTGGAGAAACGTTTACAAGATCACACTAATCTATGCTGCACGAATCTTGGTCACAAAGTTCCTAACTTTGCAAACCCTAGATCTAGAATTATTGATCCCTCTCTGAGCAATCTGATCTTTCTCCGATAATCTGTGTATACAAGTCTATTTTTGGTGTTAGGATGATAGCATCTATATATACTACTTATAACCTAACTCTAAATACAAGAAGGTATTGGAATACAAGTCCTTTTTGGGACTTTATTCTTCAATTTCCCCGCATTTTCTTACCAAAATCGGACGGGGCCCAAACAGGCTTTGCTCGGTCGAGTCAAGTACCCTGCTCGACCGAGCACCTCTTTTGTCCACATGCTTCTGTAGACACCCCATTTTGGACATTCATTCATAATCACACCACTTCTGTGTCTCGCCTTTGATTTGGGTCGAAACTCGTTAAGTTAGACATGTTTTGTTAAGTTTCTGACTGACTTCGTTAGTCAGGGGCCAAAATGAACATTAAAATTGCTGCAGAGGGCAAAAATGTGATTCCAGCACATTGATGTCTCGTACGAGACATCCATGTCTCGTACGAGGTATCCTCCCTTGACAGTCGGGTTTTGGTCAGTTTCCTTATTGATCTTGACCCCTTTTCTTGGCAAACACTTAAGCAATCCGGGAAAACCTAATGGACGATCCTAGAGTCCAAAAATACATCTGTGGGAATCAAGTCTTGGATTCCCATCACAACTTACCTTCTTGGCCAAAACCTTAGGTCCAGGACTCCTATAAATATAGAGGTTCTTGAACCAAAAAGGGGCTAGAATCCTCATTCACCCAAAAACCACTCCAAATCTGATCAAAGAGGTCCCTATAATCAGTCCCTCTTCCTCACCCATGAAATTCAAGCCTCCACAACACCATTCAAGCCAAGTTCATTGGATCATCAAAGCCTTTAGTCAAGGCCATACATAGGATTCTTGAAGAACGCTTAGGTAAAACTCTTTGTTTTCTACCTTCTCATCTCCTTCTTTGTCTTTGAAGTAGTGTGATTCCATCAAAGGATCAGCCTAGAGCCTCTCCAATCCATGGAGATGGTCTCGAAGCAAATGATCCAACATCCCAAATAAATAAGCAATTATTTATTTGTTCGTTTTCCTTTTGCGTACATTTTGCAAGATTTTGAAACAATGATGATGATTTCTTAGCAAGACCAATCATAGATTGGGTGAATTGGGTGCTCTTTGACCTTCCCAATTCATAACTTAACCCCCGAATCCAGATATCTCAGTCCGTGCTCCGACAACAACATGGTGGCGACTCTCAAAACAATCAAAAAGGTAAATCGAAGGACGAAAACCGCCTCGAAGAAAACCCGCACGCAAACAGTGCCGATTCCGCTGGGGAGAATCACAGTAAGTGTGTTAGACTCCAAAGAAATCATCGTTGTTTCAAAATTCTGCATTATGTACTGTAATCTGTTCCCTGACTGAGAAGCCTCGTACGAGGGATCACTTGTCTCGTACGAGACGTCTCAGCTCTGCCCGGCTGGTCTGACTCTCTGGTTTGAAAAAGGATTTTCATTCAGTTCAAACAGGTACACAGGATTTCAGATCCGCTCTCCCCTCTATTTCTGAGTCTTAGGACCCCCCTAACGACGAAGAAACTCCCCATATATCATAAAGGCTAACCTTTGTTTTGCAGGAGTACTTGCTAATTGTTTTATTCCTTGCTTTACATGTGTTTGCCTTATGTGTGAACTACGACGGCTTGAGTTCCTCCACAAGAGGGAAACGTAGGCAGCCACTTGGCCCGGCCATTGCATGTTTTTGTTTTACCTTCCAAAAAAAAAAACTTTCTATTTTATCTTTGACACCTAGATCTTGACTCTCACACACGTGCACACATGTAGAATAATTTCACTACATACCTTATAAACCCGGGTCCCAATCGGAGGACGGATGTCGGTCAGCACCCCCATTCTAACGAATGGCCCTTTCCGGTCTCTCCAAAGATGTTGTACCCACTCCGTGACACGCTCCTAGACTGTGTTCATGGGGTGTCACGACCCGAAAACCCGCCTCTAAATTCTAGTATTAAATAATTATTTATTTATTCATTTGATTATTTGTTTATGTGAGCATTTTGTGTTTCATGATATTTAATTATGTCTAGCATTATTTGGGTAATATTGTGTTAAGTGTGAAATAGGGGAATCATTTTGAATAGAGTTATTTGGGGTTTAATTGCGTTAGTTGGGAGCGGAGGGGCTTAAGTGTAACATTTTTAAAACATCCTCCTTCTTCTTCCTCCCTTCTCCCTCATTTCCCCATTCTCATTAAACTCTCTCTCTCTCTCTCCAAGAAAAGGGTAAGTTTTTCCTCTCCCTTCTCTCTTCATTTTCATCCTCTTCCTCTCATCTTTTCTTATTACTCATTTTATGAAATGTGTTTAGATCGTCGATAGGATCGCGTAGAACCAAAAATATTTGAATTCTGTCATCTTTGAGAAATTCCAGGTAAGTTGCTTTTCCCCGATTTATGTAAAATATTTCATCCTTAGCTCATTTGATGTTCTAGTTGTTATATATTGCTTCTTGGGTTGAGTTAGAATTGATTTGCATTTTATCCTTTTTTGTGAAAATTTGATGTTTGAATCTTTTCTTGATTTGAGTTGATTAGATGTTGTTATATGGGTCCTTTTAAACTTATAAGTGTTCTAGTACCATATTATGCTAGTTAGGAGTGTTGGATTTTGGTTGTATTGAGTTTTGGTAAAGAAAACGGAAGAACCCAGTTCATCCTTGCCGAATTCCGGCAGAACAGGGGTTGTGGGCGACCACCCAGGTCATCAGTTTGATTGATTTTGAAACTTGGTTTTGGGCGACCGCCCACTATTGGGTTGGGCGACCGCCCAGGTCATCAGTTGGTTTGGTGATTTGGCAATGGTTTTGGGCGACCGCCCATGGAGGTTTTGGGCGACCGCCCATGTTGGCTGAACTGAAGGTCTTTATTTTTAATTGTTTTCGAAATCAAGCTTAGTCTAGGTTCGGGTACAACTCTAATTAATTTAAATAGACATTTTGGAATACTCTAATAATGAAAATGGTTCTTTTGTGAATATATGTGTTATGGGATTTGATTAATCTTTGTTTCGGAATGTTGAAGCACCTTTATGATGTGTGTTTGACTTATTCATCTTTTTGGTGATTAATTGGAAGGATTCCCTACTTTGGAATCAATGGTTGTTTATTGTGCTAGTATTTTATTACTTAGCCTTTATTTGGAAGTCCAGCTGGTATTTGTGGTTGTGTCGGGCGATGGGAAAGATTATAATGGCACGAGCCAAGTCCATTATAATGTTGACCATTGTTTTACCCATATTTTCCTCTTCCGGATTGGCCTTGGAATGAGATGAGCTAGCTTCCATGGTGAAGTAGTCTAGCTAACTTTTTGGAGTATGACTTTGTGGCATATCTCTCGTCCTTTGTGACATGTTACTTGATTATTGTTCCGGTACCGGGGTTTTCTCTTCGGCTTTCATGCTACTATGAAGATGTTGATTGGTTGATTGTTGAAGCTGCGCAGCGATCCTTTATTTGGGTCTATCAGTTTGGAAACCTTGGCTAATATCCTTTGTAAGGTGTTTATTTCCGCTGCTATCTGTTATCTGATAACTGTTATGTGCTACATGGATTATTATACTGTTTATTGCCTATTGCACATTCGCATGTCATGTAGTTGCATTAGTAACTTATTGAGATTTATCTCACCCCCTTTTCTTTTGTCTTTGTTTTTCCTTAACCCCCCAGGTGGAAAGGATTAGACTCGCTGATCACGAGACAGGACGTCGAGTGTGGATATAGCTTTTGGGAAGGTTGTTATTCGGTTTGCATTATATAAATGTATAACCTTGGGATAGTGTCACCAAACAATGACGTCATTAAGAATTGTATATGTTATATTTTGGGGTATAAGCTTGTGGAGCTTATGTTAGTGGTACTTTGTTATTATTAAACTTTGATTTACAAAACCTTGCATTACCTTTTGGTATAAAATGAAAATTTTCTCTTCTGTAAATTGGTGTATTGGTTCTAAGTCGACGTCCAGCTCGCGTACTCCGGTCCCGCGGGGTCGGGGTCGCGTCATGGGGAGCCTTAGCCGTAAGCCCTGCATCAACCTCATGCATACATACAAGCTAATAAGACACTCCTCGAGACCGGCCGGTTCGATTCATAGGGTTGTTTTAATATTTGCCCAAGATAACGCATCTTTACAATCTATAATCCTCCCTTGTGAATATGACGAATGTCCCTTCGGTATAGTGTTGAACAAAGGATTTTGATAGAATGGGGAACCTCTCTACTGAAATCCGAGCTTGTGTTTTCCTACTTTCACTATTCTGTGCGGGATTGTGGATGCCATTTTGGCTTAGTTTCGACCGCACCGTTCGACATGTCCCTTTCGGTTGTTCCTTAAAATTCATAAGGTTTGATTGCATCAATGCGTTGTTTAACAAAGTGCAAAACAACTACGGAATCACTTAGGTTTGGTTAATTGAATGGTGGATTCCGATGAGAATATGGGACCCTTGCCCGAATTGTCCGTTTGGGAGAGTGAAATACAGGTGAAAAACAAGGGGCTCATATTCTAGGGTGACAGAATCCACTGTTCCAGGATGAACTAGATAGTAACCTCTTAAAATGGATTAAATTCCATCTGACCAATAGGATTAAAATCTACAAATCTGACTGTCAGGTTAGATGGCTCGTACGAGACATCCATTGTCTCGTACGAGACATCTCTCCTTTTATGTGACTCTGCCGTGTTGGTCAACCCTATTTCATAAAAGCCGAATTGTTGGGACCCCAGCCTGGATTTGACACAGTTTCTGCACTTTAGGTCCGTCCGATCAGCAAGATAGCTCCATACTCCCAACACAATCGCTTCAGTAATTTACATCAGTGATGTCACGCCCCGAAAACCCGTCTCTATTTTATTGATAAATAATTAATTGTTTATTTATTTATTTGATTTGATTATTTATGTGCGCATTTTATATCTCATAATATTAATTTATGTCTAGCATTTAATTGGGTCATTTGTGCTAGTGTAGTATTATTTGGTCTTAGTTGTTATTAGGAAGTATTAGAGTTGTGTGGTTAGTAGAGGAGGGGCCTAAATGTAACTTTTTAAATAATCCTTCTCCTACTCCCTCCCTACTCCCCTCTTCTCCCTTACCCTCTCCCTCATTCCCAGCACACACACACTCAATCTCTCTCTCTTCCTAGCTCAAGAAAAAGGGTAAGTTTCTCTCTACCTTCTCTCTTCAATCTAACCATCTTTCTCTTGTTATTTCTCATTTTTTAAAACATGAAACTTGTTTAGATCGTCGTTAGGATCGTAGAGGGCTAAAAATATTCGAGTTCCGGCAACTTTGAGAAAATTCAAGTAAGTTGCTTTTCCCCCATTTTTATGCTAAAGTGTTCATCTCATGTTTATATAATGCTTTAGTTGTTATATTTGAGGTTTGGTTGAGTTTGGAATTGATTTGGAATTTATTTGGGTTTTTGGTTAAAAATGGTGGTTGATATGAATGTTGGGTTTTAATCTTGTTTGGGGTTGATAGATGATGTTGTTTAGGTTCCCTTAAGCTTAAATGTTGTTTGGGTACCTGTAGACACCCCGATCTCGCACCCCTAAAACCAACCTTTGATTCGGTCTAAGCGCGATAATTGACCTAAAACCCCAGATTTGGCCGTTCGGGACTACCGTACGCCTTATCGGTGCATCAGATGGGAAAACCGAGTCCGAATTTGTGATCAGGACTCAAAACCGAGTAAATAGGCACATTCTAAAAAAATAGCGCGCGCGGACCTCGGAGCAGGTCCTGCACCCTACAAAGCCTTTTACCGGTCATCTTATGCATTTAAAATTTTATTATGATATTCCTTGCTTATTAATAAGTTTTAGATATACCGGTGTAAACAGAAAAATATTCCGAGCAACTTTCGTATTGGACGCACAGACGAACGGGACACCGTTACACGCACACCGGAGCAGTTCGGGACATCACGGAACAAGAAAACGGAGCCGGAAATGATGAGTGGCATGACCACAAAACGTGGCCATTTGCTGGGCATTTCATGGGATGACTCACATGGCCTTGATCAATCAAGCTTGACCTCTAATAATTCAACAAACACAATCATTTTTGTTGGAGACTTTTTTCCATGACCCCTTGCAAGAAAACTGGGTAACCCAGGACACGTCTCCCTCTCTTTACACAACAACTTTCCATTTTTTCACTCAACCTCACTCCATCTCTCACTCCATTCCATACTACAAGACTCCTCCCCATTCTCCCTCAAGTTCTTAGCCTTTTATGCTCCCAAGCTTTTTCCCATATCTCTCCACAAATCCCGGGCATCACTTCACCACCCCCCTACTACCCCTACTCCAAGGGCATTATTGTCCAAGAAAAAACCCTCAAAACACCCTCCATATACCCCAAGCTTGTGACTTAGAAGAGGGAGAACTTCATACACATTCATTCAATATACACATTCCCTACACTATTCTCTCCAACTTACACCCTTGTTCTTACCACCACCACTCAACCACCACTCCTCCACCACATCTCCACCACTTCTACACCAATAAAACACCTCAAACAACTCACCCCAAACACTCAAGCAACAACAACAAGCAACAACAACCACAACAACAACAACAACAACCACAACAACAACAACAACAAAAGGAAGTCTTCCCTTGGTAGACAAAGGAAGCACAACCCCACCTCTTGAGCTAGGTAAGACCTCTAGGTAAACTTTGAAACCTTAGCAATGTAAATAGTTATGTAACTTGGTTTGGGACCTAGTCAACTAATGGCTAGGTCTCCCTCATTTTTATGCTTTCATCCATGTAAAAACTCATGATAGGGCCATCTAAATGATGGATCTTTGTTGTTAATATTTAATTCATCAAGTTTGCATGCTTTCATTAAAGTCAATATGCTCATTTCTCCAAGTTATACATGCAAATTCTCATCTTTCCATGAATCTGCCCTCTTCTCCCATTCTTATGTATATTCATGTTTAGATTACCTTTTAATGTAAAATAATCCTTTGATAATTATCTTAACATGTTAAATAATAAATTCCACGAGTTTCATAACTTGGTTTTAAGTTTTGGTCACGTTTTGAAACCCCTCTTTGTGACTTAAACAAGCAGTTTTCATACTATGTCTGAGCTAATGTTTTCCATCTTAAAGTGGTTTCTAGGCTTAAGTCAAAGCATGAAAGTTGTTCATAATGTGTTTAAGTTAATTCTCGTGGAGTTTCATGTTCATATTACATGTTTAGCTTAGGTTTCCATGCTTACCTAGTTCCAGATGTGCTGTCCAGTGTATCTTTCTCTGTACCATGCTTCCTTCTTGTATTTAAAACTCTGTCAAAACCTGTTTTTTTGGCTTAAGTCAAAACACAAATTTTGTTCCCAACGAATCTAGAAAAGTGTACATACTTTTTACATATTTTTTAGATCTCCAAAAGTCCCCTTTTTCGTCCCTCCTTCAGACTTTCAAATTCCAGAATTGGCATTCTCAGCTTCTGACACCAAAATGACAGAGCTTATTTGAACTACTAAAACTCATCATCTGAACCTAAGATTTGGGTTACTTCATGTATCGAATGTGGTATTCAACTTTCATTCTTTGTGTTTTCCAAGATTCATGAGTTTCGATGCAGTAAATTGGTTCTGAATGTATGAATGCCATGACTTTTCTGTGCTGAATGCTTTTTGTGATTATTATTCTCATTATCATTTGAGCTCAAAGAAATAATCCCAAAATTCTATAAAAAATCATCAATGATATCTAACAATCTGGGAGTAAATCTCAATTTCTAGTTTTGGATTTGAATAAGTCTAAGCCAGGTACATAAGCTCGGGGACGGAGAATGGTGTCGTATCCAATGGTCAAAACCGCGACGTGGACATTTATTCTTTCATGGGATTTATCCTATTCTTTTGGTATATATGTATTATTTGTACAATTTTCCCCTTTCCCCTTTAATTGTATTACTTGTCTATTTGATTCAAATCCTTTTCGAAAACCAATCGGGAATCCACCCAAACCGGTTCCCGGTTGTGATCAAATGAATCGACCTAGAATAGGAGACTCCTTTATACATAAACACATACACATTTTTCCAATGTTAGAGCATAATAAGGCATTTTCAAAAGGCACTTAAAATCAAACGTAGGAGGTGTAGATACCCCGGGTGGGAACACCACGGCCTTAGGCTCGAGCGCGTGATATTATCCTAGGATGTCTAACTTGTTTTTAGAGTCGCCACCTATGTTTTGAGGAACATAAGAAAAACCTATTGATTGTAGCCTAAGTTTGATTACGAAAACAGAGATTCTTTGTTTTGAGGTTCGGGGGTTAGATTACGAGATGGGAAGTACCGAAACACCCATCTCGCCCAACTAAAGTTGGTCTTGCTTGATCAAAATCTACATGAATGAAAATGTTCTTCTTCTTCTTCTTTAAGTCATGAAAAGGGGGGATTTAAAATAGGATTTGGAATGTAGGAGATAACTCCTTAACCAACCTCAATGAGATGAGGTGATCATTAGAGTCATGTCCCAAAATGATTTGGGTGATTGCACATTTGATTAAAGTAAAAGAGAGAGAGGAGATGGAGTAGAAAAGAAGGAAAAGATGGACTTTTACCTACAATTTGAAGACCTTTAAGTATTGCTTGATGAAATCCTTGGAGAACCTTTAGAAAGTGATTTTGGTATAGTTTTTGTAAGTTCAATTTTCGGTCCTTTTTTGATGATTTTTCCAATCCTTGAAAATGGAGGTAAAGAGAGGTTTTTATAGGTGAAAGAGGGGTGTTTTTGGTGCCAAAAATCAGTCACCAAGAAATCCTTCCCGGGCAAAATCCTGTAAATTGAGCAAGGGAGGGAATCCTGGCCAGAAATCTGTAACTGACGCCCAGAGGCGCGCGTTTCCTGTTTTGGGGGCGGGAGGCGCGCGCGCCTGGCTCCTAGTGTCGGAGGCGCGCGACTCAGAGAAGGCAATTTTGACAGAATGGACTAGAAAGTCAGCCCTGTCATTCAGTTTAGTCCCTGGAGTTAACGAAGTCAGTCAGGAACATAACGGAAGTGACAGAAACTAACGAGAAACACTTAGAATGGGGAGAAACACAAAATCAAATGTGCAATCGGGGTGAGCGGTCCAAGGCGGGGTGTCTACAGAGCTCCTCGGCGACGTGGACTGCAAAGCAGAATGCGTCGACGAAAGTTAAAAACACCCGCCGAGGACATCACCAAGAAAAGGCAAAGACTCGATGAAAGCGGGAATTTGAAATTGCGAGAGATAGTGGTGCGCTCCCTGTGTGAGCGGCTTTTGCTGGAGTGTTGTATTGGAGCTCATGGGAGCTTGTCTCGATATGGACCGAGTTTGTTGAGTTGGGGCTCATGGGAGCTTGTCTCGATATGGACCGAGTTGTCGACCTGGAGCTCATGGGAGCTTGTCTCGATATGGACCGAGTTGTCGACTGGGCTCATGGGAGCTTGTCTCGATATGGACCGAGTTGTCGACTTGGGGCTCATGGGAGCTTGTCTCGATATGGACCGAGTTGTCGACTGGGCTCATGGGAGCTTGTCTCGATATGGACCGAGTTGCCGACCTGGAGCTCATGGGAGCTTGTCTCGATATGGACCGAGTTGCCGACCTGGAGCTCATGGGAGCTTGTCTCGATATGGACCGAGTTGCCGACCTGGAGCTCATGGGAGCTTGTCTCGATATGGACCGAGTTGCCGACTTGGGGCTCATGGGAGCTTGTCTCGATATGGACCGAGTTGCCGACCTGGAGCTCATGGGAGCTTGTCTCGATATGGACCGAGTTGTCGACTTGGGGCTCATGGGAGCTTGTCTCGATATGGACCGAGTTGCCGACCTGGAGCTCATGGGAGCTTGTCTCGATATGGACCGAGTTGCCGACTTGGAGCTCGTGGGAGCTTGTCTCGATATGGACCGAGTTGCCGACTTGGAGCTCATGGGAGCTTATGTTGTTGACTTTGTGGGTGTGGGCACGGTTGAATGTTTTGAATGAGGTTGTTAGTGAACCCTTGTTGACGAATCCGTTAGTGAATCCGTTTGATGAAATATTGCTTTGAAGTCTCGTGCCATTTGGAGTCACACTTGACTTTTTGAATTGTGGGGTACGGGCACAGTTGGCCGTGACCAGAAAAACGTTCCTGCTGGGGATGAAATGTTGAGATTGACTCTTGAGGGGGGTGTGGCACCCGTGACAGAACTTAGGGAGTTCGGAATTTTGAAGAGGACAGCCTACTTTTGAGTGGGAGTCTCTATCCTACTTTCGATTTTTGACATGCCTTAAGGGCGGACCAGAAGAATGTGTGCCCAACTGGGTGTCCGAGGACAGGGGCTGTGACTTAATTTAGGTTGGAGATCTCTGACAAGGCCCTTTTCTTGAGGCGATTTAGACCTGGGAGGCGCGCGCCTTCCTATGTGGGCTTGGGACGCGCGCGTACTTAAGACTGCTGGCGGGTGGCGCGCGCGTCTGGGAGGCGGAATTCCGGGCTTGACATTTGCTGACCAAAAGAGCCCCCAACAGCTATAATATCATCTTCTGTTCGACCACTTGATCCTCACGGCTCCTTTCTGCCATTTTTGAACATCACATTATTGCTTAACTTTGCTTGTGATCAACATTTTCCATGGCTTCCAATTCTTTTGCCCTTGATGCCAAGGTTGTTAGTGAGTATGAAAAGGACTTGGGTACTTTTGTGTATTCTTTTAAGACCCATCCCAAGAAGGCCTTCATTAAAGACTTCGGGTTCCGAATTCTTTTTACTTTGCGGACGTTGAAACCAGATTGGGATTTGTTGAGAGCTGCCGCGGCTTTCTGGGATTGCGACAGCCATACCTTCAACCTTTCAGCTAATGAAATGGTGCCGACTGTTGACGATTTCGGGGCCATCCTTGGCATGCCTTTGGTCGGTCGGATTGCCGTCCCTAAATATCACCGTGGTGCCGTCGACTCTTGGATTGAGTTACTGAATCCCCTGTTGAGGACGTGAGGAAGATGTTGCACGGTACCGTGATTGACATAACTGAGTTGCCGATGTTCATCAGTTTACACTCGGAGGACCCGGTGGTTCAATCTTTCAAAAGAAATGCCATGCCCGTTTGTCTCTTCAGCGAAGTACTGTTTGTTACACCCTTCGGCACTGCGGACGCGCAGTTGGCTGAGATTATTTTGCAAGCTAAGGAGCAGCAATTTAGTGTAATCCCTCTTATTGTAGGGGAGACGTTGCACGGCCTTGATGAGTTACATAGGACGGGCAAGATGTGTCGGGGAAGCCCTTTGCTCTTGACCATATGGCTCCGAGAACACTTCAGAATTTATTCTCCGGATGGTGATTTGTCTCCTTTTGCTGTTCATAGGAGGAAGTTGTTGATCCGAGATTTATCTGAAGATGATTGGAAGAAATTCTTTGCCTCTCGGGTGACCGCCGATATTGAGTGGTGTCCTCCTTCTTGGGTCTTCGTCCTTTTGTGGAATGGACTCTTGGTTTTCAGTACGTGGTTGTACCTGGTTTGAGAGATTCTTCATTTTACCAGCCAGAGCGGGTTCTGCGGCAGTTCGGTCGCCAACAGACAATTCCTTTTCCGAGGGATGGAATGCTTCGTCCAGTTGCTTACATGGGTCCTGACTTCTCGAGTGAGCTTCAGTCGGCTTGGGGAGATGACCGCAATCGTTGGGCTTTCGCTCTTCTGCATCGGGGGAGTGTCTTCCTTCCCGAGAGCTACTTGGACTATTTATTTGGCACCCTTTACCGTGGCATCACTTGGGTTGATGTGCTTCGTGCCGAGTTGTTGGGACAGGGTTTTGAGCCTAGCAGCACTTTGAGATATAGGGAGGCTGCTGCTGATTCGAGTAACATTCTCGCTGACCCATTCGGTACTCCTTTGGATGACTTTTATTCTAGGAGACGTGTTGCATCACAGAAGGTTTCGGTGCGTATTAGTGCTCCTTTGTTACCCAAGAAGAAAAGGATTGAGAGACGATCGGGTGGTCCTTCGAAAGCTAAGAGAAAATTGGATTTTTCTTAGTACCCTAAGAGATTGCAATTAGACCACTTTGTTTTAGGATTTAATATTTTGATGTCTTTTGTTGCTCAATAAATCCGTTGTAATGGTTTGAATAATTCATTGAATGAATAAAAATTGCATTTTGTTATTTGAAGTGAATTGGGTATTTTTAATATGTTTTAGACCGCACCCGAAGGTTGCCTACGTTCCTCCAGTTGGGAGGCTCAGGTCTTCGTAGTTCAAACAAACAAAGACCATTTTTTTTTTGTTGTGCACCCTGTTTTTTGCCTAGACCGCCCTTTCGGGTTTTCAATCTAGCGGGCTTCTTTTTTGCACGTGCTCTAATTTTTGCCTAGGCCGCCCTTGCGGGTTTTCAACCTAGCGAGCGATTTTTTTTTTTTTTTTTTTTTTTTTTAATGGTCTTTGTTTATTAAGCGTAGAACCTCTTGAGCTTGTCGAGGTTGACCTCCTTTGGCAGCTGGTCGCCATCTAAATCTATGAGTCGGACTGCACCACCGCTTAGTATCTTTTTGACCACGTACGGACCGATCCATCGGGGTCCCCATTTCCCTAGGGGATTCATGGCATTAGGAGGATGTTGTCTTAAAACCAAATCTCCCACATTGATGTTTCGAGGCTTCACCTTTTTGTTGAAAGCTCTTGCCATCCTTTGCTGATATGCCCTCGTGCGTTCGAGTGCCCTAAACCTTTTCTCGTCGAGCAAGGCTAGTTGTTCATATCGACTTTGCATCCAGTCGACCTCGTTGACTTGATTCTCGAGGAGGACTCGTAGAGATGGGACTTCAAGTTCGATAGGGAGCACGGCTTCAGAACCATAGACCAATGCATAAGGAGTTTCTCCTGTTGCGGATCGTATTGATGTGCGGTAGCCCCACAATGCTAATGGTAGCTTTTCGGGCCAATCCCTTCCTGTTGAGGCCATTTTCTTGACGATGGTCTCGATGGTCTTATTTGCTGCTTCGACTGCGCCATTTGCTTGGGGCCGGTAAGGAGATGACTTGTGCTTGGTGATCTTGTATTCTACCAAAAGTGCATCCATTTCCTTCTCGAAGTGAGAGCCGTTATCGGAAATGATTTCATGAGGCACGCCGTATCGGCACATGATATTAATCTTTACAAATTCGGCCACTTTCTTGGCGTTGAGGGTTCGATAGGCTTGTGCTTCGACCCACTTTGTGAAGTAGTCGACTGCCACTAGGACGAATGACTGCCCATTGCTCCCGGCAGGATGAACTTTACCGATGATGTCTATCCCCCAACAAGAGAAAGGCCAAGGTGTGACCATGTTGTAAAGTTGTGAGGGTGGAGCATGTTGTAGATTAGCGTGGAACTGGCACTTGGCACACCTTTTGACTTTCTTGATACAGTCTCGTTCCATAGTGCTCCAATAGTAACCAATGCGAAGTATCTTCTTGACTAGCATAAACCCATTCATGTGGGGTCCACATTCTCCTTCGTGCACTTCACACATTATCTCTTGGGCTTCGGTTTCATTGGCGCATAAGAGATTGATCCCGTCGTGGTGCCTTTTATATACTCGGTCCCCAATCAGTACGTACCGAGAGGCTAACCTTTGCAGAGCTGCTTGAGACTTCTTATTGATGTTCTCGGGATAACTGCCGCCTTTGAGGAAGTTCATGATATCCGAATACCACGGAGAGTTTGTTTGAACCTCGTTGACCTCGATACTCATGCAATATGACGGACTGTTCCTTCGAGCAATTTTGAAAGGCTTCACCATTTTCCTTTTGGGCATTTCAACTAATGAAGCTATAGTGGCCAGTGCATCGGCGAAGCGATTCTTATCCCTTGGCAGGTAGTTGAAAGTGATCTCTTGGAATTGTTCAACCAGTTCTTCAAGGTGCTGACCATACTGTTGGAGAGTCGGGTCTTGGGTTCGCCATTTACCCGATTGCTGATTGATAAGGAGCAAAGAGTCGCCGAACACTTCTAGTTCCGTGACGTTTCTGTCGAGAGCTGCTTCTAGCCCCGCTATACATGCTTCGTACTCGGCAATGTTGTTGGTAGCTTCGAATTCCAGGCGTATGGCAATGGGAGTGTAGATGTCTTTTGGATCGACAAGCAATACCCCTATACCAAAACCGTGTTTATTGGCGGCGCCATCGAAAAAAAGTTGCCACTTGTCTTCCTCGGTTGTAGTACAAATTAACTGCTCGTCGGGGAACTGTACATCTTCCCCCTTCACTTCGTCACACGGGAATTCGGCAAGCTGGTCACTGAACACTTTCCCCCTGACGGATTTTAGTGTGACGTAAGTGATATCATAGCCGGCGAGCATGAAGTACCATTTGGCTATTCTTGTTGACATGAAAGGTTTCTCGAAGATGTAGCGAAGCGGGTCCACCTTTGCTACTAGCTTGATCGGAAAAGCTTCCATATAGTGTTTGAGCTTTTGAGTGACCCAAACCAATGCTGCACATGACTTCTCTAAGACAGAGTAGTTCTTTTCGCCTCCTTGGAATCGGCGACTGACAAAATAAATGGCGTTCTCCTTTGTGGACTCTCGTTTCTCTTGTGCTAACATAGCCCCTAGGGCTTCATCATTGACAGTGAGATAAAGCAACAGAGGTTTCTCCTTGTGTGGCGGAACTAGAACAGGAGGGCACGTCAAGTAATGCTTCACTTGATCGAAGGCTTCTTGGCACGCGTCGGTCCATTCTAGAGCCACATTCTTCTTGAGTAACTTGAAGATTGGCTCGCACATGGAGGTGAGTTGGTGCACAAACCGACTGATGTATTGTAGTCTGCCCATGAAACCTTTAATCTCTTTCTGCGTCTTTGGAGGAGGCATGTCAATGATTGCCTTGATTTTGGAGGGGTCTACTTCGATTCCCCTTTCAGTGACCATATAACCAAGAACTTTGCCTCGGATAACCCCGAATGTGCACTTTGCAGGGTTGAGCCTCATCTTGTGTTGACGAAGCCTTTCGAAGAACTTGCGGAGATCGATCAAATGTTGACCATCGGTCCCTTTGGAGTGAATGATCATGTCGTCCACATAGACCTCAATTTCTTTGTGAATCATATCGTGGAACAAGTCTGTCACGGCCCTTTGGTAGGAAGCCCCAGCATTTCTTAACCCAAATGGCATGACTGTGTAGCAAAAGGTACCCCACGGTGTTGTGAAGGCTGTCTTATGTTGATCTTCCTTGGCCATGAGAATCTGATTGTACCCAGCGAACCCATCCACAAATGAGCGAACCTCGTAGGCAGCAGTGGAGTCGACTAGCATGTCGATATTAGGGAGTGGAAAATCATCCTTTGGGGAAGCTTTGTTTAAATCCCGGAAGTCTACACAAACTCGGACCTTGCCGTTCGCCTTCCTGACTGTCACAATGTTGGCTAACCATGTCGGATACTCGATAACCTTGATGAAACCCACACCGAGGAGCTTCTCGATCTCTTTTTTTGACCTGCAGAGACCATTCTGGATTGATCTTTCGGAGCTTCTGCTTTACTGGCCTGGCATCTTCTCTGATCGGAATCCTGTGCTCCGCTACCTTTCTGTCTAAACCCGGCATGTCTTTGTATGACCATGCGAACACATCCACGAACTCCCGTAGTAATGCAGTCAATCTGTCTCTGTCGTCTCCCTTGAAGAAGCTTCCAATCTTGGTTTCTTTTGGCTCTTCTTCGGTACCCAGATTAACAACCTGCAATTCTTCGTCAGCCTTTGGACCATTCTCGCCACGACTACGGACTTGTTGAGCAAGTTCATTTAAGTATGTTGTGTTTTCGTGGTCTATTTCATCATAATTTGAATCGTTATTAACTTGTTCGTTAAGTTCATTATTAGTTAATTCATCATTTATGATGTTTGCAATCTCAGGGTACTCAGAAATATCAAATTTTTCATTAGCAAAGAAAGGAAACACACGCTCGGCTATGGCCTCCAAATCCTCTTGGGTGAGGGTATTAGAGACACTCTCGGACTCGAAAGTAAGTGTAAGATGCTCTTCCTTTGTTGCTGTGCGGGGTATGCAACCCATTTCTTGGACTAAGAATTCCTCGGATACCACGGGCCCTTTTGTTGAATACCAATTGTTGATCTGCTCGGAGCTTGGCGGGATCTCACTGATAGTCTCGTTCATGATGACGGTGTCATGGATGGCGTTGACTTGGCATTCATTCATTACGGCAAGCTCTTCGAACATGGAAGCTAAATCTGTCAGTTCTTCCCCCACGGTGATTTCTGTCTCGGACTCTATAGTCACCTTCCTTCCCCACCATTCACGGGGCGACATGGGAGTTGGTTCCCTTTCGGATTTCTGGATCTCACAATCGGAGAAGATTTGGAGGCCAGGCTTTTTGACACCTTTATTGTTAACCCACGGCTCGGGAAAGATCATGTATGGAACGTCTTCCCCTTGGCGGACAAAATAGCCATTCAACGTCTTGCGGTAAGGCCTTAGGTTAGGGACTTCATACCGACGGCCTTCTTTACGAGCTCGGGCCTTTTCGTTCTTGATTGCTTGTTCTTGCTTCAAGTCTTCTTCGGAAGGCTCGTACCCCAAACCGAATGTGTTCTTGACAAATGGGACTTGCACGGGATGTAGGATTCCTTGCTGATATTTCCCTAAGCCTAAGCCAGGGAAGTAGTTCATATTCCTCATCATGCGGAGGACTTTGTGATTGCTGGGGGTCCATGATCCGTTTCCCCCTTCTTTGTCAATGGCGTTGATTGAGACGCCGGAGAGAGTGGAGTCTGGTAGACCATGCTGAACTTGGTGGACGGGCTCACCTTTTCTGTGGATAGTAACGTTTTCAGCCATTACGGTCACTATTTCATCACCATTTCGAATCTTGACACATTGGTGGAGAGTTGACGGTACGGCATTAGCACTATGAATCCATGGTCGACCCAACAGTAAGTTGAACGAGGCCGGGATATCAAGCACTTGGAATGGAACGGACATGACCATGCTTCCAAACTCAATGTCAATTTCGATCATACCCATGACTGTACGGGCGGTGCTGTCATAACCTCGGATTACTTGAGTAGAGGGCTTTAAATCAGAATCCTTAAGCCCCAGTATGCCCATGATTCTACCAGGCATGAGATTGAGTGCGGAACCACCGTCCACTAAGACTCTTGAGACGGGCCTCCCCCTTGCTCGTACCTTGAGGTAAATAGCTTCGTTGTGGTCGGAACCAAACGGTGGAAGGTCCATATCGGCAAAGGTGATGACGTTGCCAAAGTGAATGTGACCAATCATTGCCGTGAGGTCCTCGGGAGTAGTATCGGGAGAAACTGATGTATCATCGAGATTGCGGATGACAAGATCTCGATGTTTCTTTGAGGATGCAATGAGGTCCCAAATAGGATGTTGGCTTGAGTTTTCTTGAGTTGGACAAGTAGAGATCTTCGGGAGTGTTGTGAGCTTGCGGCCTTTGAGAAGAGGAGCTCGGTGCGGAAGTGGAAGGGTTGCTTGCTATGACTCGACCGGATCGAGTTAGCATGTTGACGTTCCCATCTTGCTTCTTTTTCCTATTCTCTAGTACTTCCCTCATTACTTCATCATAAGTCACTACATAACAAGAATTGTCAAGTTTATTCATAACATTGGGGCCCCCATTCACAATTGGGATTGAATAGGTGGTCCCCTCAAGTTCTCCTATCTCTATTACATTGACATGCTCGTCATTAGCCACTACAAATTCTTTCTTATCTATGAGATCTTGAATGACATTACGGAGAATGAAGCAATCCTCGGTGGTGTGGCCACTATATTGGTGGTAGCCACAATATTTGTGGTGAGCATGATTGGAGTTGATCGTCTTGGGTTGGTACCCTTGCACGGGTGTGATTTGACCCTTTGCCTTGAGGACCTCGAACACTTCGGTTTGAGTCATGCCTTGGAGAGGCGTGTAGACACGGTCACTTCGGGGCCTTTTCCCTTGAGGTGGAGGAACCTTTTTGTAATTCCCCTTGTCAATAGTGACGGCGTTGACCGAGGCCTCTTTTGTGGAGTTGGAAGCGGCCTTGTAGCGGTAAGTAGGAGTGGTCTTCTTAATCTCCTTGAGCAAGTCATCCATGCGTACACCCGCCTCATACATTTGGGAGAAGTCGGAGTAGCAAGCCCCACTTAGGTGAGTGCGGAGATCAATCTTGAGACACTTGAGAAAGATGTCCATTTGCTCTTTTGTGTTCGGCCTCTCAACAATTTCAGAGAGTTTGTCATTCCATCTCCTTGTGAAGTCGATGAAGGACTCATTATCTCGTTGAGTAGTGTTCTCTAGCTCTTTCCTCGTGGGCCGGTGAGTGGTGTTGCCTTGGTATTGGTTCTTGAAGGCAAGCATGGCGGAGTCCCAATCAAGACGGACATTGAGTGGGAGAGTAGCATACCAATCTTTTGCCGCCCCCTCGAGAGTGAGAGGAAAGCATTGAGCCATCACCTTGGTGGAGACCTTCTTTGGAACCATTGCCCAAATATAAGTCTCGATGTGAGCCATAGGACAAGAGTTGCCCTTGAATTTGCTTATGTCGGGCATCTTGAACTTATCGGGAAGAGGGCCATAGTACTCATGAGGATGGATGATTGATAAAGGCTTGTGTCGGAGCATTTTCCCATGTTGAGCCCATTGAATTTTTGGTCGATGTAGGCCATGATAGAATCCACCATTTTGGGCTCATTGTTCTCGGAACTTGGTTCCCCATTTTCTTGGTGCGGGTGTTGACATACGGACTTTTGAACAAACCCTCGGTCCACTCGGATTCATCATCATTGTTCTTGTTCTTCCCCTTGGCAAGGTTGGTGAGCTTTTCTTTCATTAGCTCCATTTCGGCCTCGTAGGCCTCCCTTTGGCTGTCGAGGTGGGATTGCCAAATGTCGTCTTTGCTTTGTGCCTCCTTGTTAAGGGTTGAGACTTGCTCTTGGAGGAGTTGGACCATAGTTGAGAGCTGTTCGAGAGACATGGTGTTGCTGCTGCCGGTCATGGTTGGTGTTGGAGCTGTTGGAGAGATCTCTTCACGGACTAACCGATTTGCTGAATCCCGGTAGACTTTGTAAGTACCAATTGAACCTACATTGCAGAAGAGGCCCTTGTCAGTCTTGAGTAACACTTGCGGTCTATGAAGAGGCTTAGAACACACAGTTGGGCACACGACTCGAACCACATAAGAAAAGACTCTTTTTTTTTAATTTTTATTTTATAAGTCGGAGGGAATGAATCCCCTTTCTGGGGTTTCTAAGAAAATAATGGAATCGTCACACTAGTATATAGACCATCTCGCGGTCCCATATACTCATCGGATTCCATCGCGCTTGTGAATCCTACATGTATCGGGATTAAACTAAATTAATGTAGTAAAGCATACATGCGGGGACGGATTTTTATTTTCGTCCAAAATAACCACTTTTGGGGACGGATTTTTATTGCGTCCCTTTCAACAAGTTGGCATGTATGATTTGAAGACATTAGTTTAGGGAAATCTCGGTACATGGAAACCGACTTGAGTCACGGAGTGTTAACTAGAATTTGTGTGGTTTGTGCTCGGCTTGAATATGAGGCTCAAAGGTCACCCCCGGCATGTAGTCTTGAACTACGCCACGGGCTGAGGTTTACCGCTTCGAAAGAGCCAAGGTCTGGTGGAGCTTGAAACTTTCTAGGACGGGCCTCGACGGGTTTGGGGTTGGACTTGTGCGACTCGATAGTGAGCAGTTCATAGGAATATGTGCATGTAGTGTGAGGTCTAACAAGTGACAAAAAATTTTTATATATTTTTTTTTTTTTGAAAAGAAAGAAAAACACACAAAACACATAAGCACATAAAATTACAACTCCCGAATCACCCGTGTGACCGGTAAATAAAACACAAAATTAAAACAGTCCGAGGGTTCAATTCTGTTCTGATGCAGGCAACTGTGCCCACACCCCACTGTACTGCTCAGTCACTGAAACCTGTCTCTGTTCTGGAACCAACCCAGAAGCGTGCGCCTCTGAGTGCTGATGTGGAAAGCGCGCGCGTTGCGCATTGCCTATGGGAGGCGCGCGCTTCTGGGGCACACCTGTCAGAATGTCAGACTTTGGACTCAGGGGATTGCCCTGGTCCCAAGTTCATATTGTAACCCCTGCAGAAGTGATTAGTGCAGAATAACAGAAGAAGAAGATGAAGAACATGAAGAAGTGGGCGATTCTGGTTCTTGATGCGGGATGCGCGCGCCTTAGGCTTAAAAGGCCAGACGCGCGCGCCTCCCCCATCAGGAAACAGAATGCCCAGAAAAGATGTAGATTTTGATCAGAATGCAAGTTTAACCCTCAAAAAACTCCCCAGCAGAGTCGCCACTGTAGATACCCCGGGTGGGAACACCACCGCCTTAGGCTCGAGCGCGTGATATTATCCTAGGATGTCTAACTTGTTTTTAGAGTCGCCACCTATGTTTTGAGGAACATAAGAAAAACCTATTGATTGTAGCCTAAGTTTGATTACGAAAACAGAGATTCTTTGTTTTGAGGTTCGGGGGTTAGATTACGAGATGGGAAGTACCGAAACACCCATCTCGCCCAACTAAAGTTGGTCTTGCTTGATCAAAATCTACATGAATGAAAATGTTCTTCTTCTTCTTCTTTAAGTCATGAAAAGGGGGGATTTAAAATAGGATTTGGAATGTAGGAGATAACTCCTTAACCAACCTCAATGAGATGAGGTGATCATTAGAGTCATGTCCCAAAATGATTTGGGTGATTGCACATTTGATTAAAGTAAAAGAGAGAGAGGAGATGGAGTAGAAAAGAAGGGAAAAGATGGACTTTTACCTACAATTTGAAGACCTTCAAGTATTGCTTGATGAAATCCTTGGAGAACCTTTAGAAAGTGATTTTGGTATAGTTTTTGTAAGTTCAATTTTCGGTCCTTTTTTGATGATTTTTCCGATCCTTGAAAATGGAGGTAAAGAGAGGTTTTTATAGGTGAAAGAGGGGTGTTTTTGGTGCCAAAACTCAGTCACCAAGAAATCCTTCCCGGGCAAAATCCTGTAAATTGAGCAAGGGAGGGAATACTGGCCAGAAATCTGTAACTGACTGTTAGTACCCGACCTGAAAATGAGTTTATTAGGACTTTCCCAAAAATACAAGGACTTTATAGGAATTAGAAACCTTGCAAAGACTTGTCCCGGATTCCCAAAATATCTCATTTATGGCAAAATCTATCAAATTAGGTAATAAATGGTTTCCTTAAAACCATGCAGAAACCCTAGCTTAAGAATCAAGTCAGCCGGCAGCCTTGGCCACGCGGCCAACATTGCTCCGCGTTGATCTTGGCCACGCGGCCACTCTTGTAACCGGCTTCAACAATGGCCAGGCGGCCAACCTTGCGCCGGATGATCTGGACCATCAGATCCTCCCATCAGTTTACTATATAAACCACTCCATTCCATTGGTTTTGGGATCCGATTTTGAGAGCTCTAAGTCCGAGTTTTGGAGTTCTTAAACACTAAGTTTCTCCCTAATTAAGATTCAAACACTCAAGAAGATCCAAGGTTTATTTCTTGCCAACATAGGTAAGTTTTCTAACTTTTTCTTCATGTTCTTGCATTATTTTTAATGTAGATCTTTTATATTCATGTTCGTACATGTTTATTCATAGTTTCTTCATGAGCTTTGCATGTTCATTCATATGTTCATAATATGTTCTTCGCGTGTTCATCGTGTTCATAGATTAAAGCCTTATTTATGCTATATTTAGGGTTGCGATCTTCATAATTACATGTTATTTCATAGCCGATGATGATCGAGGGTTCATCAACCCGAGGATGATCTAGGAACTACTTCTAAACCCTAAACTTTAGGTAATTCCCCCTCATTATACATGATCCCGATTCTTCTGCCTATTCTAATTCTCTGCGAACTACGCTGACCTGAGCTTCTCACATTGAGAGGAACGTAGGCAATCTTCGGATCCGGTCTCAAACACTAACACACTACTAACACATTCATCATCATAGAAAGACCGATCAATTCGGGCAATAGGAGTGATAACGTTCAATATTCTTCTCTTGTTGTAATTTGACCCCCGAACCCATTAAACATGCTTTTTTCAATGTTTTGGCTTTAATTAAAACGGCGTGGCGACTCTTATAATTTTAATGTCGTTAAGAATATTCCCTTTGTAAATAAAAATAATCACAAGATACTTCCCATGCGTCGCTTCATCGGAAAGGGGTATTCACAGTGGCGACTCTGCTGGGGACTGCTTTGAAACTTTTTCAAACTTAGTGGGTCTAACTTTCGTTCACATCATGATGTTTGCCATGTTCTCATATGCACCTTACACTTTGCCATGATTCTCACATGCACCTTACACTTTGCCATGTTTACACATGCACACACCTGCCATGTTTACACATGCACCCTACATACACTCGCCATGTTTACACATGCACACACCTGCCATGTTTGCACATGCACACTTGCCATGTTTACACATGCACCCTACATACACTTGCCATGTTTATACATGCACACACTTGCCATGTTTACACATGCACACACATGCCATGTTTACACATGCACCCTACATACACTTGCCATGTTTACACATGCACACACCTGCCATGTTTGCACATGCACACTTGCCATGTTTACACATGCACCTCACATACTTGCCATGTTTACAAATGCACACACCTTGCCATGTTTACACATGCACACGCCTGCCATTGCCATGTTTACACATGCACCTCACATACTTGCCATGTTTACACATGCACCCTACATACACTTGCCATGTTTACACATGCACACACTTGCCATATTTACACATGCGCACACCTGCCCTGTTTACACATGCACACACCTGCCATGTTTACACATACACACACTTGCCATGTTTATACGTGCACCTCACATACTTGCCATGTTCACACATGCACCCGCGCACTCCGCCATGTTAATACTTATACCTTGTACCTTGTACCATGTACCCTTGTTATCTTCGCTTTAGTTTTAGGGTCAAACAAAACTCTGCTATGCTCCCTTGTACATTATTCTCTCTCTCTCTCTCTCTCTCTCTCTCTCTCTCATGCATTGCATTGCATCATCCTAACATCAAAAACTTCTCTCTTTTCTCCTTAAAAAGAATTAGTTTCTTGCCACACACTACCACTAGTCCGTGTCAGCACTGCACAGGTCCCCATTACCCGGAGTATTCGATGTGCAGGAATTTGTGCGCTACTGTCGCCCTCTTTTCGAGTCACTCGTCTACTCCACTCACCGTGTACGTTCCGCGAGCGGTGGGAACCTTTTACCTAACCCATGTCAACCCACACTAGTATAGGTAACACACCTAGGTTTTGACCGGTTGGTTTGGCTAGCTTTTTCTTAATAGTCAATTAACGTGCTGTCTATGTCGAGTCATCCCCAAGTCAATGATGAATCGAGATCTTTGAGAGAAAGTGCACAAAAAAGTGATTTCCCTACAAGGGACGTGCCATGGTGAGATGAGTGTTTATTGTCAAGATCTCCGCTCATCATTAACTTGCGTAGGATGCAACATAGACATCACGTTAAATGCCTTTAAGGAAGGGTTAGTCGTAGGATCCGATGGTTGGTGGAAGCCGCTTGCCCTATAGGACCCTCGCCCAAATTGTCCGTTTGGGGGTGTGCAATGCAGGTGAAAAACGAGGGGTCTATAGACGTAATGATGGCCTCCACTGATCGTAGTCTTCTAACTAGTTGCGAAAAACGGGTACCCCTTCCAACCAATTAGGATGTAAATAATGTATGTTTTTATAAATTAAAATATACTTTGCATAAGCCTTCCCCATCTCCTAAAGCTCCATTGCCCTTCAACCTTTCAGCAAAGCAAGTTTGGATCCGTTCGGGTGGTCGACTACAACGTGAAGCTTCTACTCCGTCCACGTTCTCAGTCTCGTCATCAGCAATGTCAACTCCCGCTTCAGCTTCAGCCTCTGGTCCTCCTGCCAGTGCCGCCGAGCTCAACACCGAGGCTACTCTCAATGGTATTCCCCCAAGCCTCCAGAACTTCCTCGCCGGTCTCGAAGCCAAGATCAGGAATCTCGAGGAAAGCAACAAGATGCTGGAAGACCAGAACCAACAGTTGAAGGGTCACATGCAACAAAAGGGGACTAAACTGGTGCCCGATGGGGAGAATTTCATTTATGTCGAGGATGAAGAGGTCAATACCAACTGTCCCCCCAACACCAATGCTACTGCCTTCCCATTCCCAAGCTACCGCAATGTTCCGCCTCCATCTCTCTACACCCAACAAGGTTTCACTACCATGAGCAAGAACAAGGCTGTCTATGAACCTTCCCCTGAATTGCTTGGTGGCTACCTCTCCGCTAGCAAACTACCCGCACCCTCGTTGCCTCTGAGTATTGGGATGGCCGCTGCTACTGCTTCCACTACTCCTCCCGTCATTTTGTCAGAAACTATCCCCGACATCTCCAATCACCCTGTGGTCATGGCCATGCAAGAGCAAATGCGAAAGTTGATCGAGACCGTGGATAAGCAAAGTGCACCGACTACCAAGACAATCAACCCTAGCCAAGTGGGGGCTCTCCCCAAGGATTTCAAGATGCCTAAGGTGGCAATGTTTCATGGTGACTCGTGTCCTAAGACTCATTTGGATAGTTATGTGTTGGCCATGAGGGCTCGTGACTGCACCAACGAACAAATGGCTCGCGTATTTCATAGCACTTTGGATGGTATAGCTCTGCGTTGGTTCTTGGGGCTAGAACCAAGCGAGAGGCAAACGTGGGATCAAATCAGTGCCATTTTCTGTGAGAAGTATCAAGCTAACTTAGATTGGCATGTGAATCGAACGGATCTTGAGAATACTATGCAAAAGCCCGGCGAGGCTATTTATGATTTTTACAAGAGGTGGAACCATCGGTTGTGTGAGGTCCAATACCCACCAAAGGCGAAGGAACAGAAACAGATTTTCTACAAATGCTTGCTACCGGAGATGAAAGCAGCTATAGGTAATGGTTATTTCCCTGATTTGCGGGAAATGGTTGACGCCGGAGTAAGGTACGAAGCAGGGTTCACTGGGATTGTGCCGCCAAAGGAAAGTCCAAAGACCAACAACAACAATTCCTTCCGCTACAAGGCCCCTACTGCGCCTGCGCCTCCTAGGGGTGGAAAGGAGGCCGTCGGCCAAGTGAATATGGTCCAGAAAGAGGTCCCGTTAGATGTCCAAGCCGTAACAAGGAATGGGGCTCCGCCGCAAAGGGAGAGGGAGCACTATGATGATTTTGGTATGCCTATGGGGAAAGTCTTTGACGTGTTAGTCAAGAGGGGTCTTATCAAGCCTTTAGAGAATTACCAACCTGCCTACCCAAGAAGTGATTTGGACGCCTCCAAGTTCTGCAAGTATCACAAGCACATCGGGCACACAACGGATGGTTGTATTCAATTGAAGCGCGTAGTACAAGGGTTGATCAATGACAAGAAGATTGAGAAGCCGAAGGGTCCTAATGTGGTGAATAACCCTCTTCCCAACAATGGGGGTGGGGTGAATATGGTGCAAACATGCGAGATCAGTATCCTAGAGCTCATGGATGCCTTTGACAAGATAGAGCTCACGATGGTGGATATCTTCATGGCATTGGTGACGTTAGAAATGCTCGAACCATTAGAAGGACACCTTCCCCGCCTTGGTTGCGATTTGTCGAAGTTTTGCCACTACCACAAATGCACCGGTCACACTACCGAAGAATGCTTTGAACTCAAGAAGGCCGTGCAAGAGCTCATCCACAAGGGAGTCATCGAAGACCCTAGAGATTATATAGCTAGCAATGTACTCATGGTAGAACTTAGCGAGATCACTGATCCGGCCGAGCCTGTTGTGGCGGACTGTGATGAGATGGGTTGTATTTCAATGACTAATAATAAAGAATCTTCTTGCTACTTGTTGTCTTTAGAAGAACTAGTGAGTGAAGTCGAATCTCTAGAGGAGGAGAGCCCCAAGCCCTCTCAACCTCTTTCTTGGGCCGAAATCTTCGAGGAGGCCGAAAAGACCGAAGTTTCGCCCCCTTGTCATGACTCGCCATTGTCGTTGGAGGAGCTACGTGCGGAAGTTTGTCTCCTTACAAGATCCGGTCAAGTGTACCAATCCGACCCGAAGGGTGCAAAGAAAGTCTTTGGGAAGGAACCCGAGCAAGCCGACCTAGACAAAGAAGACCCTATCCTCACTCAACTCAAACAAACCCAAGCCCATATTTCACTATGGTCCCTACTCACCTCCTCCCTAGCCCATCGCCTCATGCTCGAGCAAAACCTCGCCGCCACCATGGTACCATCCACTATTACCCCGGAGGACGTCACCCACATGATTGGTAATATCCACTATGGAAACATCATCACTTTCTCGGAGCTAGACAAGCCAGTGTTCAGAGTTGATCATAATGAGCCTTTGTACATCACTGTCGAAGTAAATGGCAAGAAGATTCCCCGTGTATTCATTGACAATGGTTCTTCTATTAATATCCTGCCTTCAAGGATGATGGATGTGGTTGGCGTTCATGGTGTTGATTTACGCCCATCCAAGCAAACCATCAAAGCTTATGACTCTACATGCCGTGCCGTGATAGGCGAAGTCACCCTGCCCATTACCATCGGAGCAAAGATCCTGCCAACAGATTTCCACGTCATCGACATCCCCGCAACCTTCTCACTCCTCCTCGGCCGACCATGGTTACATCAGTCGGGCGCTGTCCCATCTTCCCTGCACCAGTGTGTGAAGTTTCAATCCGGTAATGAAGTGACCATCATCTACAGTGATCTCGTAACTGCCCAAGGGACGGACACCAAGGGCGTTCCTGTCTTACAGATTCAGCATGGGGAAGAGAGCCGACTCTTCAACGGCTTTGAAATAGTCGCTCAAGCACAGATCTGCACCATCGACCTCACCAAAACAACGGATAAAGTGGCACCTGTTGTCAAGATACTGCGTAATATGGGCTTCATACCGGGGCTGGGGCTAGGTAAGAACTTGCAAGGCCCCACAGAATTGGTCGAAGAGGTTGATCATCGAGGGTTGTTCGGTCTAGGGTACACCCTTACTCTTGAAGACAAGATGTAGCAACAGAGGATAGAATTGCTTAAAAAGATGAAGCTTCCCTACAAAAAGCCTGAAATGCGGCCATACCGTCTGTCCCTAAATAGCTACTTTGTTAGGGAAGGCGAGGAGTTTTCGTGTTTTGAGTTCGCAGAGCCATGGATTGATCCCACTGGGAAGTTGCAAAAAGGGTTCGAGATTTTCAGAGATGTGGAATTCGATCGGTCCAACATGAAGCTGACTTATATGGAATACGACAAAGCCACGGGCAGAGCTAGAACCATCAAGCATGAGTACTCCACCAAGGTTGCAGATGACTTAGCAGATCAACTTGAAGCCGCAACCCTTGACAAGCCAGCAATAGAAGCCGCAGAAACTCCAAGTTTGACTGAGACGTGGGACGGCTAATATCTGCTTCAACATCTGGGTAATCTGGGGCTGCACGAAGACATGGTTGCCGTCATTGGGGATGATTCTGAAGATAAGGTGGACCCAAGGACATTGGTGGTACCCATGGGGGACAAGTTCAAGAATTGGTGCATCATTGGGGGACCTATAGTTACTCCGGAATTTATGGTGGGAACACTGGGGCTTACTCCTTCTCCTGTCGCCACTCCTGCAGCATCTCCTGTCACTCGCTCAAAATCCCCGTCCCCAGAGTCTAGTGTTTTACATTTTGAATTTGAGTCTTCCTCTAAGTCTGACGACCTTACGTCTGAAGACTATAATCTTGTTGCAAACGCTATTTTCCCTTTTGCCATGAATGAAACCCTCGACCTTTCCGAGTATCCCTCCATAGTCACTCTTTTAACTGATAAATTGGCTAATAATCAAACTAATGATATACAGTTAGTTAATAATGATTCATTAGAAGAGGCAGACACAGGCACATTAAATGATGAATACATTAAAGAGATCTCAGAATAGGTTATTAATCAAAAAGAATCTCGAGCCCAAGCTGCCGATGAGGTGTTAACATGCGTGAATTTCGGAACCGAAGCCGAGCCTAAGGAAACGCAGATCGGAAGCTTCTTCAGCGGAGCCGAAAGGGAAGCACTGGTTGAGCTACTCAGAGAATATGTGGATGTGTTTGCATGGTCTTATAAGGACATGCCGGGGCTCGACAACTCGATCGTAGAGCACAGAATCCCGACAGCACCAGACGCTAAGCCGCATTAAGTCGGAATGGTCTTTGCAAGTGAAGGAAGAGATTGAGAAGCTACTCCGTGTGGGTTTCATCAGGGTGATCGAATATCCAACTTGGTTATCAAACCTGGTGACTGTCAAGAAATCCAACGGTAAAGTCAGAGTCTGTGTGGATTTTCGGGATCTCAACAAAGCTACGCCGAAGGATGACTTCCCCTTGCCAAATATCGACATGTTGGTGGACGCGACCGCCCATTATGAGGTCAAGTCGTTTGTTGATGGGTTCGCCGGATATAACCAGATGGAGACAACCAAGGAGGACCAAGAAACGACCCCCTCCACAACCTCGTGGAGGACCATCAGTCGGCGAGTTCGAGCCGTATTGAGAATGCAGTCTCCTCGAAACAAAGCCGAAAAGGAAGAACTCGTCAAGTTACTGCAACACCTCAACCATTTTACAACAGTGGGGGAGCCGACACTCAGAGAAATAGAAAGGGCCCGCAACCAAGAATGGAGTTCGAGATGTGAGTTCGCATTATGCTGCCTCAAGGAGTACCTCGCGAATACCCCAATCCTGCACCCGGCACATGGGAATGAACTTCAGACCCCAACACCAACGACAGAATCATGGCCCTCGCGCCAGGGAAAGGAAATCAGTGAAAAAATGCAAAGATTTTTTGGAAAAATACCCCCTCTCAGTCCCCCCGCTACACAAGAATAGGGACCCCTTTCGCAAAATTGTTCGACCAACTGAGACAAATGGGCAAGATGCAACCTTTAGGAGAACATTCGCTCCTCTCCGAATTACCACCCCTTCAACTATTTGAACCTACCAAAGGTTGCTCTTACCACCAAGACGAAGGCCATGACACCAACGACTGTGTCGCCCTACAAAGAAAAATCCAAGTCTTGATGGACGATAACACGCTCACCGGCGTGAGAGGATTCTGGTTCTATAGAGAAAACGAAAACTTAGAACTCCTTGGTTGCTACGAAATCGAGCCTTATGTGAGGAACGGCCCAGAGGTACTCTCGCACCTGACTGCAGAAACGATTCAAGACATCTCAAGAGAAATAGGGGATTTAAAGCAACGCGTCGACGCAATGACCAAAGCTCGAGGCGCGCCACAAGACTAGACAGAATGGCAGATTTGGATGGCAACCCGTTCAAAGAACCGGTCAACCTCAGCAAGCTCAGACGCTACTATGACTAGACTCCCCCTCTCTAAAAAAAAAAAAAAAAAAAAAAAAAAATTATTACTACGCAAAAAGAAGCCCGATAGACTGAAAACCCGCAAAGGGCGGTCTATGCAAAATAAGGGTGCGTACAAAGCTCGCTAGATCGAAAACCCGCAAGGGCGGTCTAGCCAAAAGTTAGAGCATTCCCCCTTCTATCTTCCCTTTCTTTATAATCATTCTAGTCTGACTGGAGTGAACTACGGTGACCTGAGCCCCTTAGTCCTATTTGTAAAAGGGGAACGTAGGCAGCCTTTCAAAAGGTGCGGTCTAAAAAACAAATAAACATCCAAATCTTGTCAAAGCAATAAAGATAGAAGTTGTATTTTTCTGAAAGCAAAAACTTTTATTTCCATAGTCATTGCATGTTAACACTTATTTGATGAGTCTAAGCTTGACATACTTTTTGAATAAATAACCTATTCTGAAATTGAAACTAAAACAAAAGTAAACTAAATTAAACTAATGTGTCTGCACGACTATGGAGAGACGCTCAGGATTACTCCTTAGTGCCATTTGTGCCCTCGGTCTCTTTCTTCTTGCTTTGCCCACGGCGAACTCTCTTCTTGCTAGGATTCTCACAAAATCTTCTTTCGAACTCGCTAACACCTTTAGCCTTGCCATTAGGAGCCTCTTCGCCCTTCCTCTTCTTTGACGCCCCCACTTCTTCTCCGCCTCCGTTAGCCACGCTCTTACTCATCTTCCTCGCATAAGCCTCAGCCTCCTTAATTCTCAATGAGAAACTTGGAGCACAGGATCCCAAAATAGTGCCCCTTAGGGTCTCTAGAGTCTGCTCCGCATGCCCAAGTCTCCCCATGTACCAATCCAAATACTCGCGTGGCAGGAAGGTGTTGCTGGAGCACGTGAGGAAAGTCCTACGACTAAAGCCGGCCTCGCCCCACATCTGAGAAAGAAGGACTGAGGCACTATCATCCAACTGAAGTATCCCAAAAGGGAAATCATCTCTCTCCTCGTCCCAACCCGCCGGGATGGTCTGCACCAAACCATACTGATGAAGCACTCTAGAGGGATAGTAAAAAGTAGTTCCAGAAAGGGTCGGAACTTTGATCATGTGAAGTCCCACTTGTTTCTCCCTCACAGAGTGAATGTGCCAATGGGGCACCACCCACTGAATGTCGTCAGTCACCATTTCCGCCAAATACTTTTCCCAACCTTTGAGAGTCATGCCCTCAAACTGCTCTGCCATGCCTCTAATGCGGTGCATCCATGGGGCCACCTTCAGAGAAGCCGCCGGTTTATTCACTCGAAGCCGCTCTTGCAACCACATGGTCAAAAGCCTATCACTACCACAAGGCATCCCACCATAAGCCGCGAGATGGGGAATCCCACAGAGCATCTCCCCAAGAATGGCCGGTACGACATCATAACCCAAACGAGCCAAGTTCACCATACCCAAACATCCTTCACTGGCAAATCCCACCTCAGAAGGGAAAAGGATAGAGCTAAACAAGCACAGTGCAAGATGGTCCAAGGAGCGGTCAGATGTCACGTCTGCATGCATGAAGTGTTGTGGCATCCAAGAAAGGTCGACATAACCGCCCCTAGCATACCTATCAAAGTCATCCGCGGGTACACCAAAGGTCACCAACTTGTCCCTCAAGCAAACGAAGTCAAAAGGCAAGGCAACTTTACCCTTCCCTTCGTAGCCACACAATGCTGCGATGTCCTCATAAGTGGGTGTTATCTCTTTGAATGAAAAGTTGAAGACATGGAGGGTATCGTTCCAAAATCTCCCACAGGCTTGCAAGAGGTTGGTATTGGAGTTCATGTACAAAAGTGACCAAAGACACTTTATCCCATACCATTCATCAAGTTTCCTACGACTCGAACCAGGAAGTTTGGCAACCCACTTCTCCAAAGAGGTTATAAAAACTTTTTTCTCAAGGCTTGTGATCCTAGCCTCTTGATCCATGGCAAAGAGCAAGAAAATTGGCTAAAAAGGAACTCAAAAAACTGCTCAAAAAGTTGCTGGTACGTTTTTGTGGCTGCAAAGGGTTCATTAAATAGGGCACGGACTCCCACTCTTGCCAGGAAAAGGAAAACCGGAGGCGGCGCAGGATGTGGCCACGCGGCCAACATTGCCCCTGGCCCCGCGGCCGATATTGCCCTTGGCCGGGCGGCCAACTTCGCCCTAGGCCACGCGGCCAACTTTCCCCGGATCTTGCCATGGCCAGGCGGCCAACATTGTTCTGGGCCTCGCCATGGCCATGCGGCCAACTTTGCTCCATGCAGAAATCCAGCTTGTTTCTTCCCACTCCGTGACGGATCCATGCAACTACGTACCTGCCCCCTTCCATGGCTCATGCATTGTATAAAAATTAGGAACATTTGTGAAATAACTAGTTTGCACAAGTAGGCTCCCACAATAAAATTGCATTTTAAAACATAATATACATACATGCATATCCCTCTGCTCTCTACTAGCTAACAGTGTAGGAAATAAAGATGGAAAGATGGGCCCCGCCTAGTCAGAATCTTCCTCCGTGGTATCTCCACGCCGCGCTAAAGCCCGAGAGCTACCGGCACCCGAACTCCGTCCCCGGACCGCTCGACCACCAATATGAGAAGAGCCCACACCATTCGGAGACCGTTCCCGACGCTGGGGTGACGCAACGTCGTCCCTCTGACAAGTACATGAATGGTACGCCTCCCTCAGTAAGCGCATCAACACGTTCTCCCGCCGAGCTGAACGGATATAGGCCTCCCGAGTCACCTGAAAGTGAAACCAAGGGAATGATTACAATGCAGAAAGAAATAATTGTGTGCGAACATGACTGATATAAAGCACAAAGCCGTACCCCAGCGTCGGGCGGAGGAATAAATGTCTCCTCAACAAGATCTGCATTAGTCGGCTCCAAGCTAAGCTCCACCTCCCGGCCGCCCCTCATCACTCTCACGCTACTCGAGCGAAGGGGCATGTCAACCAAAGGCCGACTCCGACCAACATAACGGGCCGAGCTCGACCCCTCTCCAGACAACATCCTAGCCCGTACCTGTGGACTGACCAACCGCGTCCGTACATAGCCGGCATAATCATCACCCCCCTGTAATGCTCTGCCGGAGTGGGAGCCAAGAAAGTCGCCAACCTCGCGGGATGGAGCATATCCCGAGGAGGGTCATAAGGAGCCCACGGTAACGCACCAGCCCTGTGCTGACGAACCACCCTCTCTCCAAGATACATGGCCTCCCCGGTGAGACCCACAAGCAGAACCCTAGAGGCGGTCAACTCCACTATAAAGGGACCCACCGAAGCCTCATTGGCCGGGCTCCATGGGTAAAATCTAACCCCGATGGGCTCAGACATCGCAAACACCCTCCTCAGATCAGCAGCATCTACTGTCTTCCTGTCCCGGTTTCTACGGGAAGGAGCCCTGTTGCCCTTGCATCAATACGACATGATGGGAACAACCTTGTTAACACTCATCACCAACTGAAAAGGGGCGACACCGAAGACCTCGTACACCCAAGCCTGTGCATATAATGAGAGAGACATTTCAGACCAAAAGATGGAACAGAGATCTCAAATGAAAAGAAGGGTAGTCAAGAGTATACCTCAAAGGCGAACTGGAACCCGTCAAAGGCCGACGAGCTAGCCCTCGAGCAATGGTCCAAAGCCCGGTAAATCTCAGCCAAACTGGCTCCACCCCAAGAAATCCCACCGACTAAGTCCAAGTCCACAAGAGCCCCTAGCAGTGAGTACCGACAGACAGTAGCCCTACTGGGAAACAAAAGCTCTGAAAAGCTGTACCATAAGAACAGCCGGACCAAGCAATCCAAATCATATTCCCCCCTACTAAAGGCCTCAATAGCCACCTCCACCAAGCGATTCACCTTCCCGGCCTCCACTCCATAACCCTTGACACCTCCTCCTAGGTCGGTGTCAACCCCCAGCAGAGCCTGTCTATAGTCCCGTCGCTCCGCCAAGCTCTCGTCAAAAGGCAAAGGGGTACCGGTAAACCTCAACCCCGTGATGGCCGCGAAATCCGTCGACGTGATGGTAATCTCTCCCCAACTAAAATAGAAGGTATGGGTGGTATCCCACCAAAACTCCCGGCACACCTCTATCACCGCTGCCACCTTCAAGGTAGCCCCGACCATGCGGACACTGTCAAAGAATGGGCCGAAGCCCATAGCCTGGATCCGAGCACGCAAACCGCCCGGTCCCTCCGGAAGGGACGCCCACAGTTTACCCACAGTCACTGTGGACCCACGAGCCTTGATCCTCTGCAGGTAAACACAGCACAGGTACGTTACCATTCTAGCAATCTACAATTCTAGCAATTTAAATTCTAGCATTCCATTATTCTAGCATTTCATATTATGTGCATAAAACATACAAATGTGCGAGAAGGAGAGGAATGAAAATTCGAAATTTACCTCTCGCGTCTCCGGAAGCCCCATCGACCAATGACGCTCAGAGTCGATGTAAAAATCGTAATCTTGGTCGAACGTAGACCGCAGCAGATTATCGCGATAATTCCGAGTCGCGGCTCGTGGTCTCAAACCACCCCGTGGAATCAAGGGCGCCGCGTCAAAGCCCGCTCCTGGATCAGCCCCGACATTTCCTGCGCCCTGAGCATTACCGTGCCCCTCTCCTTGTGGCTCTTGTTGTGGAATCATATACCCACCTTGGCCCGGGAAATCTCTAAACAACGCCTCATTGATCCAATCTGCCATAGCTTCAAGAGATATGTGAAATGAAGGCCTCGAAATTATCAAAATCTGAGCTTTCTCTCTCTAAAAACTCAATTTTCTCACTCTAACTCGTCAATGGAGGAAGGAAGAAGAAGAAAGAAGAAAAGAAGAGGAAGAGGGAGGGTTTCTGGTGATGTGACCAAGAGTCAGCCCGCCGGCTACCTTGGCCACGCGGCCACTTTCGCCCGTGCAACCCCAACCGTCAGATCAGCAATCCGCGTGAAGGAGATCTGACCACTCAGCGGTCTTGGCCACGCGGCCACTTTTGCAATTCAGTGTGTTTGGCCACGCGGCCAACCTTGCCCCTTCAGATAAAATTCCACTTTTGCCCCTGATCTTTTTCCTTTAATTCATTTTAAATGCCTTTAACACTACTTTGACTGATATTCGTTACCTTTGGGTACGGAAAGCCCCTTAAAATTTCCATTCTTCACAGAATATTTGCTTAGGATTCGTATGATTACAGAGACTTCGGCGCCTCTATGTCATATGCATCCTAGATCGATCGTGATTGGCAGAAGCCTCGGCGTTTCTGTTTGCGAGAGATCCAGCATCTATTATTAAGATTCGTATGGTTGTAGAGACTTCGGCGCCTCTATGACATACGTATCCTTGATCGATCGTGATTGGCAGAAGCCTCGGCGTTTCTGTTTGCGAAAGATCCAGCATTTATTATTAGGACTTGCATGATTGTAGAGACTTCGGCGCCTCTATGACATACCATCCTAGATCAATCGTGGTTAACAGAAGCCTCGGCGTTTCTGTTCGCGAGAGATCCAACATCGATTACTTTAGCGCAATCGGCAGGAACCCTGGCGATCCTGATTGCGTCCATCATTCCATCTTGGGATTATTTAGACAACGTAGTCTTTAATTTTCCCAAATAACTTCATTGCTTACGAATGATTCGTTCTTCATGCAGGATAGTGCCCGTAGGTTTATTATCCGCAGTAGAAGTCCGACATCTCGTTTTATCCCCAGTAGATCCCCGAACTACGACCGGCTTGATTCCTCGGAGGATACGTAGGAAACCTGAAAAGGTCCAGCCACCCGACCAACATGGTCATCTATCATCCCCAGCAGATGCACTTTCCCCAGCAGAAGACGTTGCTCCCCATCAGAGGACAATCATTCTCCATTTCCCCATCAGATTTGAACTACGTTTGGCTTGATTCCCCCGTGGATACGTAGGTCGCCTGCCAAGGTTCAGCCGTTCCCTTACCTTTCATCTGTTTTGAAGCTAATGTTTCAGACGGATCCTTCTTTTTATCGTCGACCCCACATTGCCTTGCAAGAAGCGTCGCCGAGGGGCTACTGTTAGTACCCGACCTGAAAATGAGTTTATTAGGACTTTCCCAAAAATACAAGGACTTTATAGGAATTAGAAACCTTGCAAAGACTTGTCCCGGATTCCCAAAATATCTCATTTATGGCAAAATCTATCAAATTAGGTAATAAATGGTTTCCTTAAAACCATGCAGAAACCCTAGCTTAAGAATCAAGTCAGCCGGCAGCCTTGGCCACGCGGCCAACATTGCTCCGCGTTGATCTTGGCCACGCGGCCACTCTTGTAACCGGCTTCAACAATGGCCAGGCGGCCAACCTTGCGCCGGATGATCTGGACCATCAGATCCTCCCATCAGTTTACTATATAAACCAATCCATTCCATTGGTTTTGGGATCCGATTTTGAGAGCTCTAAGTCCGAGTTTTGGAGTTCTTAAACACTAAGTTTCTCCCTAATTAAGATTCAAACACTCAAGAAGATCCAAGGTTTATTTCTTGCCAACATAGGTAAGTTTTCTAACTTTTTCTTCATGTTCTTGCATTATTTTTAATGTAGATCTTTTATATTCATGTTCGTACATGTTTATTCATAGTTTCTTCATGAGCTTTGCATGTTCATTCATATGTTCATAATATGTTCTTCGCGTGTTCATCGTGTTCATAGATTAAAGCCTTATTTATGCTATATTTAGGGTTGCGATCTTCATAATTACATGTTATTTCATAGCCGATGATGATCGAGGGTTCATCAACCCGAGGATGATCTAGGAACTACTTTTAAACCCTAAACTTTAGGTAATTCCCCCTCATTATGCATGATCCCGATTCTTCTGCCTATTCTAATTCTCTGCGAACTACGCTGACCTGAGCTTCTCACATTGAGAGGAACGTAGGCAATCTTCGGATCCGGTCTCAAACACTAACACACTACTAACACATTCATCATGATAGAAAGACCGATCAATTCGGGCAATAGGAGTGATAACGTTCAATATTCTTCTCTTGTTGTAATTTGACCCCCGAACCCATTAAACATGCTTTTTTCAATGTTTTGGCTTTAATTAAAACGGCGTGGCGACTCTTATAGTTTTAATGTCGTTAAGAATATTCCCTTTGTAAATAAAAATAATCACAAGATACTTCCCATGCGTCGCTTCATCGGAAAGGGGTATTCACACTGACGCCCAAAGGCGCGCGCTTCCTGTTTTGGGGGCGGGAGGCGCGCGCGCCTGGCTCCTAGTGTCGGAGGCGCGCGACTCAGAGAAGGAAATTTTGACAGAATGGACTAGAAAGTCAGCCCTGTCATTCAGTTTAGTCCCTGGACTTAACGAAGTCAGTCAGGAACTTAACGGAAGTGACAGAAACTAACGAGAAACACTTAGAATGGGGAGAAACACAAAATCAAATGTGCAATCGGGGTGAGCGGTCCAAGGCGGGGTGTCTACAGGAGGAAGCATGCTAGAGACCGTAAGGGCGAGCGGAGTGCTGCTAATCACCTTCTCATCTCGTAACTTAGCCCCCGAACCCACTTCAAACTCAACAAAGGTTTTATCTCTATTTTCCTTAATAAAATGAGGTGGCGACTCTCTTGTTTTTTCAAAACCAAAGTAGGGTAACCATTATGAGAAACCGAGCGGATTCCAGCCGCGTTTCGCACGGATCCCCACGCGGGTACGGGCGCGGGCACTCACAGTGGCGACTCTGCTGGGGACTGTTTTTCAAAAGTGGGCTAGACTCAAATGTGTGCTTCCGCCATTGCTTGACTTTGCATAGTATATACATGTCCTAAACTTTGTTTTGCAGGTTTTTTACCTTCTCATTTGTTTGTGTAAATAAAACAAAAACAAAAACAAAAAAAATATATATATACGTGTTTTTCTTTCTTTTCTCAAAAAATCATTTTTCAAAAAAAAATAGAGACCTCACACACAATCACGTTTTCAAACTTCCGACTTAGCAACCGTACAAACCTTAGGGGGTGTAGCCAGGTGAGTGAAGGGGGGTCACCGATCCTACGATAGGGCTCCCGGTTGACATTCCCGCCCCAAAGCGCGGCTACTAGTCGTCGCTGCGGGTGTAAGCCTCATGCAAGCCATCCATCAAAAGCCTCGATGTCCGAATTTTCAAAATGACACGTCCTCGACTTTAAGCCGGTTTTTGTCTAATAATTTCTCTTCAACCCTATGCATTCTTAAAAGGTTATAAACAACCTAAAGTGTGGATATTTTGGAACGATTGGGTTGACCCGAAATTATCAAGACCTTCACATAGACCGTAACCCGAATGGTGGATCCCAGAAAGAGTATAGGCCCTTCGCTAGGGGCTTCGGACGGCCATTAGTACAGGTGAAAAACGTTGGTCCTATACTTTGGAGACGGTATCCACTATTCCAGGATTTAATCATTGAACGTGTCAAAACAAAGCGAGGTGCTTTTCCGGCTTCCTAGGTTTTGTGCTTTGCTTGCGCTTCAACCTTTTTCGAAAACAATGTTGTTTCAAAGTCTTATACTTTCCTTCTCTTTGTGCTTTTATTCTTGTACATAAAAGAAATTCCATTTCAAAAATTTAAAACATTCTTTTTCCAATCCATTTTTGTAGAGAGAGAATCTCGCTTCTTTTTCTAGCGCGACATTCAAGGTCAGTTCCAGACATTACTTTGATCAAGGTCTACTCCGGGTTTTCTCATCAAGCATGGCCAACAGCGGACATAAATCAGGAAATGGGGCTAGGGGCTCACTTAACATTGAGCTGAGGAATGCAGTGGGACAATGGTTGGAATGGCGCTTGAACGAACACACCAATCGCATGATCAGCCTTATGCAAGAATTTCAGAAAGGGATGTTAGATCAAATGGCGAGCCTCTTGAGGGACCAAAGTAAATTGGATCTCAACGAGCTCCAAGCCCCCCAATTCCAAAATATCGGTTCCGATCTCAACTCTTCTTCCCCCCGAAATATGAGGTTCATGACATGTAATGATAATGCGCAGCAGATGACAAATGACAATTCAAGTTTTCATAATGTTAGGGATCAAAAACCAAGTCGCTCACAGAGAAGGTTCAGTCGTCATGATAGGCACTTTGATGAATTGTATGCTCCCATGAGTGTGATACTCCACGACTTGATGGCTCGAGGCTTATTGAAACCTATGGAAGGTTATGTGCCGCCAAATCCGTTGCCAAAACGTTGGGATGATTCTGTGCATTGTGAGTTTCATCAGTCAAGAGGGCATAGCACAGACAATTGCTTTCAACTCCATCATATAATCCAAAACCATATTGATGAGGAAATCATTGAGAAGCCCATACCGCAAATCAACCCGCCTTATGACAATCGTAACGCCCCAAGGCCTGTGACTCCATATTGTGTAAACCCGTATGGAACCCCGAAAGCTTACAATCCTGTCCCATCTGGCAAGGCTAAGGAGAAGAGTTTGGTTCGAAAGGAAGATAGACAATTCGATGAATTTGGAGCCCTGATATCCAGTATTTTTTACAGTTTGGTTTCTCAGGGAACCATGAAGCCCATGGAAGGGTATAAGTTACCCAACCCGTTGCCTAAATCTTGGGACCCCTCAAAGCTCTGCATGTATCATCAAGTTTGGGGTCACGATACAGACTCGTGTTGGTCTCTCAAGCACGCCCTCCAGGACCTTATTGATAAAGAAGCTATCCCAAAGCCTCCCCAAAGGCTTCAAGTTCGAAGGTGTTATCCTAGGGGCTCACTGAGCCCCAAGGAAGGAGTTCTCTTTTGTTTGATGATGACCGCAGTTTATCAACTCGAGAAGATGTTTTGCTAATAATGGAAGTTTGTCGACCCGAGAGATTATGTCTCCTTTTGCTGTGAATAGGGCACACCGCCCAACTCTAATCCCTTTTGCTTTCGGGCCCTTCCTAAAATGCGCTCACACTTCTTTTGCTTTCCAACTCCATGCTTGCATGTCATCTTTTCTGTAATATATTTATTTGCTTGCTTGTCTTGTAAGTACGTTTTCAGTCAATGATCTCGCGTTATAATCAAGTGCCTTCATAATCACGTATTTTGTAAATTTGGTCCCACAAATGATTAATCTCACTTAATTAAAAGCAAACGATAATAAACGAGACTAATTTTAGATTGCGATTAATTAAGGTGAGAACTAGGGTTGACAGTGCTCAATGGAATTCACAAACGAAGTTCACGAAGGCGATCGACAAAGTCATCCGACGAACGAAGATTTCAGGGTGCAATCAAGGGCATAATCAAAGAGGCCAATCAAATGGTAAAGACCGAAGATTATCACACTGATGCAAGAGAAAGTGTGGTGATTTTCCTTTAATGTATGATGCATTGTAAATTCTCGCATATTGTATGTTTATGTGTTTTGTAAAAATTGTTGTATTCCGCACACTATGATGTTTCTTCTTGAGTGTAAAAAAAAAAAAAAAAAAAAAAAAAAATCGAAAGAGAGCAAAAAAGGGGAGGTCAAAAAAAAAAAAAAAAAAAAAAAAAGAAGAAGCATTATTCATTTATTTTGGTACATATTCCATTCGCTTTGTTATTTAATTCAAAGGATATTGCGACACTACAAATTCATGTGTGTGCCGTCAACGATGGCAATTGGCATTTCATTATGAAGATTTCATCACTTGTTGCACAAAGGCAAGGCATGGACCGAGGGTCCGACAATCTCATGTGACGTCATCAATTTCAAGGAGTACCGCGTATGCGAGGCCAATCTGCACTAAAGAAGATCTCGATCTTTCAACTTTGGGCAAGCACCATCAACGACGACAACTGGTGTCTTTTGTTGGAGACCAACATGCTCTGCCAAACCCTTACACTGAGGGAGCCCTGCGGCCAAAGGTCATACAGCCTCTAATCAATCTCAAAAAGTGCGACAACGACGACAAGGACCTCCCACCCACGAGGTCAACAGGCGGTGCTAATTACAATTGTTTGGTGGTGTTCTCATCTCGATTTGTCACGGTCTAATTTGAGTCCAAATAAATCTTTTCTAAAAAATAGAAATTAACTTTTTGATTTTGAAGCACTTGACCATTAATGCGAATTCTAATCTTGAGTCATTGATTTCGAATGTGAGCAATTTCCTCGATTCTAGGGGCTTCCCCCTACTCTCGTCCTTCCGTCAATTTTTTCTGCGCAAACACAATGTCAAAGATCCCACAGGATCTTTCTTTGCTTTCCCAAAACACTGGCCTTGTGCCTTCCCCAGTCAATTCCTGTAATTTGTCACAGCAAGGGAGGCGAGGGAATGTGATCCTCTGACTCTCAAAATCCAAAATCGGGAAGTATGCTCAAATGAATGAATGTGAACTGGGGCTGCGCGTCAGGATTCAGAAATGATAGATGGGTTCCCCGTTAATGTAAAACGTCTCAGGGGTAGGACAACTCTCACAGATAGTTGGTCCTTGGAAGTTTTAACATAAAAAATCATCAGAATTTGTGAGACAACCGTCACAGATGGTTAGGTCCCTTTCAAGAGAATCATCGGAGGGAAGTTTTTCAGATTAGCAGTTTGGGCCATAGGTCACAAAGCTCAATCACCGGCAATACTGGGGGCTGTGTATAATTGGTTAATTCTCGAAGGCAGTTGATTTCCCCATCAAAGCGTCGAATGGAAATGTGACTATCACAATGTGTGAGTTACTCCCAGCAGCGAAACATCAAATCTGCAACAACTCTCAACGACAGTTAGGTCCCAAAGCAGTATGAGTATCAAGGCATGGAGCTGCCTCGAACCGATGAACAGTACAAGAATCACCTTGGGATAGCAGTAGGGGCTTTAGAACTTATGACCGCTTTTACAAACAACGAGGTCCTCAGAAAATGAGTCGTCAAATGTGGGGCTGATCCTTGACAAAGTGGGGGCTTTTATAATTGAAGATCTGGGGGCTGGTTCTGAAAAAAGCACTGGGGCTTCCACAACCGACATCTGGGGGCAAGTAAAAGCAATCCAACAGGAGAGACACCGTCGAGTAAACTTGATCAAATGGGTGTAGGGAATTGACCTTTCGAGTACTCGCGCTAAACATTCATTCCCGCTCCACCATATATCTCACCATGACTCTCGTTCCTCGCAAAGTTTTCAAAAGAAAAATGCACAGTTCATTCCTTTCCCGATTTTCCCTCTTTGCACATAAACATTTTGTTCATTTTATAAAAAGCAAAGGCTGAAATGCAAGCAATGCACACGTGTCAAAAGAAAAAAAAAAGAAAAAAAAAAGAGAGTGTTTCCAATTCTGAAAGAAAGATGGCAAGATTTAAATTTCAAAATCATTTGCAAAGGAAATCCGTGAAGTCCTTCAATCATCAATGACAACGAGAAGTTTTTGAAGTGAAAAATGCGCGCTATGATATTGCATACTTGTGAAAATCTTTTGCAGGTGTCCAAATCTAATCCCATGCAGGTACCCCATCGCAAGAAGGGCCATCTCCAATAAATCGTCTGTCAACAAAATGTGTTTTTCGAGTTTTTCACAAACTCGAACTACGTAAGGTCTGATTCCCGAAAGAGATACGTAGGCAGCCTGTCACCTCAGGTCCGACCACACCCGCATCAAAACGTTGCAATGGAGATCTTGGCACCGCAAGTCCGGCCACAGACGTATCGAAATGTTGAAATGGGGGAGCTTGTCACGTGAAGCCCAACTAAACACATCCAAATATTCCAAGAGCAGCTTCTCCACATCTTGCAGAAACTCGAGATGGCCTCCCGTCAAATCCAAAAGGGTCCCAACATGAAAGCATGGTAATTGGATTGTTCTCCTCAAGCCAAGAATCAAAAATCTCATCACACAGCAACTACAAAGCCAGAGGATCCGCACATGGTAGCAGCTTGCAGCGTATCCTTGATCCATCAAATTTGAATGTGTGTGGAATTTTAGATTATCTTGTTCCTATCATGCCATTATCATATCACGTCATATACGATGTTGCACCCCCATCCCAAGCATGTCATTTTCACATCCATACACTTACCATGCTAACATCGTAATCGTAGCCACCATCACGTCAAATCTGATCATAATACTTGGTAAAAACGTGAATTTACAAAAAGAAAAGAAACTTGTGCACCTACATCACAATCAAAAATCAAATGCAATTGGCACTAGCATAAGTACTTTTGTGGCTTGCAAATGTTTATGCTTGAACAGGTGCGCTCCCCAAACTTATCAACTCCGTTCTTGCCCGACAGTGGTTCATTGTAAGGCGAAGCTCAAAAACTCATCACACATCAATCTCAAAGTTAAAGGATCGGAGAAGAATCACAACGTGCAGCGTATCCTTGAATTTGCTTTCATGATGTTTCTCTTGATTGTTGAAATGTCTTGAATTTCAAAAAATTTGGTTACTTCCGGTCTATTCGGGCACCCGAATTTGACCTTTTCAAAACATTTGGTTACTTCCGGTCTATTCGGTTACACCCGAATTTGACCTTTTCAAAAAATTTGGTTACTTCCGGTCTATTCGGTTACACCCGAATTTGACATTTTCAAAAAATTTGGTTACTTCCGGTCTATTCGGGCACCCGAATTTGACCTTTTCAAAACATTTGGTTACTTCCGGTCTATTCGGGCACCCGAATTTGACCTTTTCAAAGCATTTGGTTACCTCCGGTCTATTCGGTTACACCCGAAATTGACCTTTTCAAAACATTCAGTTACTTTGGTCTGTTTGGCACCCCCGGATTAGACCCCTCTAATGACATCTCTTCGACTGATAGGCCGACGAACCCCCTAGAAGTCCCTTCAATATCTTTGACCAATAGGCTGACGAACCCCCTAGAGTACCATCAATATCATTGACTGATAGGCCGACCAACCCCCTAGAAGTCATCACCCTCCATTTCAATGATTTGTTTGCCCAGGTCTATTCGGTCACCCCCGAATTCGACCTCCTCGAATGATGTTTGGTTACCTCTTGGTTCGCTCGAAGGCTCGAGTTGAATCTCCCCATTGAACTACGTGACTGGTCTGATTCCCATGCGGGATACATAGGCAGCCTGTCACCTCAGGCACGACCACCCCTTCTTTTTAAAATGCTTGGTTACCCCGATCTGTTCGGCCGTCCCCCGAATTTGACCCCCCTAAAATGCTTGGTTACCCTGGTCTATTCGGCCGTCCCCCGAATTTGACTTTTTTCAAAAGGTTTGGTTACTTCTGGTCTATTCGGTTATCCCCGGATTTTCCCTTTTCAAAACATTCAGTTACTTCAGCCTGCTTGGCATCCCCGAGTTAGACCCCTCTAATGACATCTCATCGACTGATAGGCCGACGACCCCCTAGCAGTCCTATCGAACCAATCCGACTTTTAGGCCGACAACCCCCTAGAGGTCACCTTCAAATCAATCTGACTTTTAGGCCAACAACCCCCTAGAGGTCACCTTCAAATCAACCTTGACTGATAGGCCAACAACCCCCTAGCAGTCCCTCAAATCCAATTCGACTTTTAGGCCGACACCCCCCTAGAGGTCACCTTCAAAGCAATCTCGACTGATAGGCCGACGAACCCCCTAGAAGTCACCCCCCTCTCATTTCAAATTTTGGTTACCTTGGTCTGTTCGGTCACCCCCGAATTTGACCTCCTCAAATGATGTTTGGTTACCTCTTGGTTCGCTCGAAGGCTCGAGTTGAATCTCCCCATTGAACTACGTGACTGGTCTGATTCCCATGCGGGATACGTAGGCAGCTTGTCACCTCAGGCACGACCACCCCCTACTTCTCAAAATGTTTAGCTTCCCCGGTCTGTTCAGCCGTTCCCCGAATTTGACCCCCCTCGATTGTTTGGTTACTCTCTGGTCCACTCGAGCGCTCGGGTTGGACCTCCCTCAGAACTACGCCCCGACTTGATTCCCGAAAGGGATACGTAGGCAGCTCGATGTAGACACCCCGCCTTGGACCGCTCACCCCGATTGCACATTTGATTTTGTGTTTCTCCCCATTCTAAGTGTTTCTCGTTAGTTTCTGTCACTTCCGTTAAGTTCCTGACTGACTTCGTTAAGTCCAGGGACTAAACTGAATGACAGGGCTGACTTTCTAGTCCATTCTGTCAAAATTGCCTTCTCTGAGTCGCGCGCCTCCGACAGGAGGAGCCAGGCGCGCGCGCCTCCCGCCCTCAAAGCAGGAAGCGCGCGCCTCTGGGCGTCAGTTACAGATTTCTGGCCAGGATTCCCTCCCTTGCTCAATTTACAGGATTTTGCCCGGGAAGGATTTCTTGGTGACTGAGTTTTGGCACCAAAAACACCCCTCTTTCACCTATAAAAACCTCTCTTTACCTCCATTTTCAAGGATCGAAAACTTGGACCGAAAATTGAACTTACAAAAACTATACCAAAATCACTTTCTTAAGGTTCTCCAAGGATTTCATCAAGAAATATTTGAAGGTCTTCAAATTGTAGGTAAAAGTCCATCTTTTCCTTCCTTTTCTACTTCATCTCCTCTCTCTTTTTACTTTAATCAAATGTGCAATCACCCAAATCATTTTGGGACATGACTCTAATGATCACCTCATCTCATTGAGGTTGGTTAAGGAGTTATCTCCTACATTCCAAATCATATTTTAAACCCCCCCTTTTTCATGACTTAAAGAAGAAGAAGAAGAAGAACATTTTCATTTATGTAGATTTTGATCAAGCAAGACCAACTTAAGTTGGGCGAGATGGGTGTTTCGGTACTTCCCATCTCGTAATCTAACCCCCGGACCTCAAAACAAAGAATCTTTGTTTTCGTAACCAAAACTTAGGCTACAATCAATAGGTTTTTCTTATGTTCCTCAAAACATAGGTGGCGACTCTAAAACAATCTAAAATCAAGTTAGACATCCTAGGATAATATCACGCGCTCGAGCCTAAGGCCGTGGTGTTCCCACCCGGGGTATCTACAGTGGCGACTCCGCTGGGGACATTTGAGGGTTAAACTTGCGTTCTGATCGAAATCTACATCTTTTCTGGGCATTCTGTTTCCTGATGGGGGAGGCGCACGCGTCTGGCCTTTTAAGCCTAAGGCGCGCGCATCCCACATCAAGAACCAGAATCGCCCACTTCTTCATATTCTTCATCTTCTTCTTCTGTTATTCTGCACTAATCACTTCTGCAGGGGTTACAATATGAATATAGGACCAGGGCAATCCCCTGAGTCCAAAGTCTGACATTCTGACAGGTGTGTCCCAGAAGCGCGCGCCTCCCATAATGATTGCGCCATGCGCGCGCGTCCCACATCAGAACTCAGAGGCGCACGCTTCTGGGTTGGTTCCAGAACAGAGACAGGTTTCAGTGACTGAGCAGTACAGTGGGGTATGGGCACAGTTGCCTGCATCAGAACAGAATTGAACCCTCGGACTGTTTTAATTTTGTGTTTTATTTACCGGTCACACGGGTGACTCGGGAGTTGTAATTTTATGTGCTTATGTGTTTTGTGTGTTTTTCTTTCTTTTCAAAAAAAAAAAAAAAAAAAAAAAAAAAAAAAAAAAAAATTGTCACTTGTTAGACCTCACACTACATGCACATATTCCTATGAACTGCTCACTATCGAGTCGCACAAGTCCAACCCCAAACCCGTCGAGGCCCGTCCTAGAAAGTTTCAAGCTCCACCAGACCTTGGCTCTTTCGAAGCGGTAAACCTCAGCCCGTGGCGTAGTTCAAGACTACATGCCGGGGGTGACCTTTGAGCCTCATATTCAAGCCGAGCACAAACCACACAATTCTAGTTAGGGTCTAACACTCTGTGACTCAAGTCGGTTTCCATGTACCGAGATTTCCCTAAACTGATGTCTTCAAATCATACATGCCAACTTGTTGAAAGGGACGCAATAAAAATCCGTCCCCAAAAGTGGTTATTTTGGACGAAAATAAAAATCCGTCCCCGCATGTATGCTTTACTACATTAATTTAGTCTAATCCCGATACATGTAGGATTCACAAACGTGGTGGAATCCGATGAGTATATGGGACCGCGAGATGGTCTATATACTAGTGTGACGATTCCATTATTTTCTTAGAAACCCCAAAAGGGATTCATTCCCTCCGACTTATAAAAAAAAAAAAGAGTCTTTTCTTATGTGGTTCGAGTCGTGTGCCCAACTGTGTGTTCTAAGCCTCTTCATGGACCGCAAGTGTTACTCAAGACTGACAAGGGCCTCTTCTGCAATATAGGTTCAATTGGTACTTACAAAGTCTACCGGGATTCAGCGAATCGGTTAGTCCGTGAAGAGATCACTCCAACAGCTCCAACATCAACCATGACCGGCAGCAGCAACACCATGTCTCTCGAACAGCTCTCAACTATGGTCCAACTCCTCCAAGAGAAAGTCTCCACCCTTAACAAGGAGGCACAAAGCAAAGACGACATTTGGCAATCCCACCTCGACAGCCAAAGGGAGGCCCACGAGGCCGAAATGGAGCTAATGAAAGAAAAGCTCACCAACCTTGCCAAGGGAAAGAACAAGAACAATGATGATGAGTCCGAATGGACCGAGGGTTTGTTCAAGAGTCCTTATGTCAGCACTCGCACCAAGAAAATGGGGGAACCAAGTTCCGAGAACAACGAGCCCAAAATGGTGGATTCTATCATGGCCTACATCGACCAAAAATTCAATGAGCTCAACATGGGGAAAGGCTCCGACACAAGCCTTTATCAATCATCCATCCTCATGAGTACTATGGCCGCTCTTCCCGATAAGTTCAAGATGCCCGACATAAGCAAATTCAAGGGCAACTCTTGTCCTATGGCTCACATCGAGACTTATATTTGGGCAATGGTTCCAAAGAAGGTCTCCACCAAGGTGATGGCTCAATGCTTTCCTCTCACTCTCGAGGGGGCGGCAAAAGATTGGTATGCTACTCTCCCGCTCACTGTCCATCTTGATTGGGACTCCGCCATGCTTGCCTTCAAGAACCAATACCAAGGCAACACCACTCACCGGCCCACAAGGAAAGAGCTAGAGAACACTACTCAACGAGACAATGAGTCCTTCATCGACTTCACAAGGAGATGGAATGACAAACTCTCTGAAATTGTTGAGAGGCCGAACACAAAAGAGCAAATGGACATATTTCTCAAGTGTCTCAAGATTGATCTCCGCACTCACCTAAGTGGAGCTTGCTACTCCGACTTCTCCTAAATGTATGAGGCGGGGGTACGCATGGATGACTTGCTCAAGGAGATTAAGAAGACCACTCCTACTTACCGCTACAAGGCCGCTTCCAACTCCACAAAAGAGGCCTCGGTCAACGCCGTCACTATTGATAAGGGGAATTACAAAAAGGTTCCTCCACCTCAAGGGAAAAGGCCCCGAAGTGACCGTGTCTACATGCCTCTCCAAGGCATGACTCAAACCGAAGTGTTTTAGGTCCTCAAGGCAAAGGGTCAAGTCACACCCGTGCAAGGATACCAACCCAAGACGATCCACGACAATCATGCTCACCACAAATATTGTGGCTACCACCAATATAGTGGCCACACCACCGAGGAATGCTTCGTTCTCCGCAATGTCATTCAAGATCTCATAGATAAGAAAGAATTTGTAGTGACTAATGACGAGCATGTCAATGTAATAGAGATAGGAGAACTTGAGGGGACCACCCATTCAATCCCAATTGTGAATGGGGGCCCCAATGTTATGAATAAAATTGATAATTCTTGTTATGTAGTGACTTATGATGAGGTAATGAGGGAAGTACTAGAGAATATGAAAAAGAAGCAAGATGGGAACGTCAATATGCTAACTCGATCCGGTCGAGTCATAGCAAGCAACCCTTCCACTTCCGCACCGAGCTCCTCTCCTCAAAGGCCGCAAGCTCACAACACTCCCGAAGATCCTCTACTTGTCCAACTCAAGAAAACTCAAGCCAACATCTCTATTTGGGACCTCATTGCATCCTCGAAAAAACACCGAGATCTCGTCATCCGCAATCTCGATGATACAACAGTTTCTCCCGATACTACTCCCGAGGACCTCACGGCAATGATTGGTCACATTCATTTTAGCAATGTCATCACCTTTGCCGATATAGACCTTCCACCGTTTGATTCCGACCACAACGAAGCTATTTACCTCAAGGTACGAGCAAGGGGGAGGCCCGTCTCAAGAGTCTTAGTGGACGGTGGTTCCGCACTCAATCTCATGCCTGGTAGGATCATGGGCATACTGGGGCTTAAAGATTCTGATTTGAGGCCTTCTACTCAAGTAATCCGAGGTTATGACAGCACCGCCCGTACAGTCATGGGTATGATCGAAATTGACATTGAGTTTGGGAGCATGGTCATGTCCGTTCCATTCCAAGTGCTTGATATACCGGCCTCGTTCAACTTACTGTTGGGTCGACCATGGATTCATAGTGCTAATGCCATACCGTCAACTCTCCATCAATGTGTCAAAATTCGAAATGGTGATGAAATAGTGACCGTAATGGCTGAAAACATTACTATCCACAGAAAAGGTGAGCCCGTCCACCAAGTGCAGCACGGTCTACCAGACTCCACTCTCTCCGGCGTCTCAATCAACGCCATTGACAAAGAAGGGGGAAATGGATCATGGACCCCCAGCAATCACAAAGTACTCCGCATGATGAGGGATATGGACTACTTCCCTGGTTTAGGCTTAGGGAAATATCTGCAAGGAATCCTACATCCCGTGCAAGTCCCATTTGTCAAGAACACATTCGGTTTGGGGTACGAGCCTTCCGAAGAAGACTTGAAGCAAGAACAAGCAATCAAAAGCGAAAAGGCCCGAGCTCGTAAAGAAGGCCGTCGTTATGAGGTCCCTAATCTAAGGCCTTACCGCAAGACGTTGAATGGTTATTTTGTCCGCCAAGGGGAAGACGTTCCATACATGATCTTTCCCGAACCATGGGTTAACAACAAGGGTGTCAAAAAGCCCAGCCTCGAAATCTTCTCCAATTCTGAGATCCAGAAATCCTAAAGGGAACCAACTCCCATGTTGCCCCGTGAATGGTGGGGAAGGAAGGTGACTATAGAGTCCGAGACAGAAATCACCGTGGGGGAAGAACTGACAGATTTAGCCTCCATGTTCGAAGAGCTTGCCGTAATGAATGAATGCCAAGTCAACGCCATCCATGACACCGTCATCATGAACGAGACTATCAGTGAGATCCCGCCAAGCTCCGAGCCAATCAACAATTGGTATTCAACAAAAGGGCCCGTGGTATCCGAGGAATTCTTAGTCCAAGAAATGGGTTGCATACCCCGCACAGCAACAAAGGAAGAGCAGCTTACACTTACTTTCGAGTCCGAGAGTGTCTCTAATACCCTCACCCAAGAGGATTTGGAGGCCATAGCCGAGCGTGTGTTTCCTTTCTTTGCTAATGAAAAATTTGATATTTCTGAGTACCCTGAGATTGCAAACATCATAAATGATGAATTAACTAATAATGAACTTAACGAACAAGTTAATAACGATTCAAATTATGATGAAATAGACCACGAAAACACAACATACTTAAATGAACTTGCTCAACAAGTCCGTAGTCGTGGCGAGAATGGTCCAAAGGCTGACGAAGAATTGCAGGTTGTTAATCTGGGTACCGAAGAAGAGCCAAAAGAAACCAAGATTGGAAGCTTCTTCAAGGGAGACGACAGAGACAGATTGACTGCATTACTACGGGAGTTCGTGGATGTGTTCGCATGGTCATACAAAGACATGCCGGGTTTAGACAGAAAGGTAGCGGAGCACAAGATTCCGATCAGAGAAGATGCCAGGCCAGTAAAGCAGAAGCTCAGGAAGATCAAGCCAGAATGGTCTCTGCAGGTCAAAGAAGAGATTGAGAAGCTCCTCAGCGTGGGTTTCATCAAGGTTATCGAGTATCCGACATGGTTAGCCAACATTGTGACAGTCAGGAAGGCGAACGGCAAGGTCCGAGTTTGTGTAGACTTCCGGGATTTAAACAAAGCTTCCCCAAAGGATGATTTTCCACTCCCTAATATCGACATGCTAGTCGACTCCACTGCTGCCTACGAGGTTCGCTCATTTGTGGATGGGTTCGCTGGGTACAATCAGATTCTCATGGCCGAGGAAGATCAACATAAGACAGCCTTCACAACACCGTGGGGTACCTTCTGCTACACAGTCATGCCGTTTGGGTTAAGAAACGCTGGGGCTTCCTACCAAAGAGCCGTGACAGACTTGTTCCACGATATGATTCACAAAGAAATCGAGGTCTATGTGGACGACATGATCATTCACTCCAAAGGGACCGATGGTCAACATTTGATCGATCTCCGCAAGTTCTTCGAAAGGCTTCGTCAACACAAGATGAGGCTCAACCCTGCAAAGTGCACATTCGGGGTTATCCGAGGCAAAGTTCTTGGTTATATGGTCACTGAAAGGGGAATCGAAGTAGACCCCTCCAAAATCAAGGCAATCATTGACATGCCTCCTCCAAAGACACAGAAAGAGATTAAAGGTTTCATGGGCAGACTACAGTACATCAGTCGGTTTGTGCACCAACTCACTTCCATGTGCGAGCCAATCTTCAAGTTACTCAAAGAAGAATGTGGCTCTAGAATGGACCGACGCGTGCCAAGAAGCCTTCGAGCAAGTGAAGCATTACTTAACGTGCCCTCCTGTTCTAGTTCCGCCGCACAAGGAGAAACCTCTGTTGCTTTATCTCACTGTCAATGATGAAGCCCTAGGGGCTATGTTAGCACAAGAGCAACGAGAGTCCACAAAGGAGAACGCCATTTATTTTGTCAGTCGCCGATTCCAAGGAGGCGAAAAGAACTACTCTGTCTTAGAGAAGTCATGTGCAGCATTGGTTTGGGTCACTCAAAAGCTCAAACACTATATGGAAGCTTTTCCGATCAAGCTAGTAGCAAAGGTGGACCCGCTCCGCTACATCTTCGAGAAGCCTTTCATGTCAACAAGAATAGCCAAATGGTACTTCATGCTCGCCGGCTACGATATCACTTACGTCACACTAAAATCCGTCAGGGGGAAAGTGTTCAGTGACCAGCTTGCCGAATTCCCGTGTGACGAAGTGAAGGGGGAAGATGTACAGTTCCCCGACGAGCATTTAATTTGTACTGCAACCGAGGAAGACAAGTGGCAACTTTTTTTCGATGGGGCCGCCAATAAACACGGTTTTGGTATAGGGGTATTGCTTGTCGATCCAAAAGACATCTACACTCCCATTGCCATACGCCTGGAATTCGAAGCTACCAACAACATTGCCGAGTACGAAGCATGCATAGCAGGGCTCGAAGCAGCTCTCGAAAGAAACGTCACGGAACTAGAAGTGTTCGGCGACTCAGCAATCGGGTAAATGGCGAACCCAAGACCCGACTCTCCAACAGTATGGTCAGCACCTTGAAGAACTGGTTGAACAATTCCAAGAGATCACTTTCAACTACCTGCCAAGAGATAAGAATCGCTTCGCCGATGCACTGGCCACTATAGCTTCATTAGTTGAAATGCCCAAAGGAAAAATGGTGAAGCCTTTCAAAATTGCTCGAAGGAACAGTCCGGCATATTGCATGAGCATCGAGATCAACAAGGTTCAAACAAACTCTCCGTGGTATTCAGATATCATGAACTTCCTCAAAGACGGCACTTATCCCGAGAACATCAATAAGAAGTCTCAAGCAGCTCTGCAAAGGTTAGCCTCTCGGTACGTACTGATTGGGGACCGAGTCTATAAAAGGCACCACGACGGGATCAATCTCTTATGCGCCAATGAGACCGAAGCTCAAGAGATAATGTGTGAAGTGCACGAAGGAGAATGTGGGCCCCACATGAATGGGTTTATGCTAGTCAAGAAGATACTTCGCATTGGTTACTATTGGAGCACTATGGAACGAGACTGTATCGAGAAAGTCAAAAGGTGTGCCAAGTGCCAATTCCACGCTAATCTGCAACATGCTCCACCCTCACAACTTTACAACATGGTCACACCTTGGCCTTTCTCTTGTTGGGGGATAGACATCATCGGTAAAGTTCATCCTGCCGGGAGCAATGGGCAGTCATTCGTCCTAGTAGCAGTCGACTACTTCACAAAGTGGGTCGAAGCACAAGCCTATCGAACCCTCAACGCCAAGAAAGTGGCCGAATTTGTAAAGATTAATATCATGTGCCGATACGGCGTGCCTCATGAAATCATTTCCGACAACGGCTCTCACTTTGAGAAGGAAATGGATGCACTTTTGGTAGAATACAAGATCACCAAGCACAAGTCATCTCCTTACCGGCCCCAAGCAAATGGCGCAGTCGAAGCAGCAAATAAGACCATCGAGACCATCGTCAAGAAGATGGCCTCAACAGGAAGGGATTGGCCCGAAAAGCTACCATTAGCATTGTGGGGCTACCGCACATCGATACGATCCGCAACAGGAGAAACTCCTTATGCATTGGTCTATGGTTCTGAAGCCGTACTCCCTATCGAACTTGAAGTCCCATCTCTACGGGTCCTCCTCGAGAATCAAGTCAACGAGGTCAACTGGATGCAGAGTCGATACGAACAGCTAGCCTTACTCGACGAGAAAAGGTTAAGGGCACTCGAACGCACGAGGGCATATCAGCAAAGGATGGCAAGAGCTTTCAACAAAAAAGTGAAGCCTCGAAACATCAATGTGGGAGATTTGGTCTTAAGACAACATCCTCCTAATGCCATGAATCCCCTGGGGAAATGGGGACCCCGATGGATCGGTCCATACGTGGTCAAAAAGATACTAAGCGGTGGTGCAGTCCGGCTCGTGGATTTAGATGGTGACCAGCTGCCAAAGGAGGTCAACCTCGACAAGCTCAAGAGGTTCTACGCTTAATAAACAAAGACCATTAAAAAAAAAAAAAAAAAAAAAAAAATCGCTCGCTAGGTTGAAAACCCGCAAGGGCGGCCTAGGCAAAAATTAGAGCACGTGCAAAAAAGAAGCCCGCTAGATTGAAAACCCGCAAGGGCGGTCTAGGCAAAAAACAGGGTGCACAAAAAAAAAAAAAAAAAAAAAATGGTCTTTGTTTGTTTGAACTACGAAGACCTGAGCCTCCCAACTGGAGAAACGTAGGCAACCTTCGGGTGCGGTCTAAAACATATCAAAAATACCCAATTCACTTCAAATAACAAAATGCAATTTTTATTCATTCAATGAATTATTCAAACCATTACAACGGATTTATTGAGCAACAAAAGACATCAAAATATTAAATCCTAAAACAAAGTGGTCTAAATTGCAATCTCTTAGGGTACTAAGAAAAATCCAATTTTCTCTTAGCTTTCAAAGGACCGCCCGATTGTCTCTCAATCCTTTTCTTCTTGGGTAACGAAGGAGCACTAATACGCACCGAAACCTTCTGTGCTGCAGCACGTCTCCTAGAATAAAAGTCATCCAAAGGAGTACCGAAAGGGTCAGCGAGAATGTTACTCGAATCAACAGTAGCCTCTCCATATCTCAAAGTGCTGCTAGGCTCAAAACTTTGTCCCAACAACTCGGCACGAAGCACATCAACCCAAGTGATGCCACGGTAAAGGGTGCCAAATAAATAATCCAAGTAGCTCTCGGGAAGGAAGACACTCCCCCGATGCAGAGGAACGAAAGCCCAACGATTGCGGTCATCTCCCCAAGCCGATTGAAGCTCACTCGAGAAGTCAGGACCCATGTAAGCAACTGGACGAAGCATTCCATCCCTCGGAAAAGGAATTGTCTGTTGGCAACCAAACCACCGCAGAACCCGCTCTGGCTGGTAAAAGGAAGAATCTCTCAAACCGGGCACAACCACGTGCTGAAAACCAAGAGTCCATTCCACAAAAGGACGAAGACCCCAAGAAGGAGGACACCACTCAATATCGACGGTCACCCGAGAGGCAAAGAATTTCTTCCAATCCTCTTCAGATAAATCCCGGATCAACAACTTCCTCCTATGAACAGCAAAAGGAGACAAATCACCATCCGGAGAATAAATTCTGAAGTGTTCTCGGAGCCATATGGTCAAGAGCAAAGGGCTTCCCCAACACATCTTGCCCGTCCTGTGTAACTCATCAAGACCATGCAACGTATCCCCTACAATAAGAGGAATTACACTAAATCGCTGGTCCTTAGCTTGCAAAATAATCTCAGCCAACTGCGCGTCCGCAGTCCCGAAAGGTGTAACAAACAGTACTTCGCTGAAGAGACAAACAGCCATGGCATTTCTTTTGAAAGATTGAACCACCGGGTCCTCCGAGTGCAAACTGAAGAACATCGGCAACTCAGTTATGTCAATCCCATAAATCCGCGGCAGCTCTCAACAAATCCCAATCCGGTTTCAACGTCCGCAAAGTGAAAAGAATTCGGAACCCGAAGTCTTTAATGAAGGCCTTCTTGGGATGGGTCTTGAAAGAATACACAAAAGTGCCCAAGTCCTTTTCATACACACTAACGACCTTGGCGTCAAGGGCAAAAGAATTGGAAGCCATGGAAAATGTTGATCACAAGCGAAGTTAATCAATAATATGATGTTAAAAAATGGCAGAAAGGAGCTGTGAGAATCAAGTGGTCGAACAGAAGATGATATTATAGCTGTTGGAGGCTCTTTTGGTCAGCAAATGTCAAGCCCGGAATTCCGCCTCCCAGACGCGCGCGCCACCCGCCAGCAGTATGAAGCGCGCGCGCGTCCCAAGCCTACATAGGAAGGCGCGCGCCTCCCAGGTCTAAATCGCTTGAAGAAAAGGGCCTTGTCAGAGATCTCCAGCCTAAATGAAGACACTGTCCCGATCCTCGGACACCCAGTTGGGCACACCTTTTCTGGTCCGCCCTTAAGGCACGTCAAAAATCGAAAGCAGGATAGAAACTCCCACTCATAAGTAGGCTGTCCTCTTCAAAAATCCGAACTCCCTAAGTTCTGTCACGGGTGCCACGCCCCCCTCAAAAGTCAATCTCAACATTTCATCCCCAGCAGGAACATTTTTCTGGTCGCAGTCAACTATGCCCGTACCCCACAATTCAAAAGTCAAGTGTGACTCCAAATGGCACGAGACTTCAAAGCAATATTTCATCAAACGGATTCACTAATGGATTCGTCAACAAGGGTTCACCAACGGACTCATCCAAGGGTTCACCAACGGACTCATCCAAGGGATTCACTAACGGATTCATCAAACGGATTCACTAACGGATTCGTCAACAAGGTTCACCAACGGACTCATCCAAGGGATTCAATAACGGATTCATCAAACGGATTCACCAACGGATTCGTCAACAAGGGTTCACCAACGGACTCATCCAAAGGATTCACTAACGGATTCATCAAAAGGTTCACTAATGGCCTCATTCAAAACATTCAGCCGGCAGGTTCACCTAACGGATCATGCCACCCTCTCTATCAATAAAAGCCGCTCACACAGGGAGCGCAACACTATCTCTCCTGCTTTCATCGAGTCTTTGCTTTTTCTTGGTGATGTCCTCGGCGGGTGTTTTTTTTTTTAACTTTCGTCGACGCGTTCTGCTTTACAATACACGTCACCGAGGGGCTCTGTAGACACCCCGCCTTGGACCGCTCACCCCGATTGCACATTTGATTTTGTGTTTCTCCCCATTCTAAGTGTTTCTCGTTAGTTTCTGTCACTTCTGTTAAGTTCCTGACTGACTTCGTTAAGTCCAGGGACTAAACTGAATGACAGGGCTGACTTTCTAGTCCATTCTGTCAAAATTGCCTTCTCTGAGTCGCGCGCCTCCGACAGGAGGAGCCAGGCGCGCGCGCCTCCCGCCCTCAAAGCAGGAAGCGCGCGCCTCTGGGCGTCAGTTACAGATTTCTGGCCAGGATTCCCTCCCTTGCTCAATTTACAGGATTTTGCCCGGGAAGGGTTTCTTGGTGACTGAGTTTTGGCACCAAAAACACCCCTCTTTCACCTATAAAAACCTCTCTTTACCTCCCTTTTCAAGGATCGAAAACTTGGACCGAAAATTGAACTTACAAAAACTATACCAAAATCACTTTCTAAAGGTTCTCCAAGGATTTCATCAAGAAATATTTGAAGGTCTTCAAATTGTAGGTAAAAGTCCATCTTTTCCTTCCTTTTCTACTTCATCTCCTCTCTCTTTTTACTTTAATCAAATGTGCAATCACCCAAATCATTTTGGGACATGACTCTAATGATCACCTCATCTCATTGAGGTTGGTTAAGGAGTTATCTCCTACATTCCAAATCATATTTTAAACCCCCCCCCTTTTCATGACTTAAAGAAGAAGAAGAAGAAGAACATTTTCATTTATGTAGATTTTGATCAAGCAAGACCAACTTAAGTTGGGCGAGATGGGTGTTTCGGTACTTCCCATCTCGTAATCTAAACCCCGGACCTCAAAACAAAGAATCTCTGTTTTCGTAACCAAAACTTAGGCTACAATCAATAGGTTTTTCTTATGTTCCTCAAAACATAGGTGGCGACTCTAAAACAATCTAAAATCAAGTTAGACATCCTAGGATAATATCACGCGCTCGAGCCTAAGGCCGTGGTGTTCCCACCCGGGGTATCTACACTCGATAACAAGAGTCTCAGTCGCCCGTTCTCTCAATCAAATTTGTTACCTCAACCCTCGGCTCAGAGATGTATGTGATCTCACCAACCCATAAGCCGTTCACCCATTCCAATCCCCAGCAAAGAGAATTCGGTTTCTCAATGCATCCCCAGCATCCAGCCGAACTACGATTGGTCTGATTCTCGCAGGAGATACGTAGGAAACTCGGGCACCCGAGTTCGACCATATGATTGTGTTTGCTTGCTTGCTTGAGTAGAACTACGGAGGCTTGATTCCCGCAAGGGATACGTAGGAAGCCCTACTTTGGGCTCATCCGTCGAACCCTAGACGAGATCGGTTGTCTATATTGGATCATCGAATCCCCTTTACATCACAAGTGAATTCGACGAGGGGCTCTGTAGACACCCCGATCTCGCACCCCTAAAACCAACCTTTGATTCGGTCTAAGTGCGATAATTGACCTAAAACCCCAGATTTGGCCGTTCGGGACTACCGTACGCCTTATCGGTGCATCAGATGGGAAAACCGAGTCCGAATTTGTGATCAGGACTCAAAACCGAGTAAATAGGCACATTCTAAAAAAATAGCGCGCGCGGACCTCGGAGCAGGTCCTGCACCCTACAAAGCCTTTTACCGGTCATCTTATGCATTTAAAATTTTATTATGATATTCCTTGCTTATTAATAAGGTTTAGATATACCGGTGTAAACAGAAAAATATTCCGAGTAACTTTCGTATTGGACGCACAGACGAACGGGACACCGTTACACGCACACCGGAGCAGTTCGGGACATCACGGAACAAGAAAACGGAGCCGGAAATGATGAGTGGCATGACCACAAAACGTGGCCATTTGCTGGGCATTTCATGGGATGACTCACATGGCCTTGATCAATCAAGCTTGACCTCCAATAATTCAACAAACACAATCATTTTTGTTGGAGACTTTTTTCCATGACCCCTTGCAAGAAAACTGGGTAACCCAGGACACGTCTCCCTCTCTTTACACAACAACTTTCCATTTTTTCACTCAACCTCACTCCATCTCTCACTCCATTCCATACTACAAGACTCCTCCCCATTCTCTCTCAAGTTCTTAGCCTTTTATGCTCCCAAGCTTTTTCCCATATCTCTCCACAAATCCCGGGCATCACTTCACCACCCCCCTACTACCCCTACTCCAAGGGCATTATTGTCCAAGAAAAAACCCTCAAAACACCCTCCATATACCCCAAGCTTGTGACTTAGAAGAGGGAGAACTTCATACACATTCATTCAATATACACATTCCCTACACTATTCTCTCCAACTTACACCCTTGTTCTTACCACCACCACTCAACCACCACTCCTCCACCACATCTCCACCACTTCTACACCAATAAAACACCTCAAACAACTCACCCCAAACACTCAAGCAACAACAACAAGCAACAACAACCACAACAACAACAACAACAACCACAACAACAACAACAACAACTTCAACTCAATCAAAACAAAAGGAAGTCTTCCCTTGGTAGACAAAGGAAGCACAACCCCACCTCTTGAGCTAGGTAAGACCTCTAGGTAAACTTTGAAACCTTAGCAATGTAAATAGTTATGTAACTTGGTTTGGGACCTAGTCAACTAATGGCTAGGTCTCCCTCATTTTTATGCTTTCATCCATGTAAAAACTCATGATAGGGCCATGTAAATGATGGATATTTGTTGTTAATATTTAATTCATCAAGTTTGCATGCTTTCATTAAAGTCAATATGCTCATTTCTCCAAGTTATACATGCAAATTCTCATCTTTCCATGAATCTGCCCTCTTCTCCCATTCTTATGTATATTCATGTTTAGATTAGCTTTTAATGTAAAATAATCGTTTGATAATTATCTTAACATGTTAAATAATAAATTCCACGAGTTTCATAACTTGGTTTTAAGTTTTGGTCACGTTTTGAAACCCCTCTTTGTGACTTAAACAAGCAGTTTTCATACTATGTCTGAGCTAATGTTTTCCATGCTCTTGGAACTCCATCTTAAAGTGGTTTCTAGGCTTAAGTCAAAGCATTAAAGTTGTTCATAATATGTTTAAGTTCATTCTCGTGGAGTTTCATGTTCATATTACATGTTTAGCTTAGGTTTCCATGCTTACCTTTGAGTTCCAGATGTGCTGTCCAGTGTATCTTTCTCTGTACCATGCTGCCTTCTTGTATTTAAAACTCTGTCAAAACCTGTTTTTTTGGCTTAAGTCAAAACACAAATTTTGTTCCCAACGAATCCAGAAAAGTGTACATACTTTTTACATATTTTTTAGATCTCCAAAAGTCCCCTTTTTCGTCCCTCCTTCAGACTTTCAAATTCCAGAATTGGCATTCTCAGCTTCTGACACCAAAATGACAGAGCTTATTTGAACTACTAAAACTCATCATCTGAACCTAAGATTTGGGTTACTTCATGTATCGAATGTGGTATTCAACTTTCATTCTTTGTGTTTTCCAAGATTCATGAGTTTCGATGCAGTAAATTGGTTCTGAATGTATGAATGCCATGACTTTTCTGTGCTGAATGCTTTTTGTGATTATTGTTCTCATTATCATTTGAGCTCAAAGAACTAATCCAAAAATTCTATAAAAAATCATCAATGATATCTAACAATCTGGGAGTAAATCCCAATTTCTAGTTTTGGATTTGAATAAGTCTAAGCCAGGTACATAAGCTCGGGGACGGAGAATGGCGTCGTATCCAATGGTCGAAACCGCGACGTGGACATTTATTCTTTCATGGGATTTATCCTATTCTTTTTGTATATATGTATTATTTGTACAATTTTCCCCTTTCCCCTTTAATTGTATTACTTGTCTATTTGATTCAAATCCTTTTCGAAAACCAATCGGGAATCCACCCAAACCGGTTCCCGGTTGTGATAAAATGAATCGACCTAGAATAGGAGACTCCTTTATACATAAACACATACACATTTTTCCAATGTTAGAGCATAATAAGGCATTTTCAAAAGGCACTTAAAATCAAACGTAGGCGGAAGCATGCTAGAGACCGTAAGGGCGAGCGGAGTGCTGCTAATCACATTCTCCTCTCGTAACTTAGCCCCCGAACCCACTTCAAACTCAACAAAGGTTTTATCTCTATTTTCCTTAATAAAATGAGGTGGCGACTCTCTTCTTTTTTCAAAACCAAAGTAGGGTAACCATTATGAGAAACCGAGCGGATTCCAGCCGCGTTTCGCACGGATCCCCACGCGAGTACGGGCGCGGGCTCTCACAGTACCTTATTAAACTTGTTGGGAGTAGTGATTTTGGGTGTTGTGAAATTGGTATGAAAATGGTATGGAAAATGGAAAGAACCCAGCTGCTGAAATCCCTCCCAGCCGTCGACCGAGCGCCCGCCCGCGCGGTGCCAGGCGCCCGCCTACACCCCCTTTTCCAGCGGCCAGACCTTCTGTTGAAATAAGCGCCCACCTGCCCTTGCCCGCGCGCCCGCCCGCTCCAGCCCGGGCGACCGCCCGATCCAGCCCGAGCGCCCGCCCGCCCCCTTTTCCTGGCACTATTTCTTTACTTGTTTTCGGTTTAGGTTATAACTTTCATACATGTTTTGGGCCTTATCCCCTTAGCCTTAAATGGTCAATTTGGAATACCCTAATGATGAAATTGGTTCCCTTGTGAATAAATGTGACTTGGGACTTGATTAATTATTGTTTGGGAATGTTGAAGCTCTTTTATGATGCGCATTTATTCAATCCATCCTTATGGTGATTAATTGGAATGATTCCCTACTTGGAATCCTTAGTTGTTTATTTGAGCTAGTATTTTATTACTTAGCCCTTACTTGAAAGTCCAGCTGGTATTTTGTGTGTGTTTGGGCGATGCGAAACATTATGATGGCACAGCCAAGTCCATTGTGATGTTGACCATTGTTTTGCCCCATTATTTCCCTCCTCCAGATTGGCCTTGGATGTGAGATGAGCTAGCCCTTTGTGAGCACTTAGCTATTGGTTTTCGGGCTTTGACTGTGTGTCACTGTCCCCTTGTTATTGGTTCCGGTACCGGGGATTTCTCTTCAGCTTTCATGCTATTATAAAGATGATGATTTGTTGATTATTGAAGCTGCGCAGCGACCTTTAATTGGTTTATCGGTTTGGAAAACCTTGGCTAATATCCTTTGTTATGTGTTCATTTCCGCTGCTATCTGATATATGATGATTGCTATGTGTTATGTGATTTATTATTGATTATTGCAGCATAGCAAGTCATGTAGTTGCATTAGTAACTTATTGAGATTTATCTCACCCCCTTTCTTTTTATCTTTGTTTTTCCTTAACCCCCCTCAGGACAAAGGAATGAGACTCGCTGATCACGAGGACGTCGCGAGGGTTGAGCTTTTGGGGCAAGTGTATATTGGTGGGTTTACATTATATAAATGTGTAACTCTTTTGGGGATAGTTGTACCGGACTTTGACGTCACTAAGATTTGTATATTTTATTATTTTGTAGTGTGAGCTTATGGGGCTTACATTAGTACATTGTTGTTGTTAAATTATTTTCCAAAACCTTGTGTTATCATCTTTTGATATGAAATGAAATTTTTATCTCCGATATTTTGGTATTTTGATTAGTAAGTCGACGTCCAGCTCGCGCACTCCGGGCCCGCGGGGTTCGGGGCCGCGTCAGTTGGTATCAGAGCTATGGTTTGGCTCTAAGTATAAGTCTAGGTGGACTAGTATGACCTAGGAGGGTAGTTGTGTTCGGAGTGAGTAACGGTTGATGTTTTATGCAGGTAATTGTTCTCATTGACTAGAAGAAGGACAGGTGAAGGTTCTAGTGGGGCACAGAATCAGAATGATCTTCGGGAAGAGAACCGTGCCATGTTCCAAGGCATGTTTGAGGCGGCCATAAAGGCTATTCATGACCAAGGACCGAGAGTAGAGCAAGCACCACCACCCCGATATGGTTTGGAGCAATTCTTGAAACTGAAACCGGCAGAGTTAGATGGTGAACCCGATGTGAAGAAGGCCGAACTATGGGTTGAGTCTATGTAGAAAATTTATGATGTGTTTGGGTGCACGGACGAGGATAGGGTCCGGTTTACGTCTTATAAGCTTGTGGGTGCCGCCGAGCATTGGTGGAAAGGGGTTAAAGCGAGTTGGGATGACACTCACACAGTGTATGCATGGGAATTGTTTGTGCGGAAGTTCAAAGAGCATTTCATTCCGGTAGTGGATCAGAACCGAATGAAGATCGAGCTTCTCAACTTGGAGCAAGGTTTGTTGTCTATAGCTCAGTACTCGGCTAAGTTCACAGAATTAGCCCGGTATTGTGACTATCTTGTGAGGACCGAAGAACAGAAAGCTATGAGATTCATCCGGGGCTTGAAGACTTCTCTCCGTACTCAGCTTATAGCCTAGAGGATTGTGACATTTTAGGATGCGGTAGACCGTGCCTATCTTATAGAGAAAGATATTGGGGAACATAAGAGGAAAACCGAGGTAGCTAACCCGGGTAAGCAAGGAGCGCAGAGCAAGTCACAACCAAGGATTGATAACCGAGGTAACTTTGGAGGACAATCTCAGTCCCGAGGGCAACCAATCCCAAGGAACCCGGGTACTACTTCCGGGAACCAAGGGAACCAAAATAGGAGACTTTGTTCCTATTGCCAAAAGGAAGGCCATTCAGAGGACCGGTGTTGGAAGAAACAGGGAAGGTGTACCAATTGTGGTCAAATGGGTCATTTTGCGAGGGATTGTACTAGAGGCAGGGGTCAACCGACTGGGTTAGGAGCTGGGGCTCCACATGGTCAGAAAAAGGATGCTACGGGGAAGCCCAAGGTCCAAGGAAAAGTGTTTGCAATGAATCAGCATCAGGCAGATGATCCCTCAGTGATTGGAGGTATTGTTTCTATATCTAATGTGAGCGCGCGTACGTTAGTAGATCCAGGATCATCTTATTCTTGGATGTGAGATGAGCTAGCCCTTTGTGAGCACTTAGCTATTGGTTTTCGGTCTTTGACTGTGTGTCACTGTCCCCTTGTTATTGGTTTCGGTACCGGGGATTTCTCTTCAGCTTTCATGCTATTATGAAGATGATGATTTGTTGATTATTGAAGCTACGCAGCGACCTTTAATTGGTTTATCGGTTTGGAAAACCTTGGCTAATATCCTTTGTTATGTGTTCATTTCCGCTGCTATCTGATATATGATGATTGCTATTTGTTATGTGATTTATTATTGATTATTACAGCATAGCATGTCATGTAGTTGCATTAGTAACTTATTGAGATTTATCTCACCCCCTTTCTTTTTATCTTTGTTTTTCCTTAACCCCCCCCCCCAGGACCAAGGAATTAGACTCGCTGATTACGAGGACGTCGCGAGGGTTGAGCTTTTGGGGCAAGTGTATATTGGTGGGTTTACATTATATAAATGTGTAACTCTTTTGGGGATAGTTGTACCGCACTTTGACGTCACTAAGATTTGTATATTTTATTATTTTGTAGTGTGAGCTTATGGGGCTTACATTAGTACATTGTTGTTGTTAAATTGTTTTTGAAAACCTTGTTGTGAATACCCCTTTCCGATGAAGCGACGCATGGGAAGTATCTTGTGATTATTATTATTTACAAAGGGAATATTCTTAACGACATTAAAATTATGAGAGTCGCCACGCCGTTTTAATTAAAGCCAAAACATTGAAAAAAGCATTTTTAGTGGGTTCGGGGGTCAAATTACAACAAGAGAAGAATATTGAACGTTATCACTCCTATTGCCCGAATTGATCGGTCTTTCTATCATGATGAATGTGTTAGTAGTGTGTTAGTGATTTAGACCGGATCCGAAGATTGCCTACGTTCCTCTCAATGTGAGAAGCTCAGGTCAGCGTAGTTCGCAGAGAATTAGAATAGGCAGAAGAATCGGGATCATGCATAATGATGGGGAATTACCTAAAGTTTAGGGTTTAGAAGTAGTTCCTAGATCATCCTCGGGTTGATGAACCCTAGATCATCATCGGCTATGAAATAACATGTAATTATGAAGATCGCAACCCTAAATATAGCATAAATAAGGTTTTAATCTATGAACACGAAGAACATGCGAAGAACATATTATGAACATATGAATGAACATGCAAAGCATATGAAGAAACTATGAATAAACATGTAAGAACATGAATATTAAAGATCTACATTAAAAATGATGCAAGATCATGAAGAAAAAGTTAGAAAACTTACCTATGTTGGCAAGAAATAAACCTTGGATCTTCTTGAGTGTTTGAATGCTTAATTTGGGAGAAAATTGTGTTTAAGAACTCCAAAATTCGGACTTAGAGCTCTCCAAATCGGACCCTAAACCAATGGAATGGAATTGGTTTATATAGTAAACTGAGGGGAAGATCTGACGGCTGAGATCATCTGGGACAAAGGTGGCCGCCTGGCCATGACTGAAGACGGCGACAAGAGTGGCCGCGTGGCCAAGGTCGACGCGTAGCAAGGTTGGCCGCGTGGCCAATTCTGCTGGCTGACTTGATTCTTAAGCTAGGGTTTCCGCATGGTTTTAAGGAAACCATTTACTACCTATTTTGATAGATTTTGTCATAAATGAGATATTTCGGGAATCCGGGACAAGTCTTTGCAAGGTTTCTAATTCCTATAAAGTCCTTGTATTTTTGGGAAAGTCCTAATAAACTCATTTTCAGGTCGGGTACTAACAGTAGCCCCTCGGCGACGCTTCTTGCAAGGCAATGTGGGGTCGACGATAAAAGAAGGATCCGTCTGAAACATGAGTTTCAAAACAGATGAAAGGTAAAGGAACGGCTGAACCTTGACAGGCGACCTACGTATCCGCGGGGGAATCAAGCCAAACGTAGTTCAAATCTGATGGGGAAATTGAGAATGATTGTCCTCTGATGGGGAGCAATCGTCTTCTGCTGGGGAAAATGCACCTGCTGGGGATGAGAGATGACCACGTCGGTCGGGTGGCTGGACCTTTTCAGGTTTCCTACGTATCCTCCGAGGAATCAAGCCGGTCGTAGTTCTGAGATATTGGGGAAAGACGAGACATCGAACTTCTGCTGCGGATAATAAACCTACGGATACTATCTTGTATGAAGAACGAACATTCATAAGTAATGAAGTTATTTGGGAAAAATAAAGACTACGTTGTCTAAATAATCCCAAGATGGAATGGTAAACGCAATCAGGATCGCCAGGGTTCCTGCCGATTGCGCTAAAGTAATAGATGCTGGATTTCTCGCGAACAGAAACGCCGAGGCTTCTGCCAACCATGATCGATCAAGGATACGTATTTCATAGAGGCGCCGAAGTCTCTACAATCATGCGAACCCTAATAATAGATGCCGGATCTCTCGCAAACAGAAACGCCGAGGCTTCTGCCAACCACGATCGATCAAGGATACGTATGTCATAGAGGCGCTGAAGTCTCTACAACCATACGAATCCTAATAATAGATGCTGGATCTCTCGCAAACAGAAACGTCGAGGCTTCTGCCAATCACGATCGATCTAGGATACGTATGTCATAGAGGCGCCGAAGTCTCTACAATCATACGAATCCTAATAATAGATGCTGGATCTCTCACAAACAGAAACGCCGAGGCTTCTGCCAACCACGATCGATCTAGGATGCATATGACATAGAGGCGCCGAAGTCTCTATAATCATACGAATCCTAAGCAAATATTCGGTGAAGAATGGAAATTTTAAGGGGCTTTCCGTACCCAAAGGTAACGAATATCAGTCAAAGTAGTGCTAAGGGATTTAAAATGAATTAAAGGGAAAAGATCAAGGGAAAATAAATGGAATTTTATCTGAAGGGACAAGGTTGACCGCGTGGCCAAACACACTGAATTGCAATAGTGGCCGCGTGGCCAAGACCGCTGAGTGGTCAGATCTCCTTCACGCGGATCGCTGATCCGGCTGCTGGGATTGCTAGGGCATAAGTGGCCGCGTGGCCAAGGTCGCCGTCGAGCTGATTCCTTGGTCACATCACCAGAAACCCTCCCTCTTCTCCTTCTTTCTTCTTTCTTCTTCTTCCTTCCTCCATTGTTGACGAGTTAGAGAGAGAAAATTGAGTTTTTAGAGAGAGAAAGCTCAGATTTTGATAATTTTGAAGACTTCATTTCACATATTTCTTGAAGCTATGGCAGATTGGATCAATGAGGCGTTATTCAGGGATTTTCCGGGCCAAGGTGGGTATATGCTTCCACAACAAGAGCAACAAGGAGAGGGGCACGGTGATGCTCAGGGCGAGGGAAATGTAGGGGTTGACCTGGGAGCGGGTTTTGAAGCGGCGCCCTTGATTCCACGGGGCGGTTTGAGACCACGAGCCGCGACTCAGAATTATCGCGATAATCTGCTGCGGTCTACGTTCGACCAAGATTATGATTTTTACATCGACTCTGAGCGTCATTGGTCGATGGGGCTTCCGGAGACGCGAGAGGTAAATTTCGAATTTTCACTCCTCTCATTCTCGCACATTTGCATGTTTTATACATAGTATGAAATGCCAGAATAATGGAATGCTAGAATTTAAATTGCTAGAATTGTAAATTGCTAGAATGGTAACATACCTGTGCTGTGTTTACCTGCAGAGGATCAAGGCTCGTGGGTCCACAGTGATTGTGGGCAAACTGTGGGCGTCTCTACCGGAGGGACCGGGCGGTTTACGTGCTCGGATCGAGGCTATGGGGTTTGGGCCATTCTTTGACAGTGTCCGCATGGTTGGGGGCACCCTAAAGGTGGCGGCGGTGATAGAGGTGTGCAGGGAGTTCTGGTGGGACACCACCCATACCTTCCACTTTAGTTGGGGAGAGATTACCATCACACCGACGGATTTCGCGGCTATCACGGGGTTGAGGTTTACTGCTACCCCTTTGCCTTTTGATGAGAGCTTGGCGGAGCGGCGGGACTATAGGCAGGCTCTGTTAGGAGTTGACACTGATCTGGGGGGAGGTGTCAAGGGTTATGGAGTGGAGGCCGGGAAGGTGAACCGCTTGGTGGAGGTGGCTATTGAAGCCTTTGGTAGGGGGGAGTATGATTTGGATTGTTTGGTCCGGCTGTTCTTATGGTACAGCTTTTCAGAGATCTTGTTTCCCAGTGGGGCTACTGTCTGCCGGTACTCACTGCTAGGGGCTCTTATGGACTTGGACCTAGTCGGTGGGATTTCTTGGGGTGGAGCCGGTTTGGCTGAGATTTACCGGGCTTTGGACCATTGCTCGAGGGCTAGCTCGTCGGCCTTTGACGGGTTTCAGTTCGCCTTTGAGGTATGCTCTTGACTACCCTTCTTTTTTATATTGTTGAGATTTCTGCTCTATCCTTTGGTCTGAAATGTCTCTTTCATTGTATGCACAGGCTTGGGTGTACGAGATCTTCGGTGTCTCCCCTTTTCAGTTGGTGATGAGCGCCAACAATGTTGTTCCCATCATGTCGTACTGGTGCAAGGGCAATAGGGCTCCTCCCCGCAGAAACCGGGATAGGAAGACGGTGGATGCTGCTGATCTGAGGAGGGTGTTCGCGATGTCTGAGCCTGTCGGGGTTAGATTTTACCCATTGAGTCCGGCCAATGAGGCTTCGGTGGGTCCCTATGTAGTGGAGTTGACCGCTTCTAGGGTTCTGCTTGTGGGTCTCACCGGGGAGGCCATGTATCTCGGAGAGAGGGTGGTTCGTCAGCACAGGGCTGGTGCGTTGCCGTGGGCTCCTTATGACCCTCCTCGGGATATGCTCCATCCCGCGAGGTTGGCGACTTTCTTGGCTCCCACTCCGGCAGAGCATTACAGAGGGAGTGATGACTATGCCGGCTACGTGCGGACACGGCTGATCAGCCCTCAGGTTCGGGCTAGGATGCTATCGGGAGAGGGATCAAGCTCGGCCCGGTATGTTGGTCGGAGTCGGCCTTTGGTTGACATGCCCCTTCGCTCGAGTAGCGTGAGAGTGATGAGGGGCGGCCGGGAGGTGGAGCTGAGCTCGGAGCCGACTGATGCAGATCTTGTTGAGGAGACATTCATTCCTCCGCCCGACGCTGGGGTACGGCTTTGTGCTTTATATTAGTCATGTTTGCACACACTTATTTCTTTCTGCTTTATAATCATTGCCTTGGTTTCCCTTTCAGGTTACTCGGGAGGCATATATCCGTTCAGCCCGGCGGGAGAACGTGTTGATGCGCTTACTGAGAGAGGCGTACCATTCATGTACTTGTCAGAGGGACGACGTTGCATCACCCCAGCATCGGGAACGGTCTCCGAATGGTGCGGGCTCTTCTCACACTGGTGGTCGAGCGGTCCGGGGACGGAGTTCGGGTGCCGGTAGCTCTCGAGCTTTAGCGCGGCGTGGAGACACCACGGAGGAGGATTCTGATTAGGCCGGGCCCATCTTTCCATCTTTATTTCCTACACTGTTAGTTAGTAGAAGCAAATGTGTACTGGACAAATATTTAATATGTATGCAAATGTATTTATGTACTCTAATTAAAATGATTTGTGATAACCTATTTGTACAAACTAATTACTTTACAATGTGCCTAATTTTACACAATGCATGAGCCATGGGGAAAGGTACGTTGGTTGCATGGATCCATTGCGGAGTGGGAGCATCAATCTTTGAATTTTCTGCATGGGGCAATAGTGGCCGCGTGGCCTAGGACGAAGTTGGCCGCCTGGCCAAGGACAACATCGGCCGCGTGGCCAAGAGCATATGTGGCCGCGTGGCCAAGTCCCGCGCCGCCTCCGGTTTTCCTTTTCCTGGCAAGAATCGGAAGTTGTGTAGTATTTAATGGGAGTTTGTGTCCTATTCAACTTCGTACCAGCAGCTCTTTTGATCAATTTTGAGTTCCAATCATCAACTTGCTCTTCTTTTGCCATGGATCACAATGCAAGGCTTTCTAGACTTGAAAAAGGAGCTTTCATAACATCTTTCGAGAAGTGGGTTGCCAAGATATCCGGTCCTTGTCGTAGGAAGTTTGAGAAGCGTTATGGGATCAAGTGTCTTGGTCATTCTTGCACATGAACTCCAACACTAACCTCTTGCAAGCTTGTGGGAAGTTTTGGAACAACACTCTTCATGTTTTCAACTTTTCTTTTAATGAGATGGTACCCACTTATGAAGACATTAAGGCGCTTTGCGGTTGTGAAGGGAATGGTACACTTGCATTGCCCTTTGATCTTATTTCTTTGCATGACAAGTTGATAACCTTTGGTGTGCCCGCAGATGACATTGGTAAGTATGCTAGAGGTGGCTACGTCGACCTTTCTTGGATGCCAAGGCACTTCATGCACGCGGATGCGACCTCGGACCGTTCTTTGGACCATCTTGCCTTGTGTTTATTTGCTTCTATTCTTTTCCCTTCCGAAGTCGGATGTGCTAGTGAGGGATGTTTGACCATGGTGAATGCGGCTCGTTCGGGACATGACATTGTACCGGCCATCCTTGGGGAGCTCATTTGTGGGATTCCTCATCTTGCGGTTTATGGCGGGATGCCGTGCGGCAGTGATAGACTTTTGACCATGTGGTTGCAAGAAAGGCTCCGAGTGAACAAGCCAGCGGTTTCTTCGGCGGTGGCCCCATGGATGCACCGTATTAGAGGTATGGAGGAGAGGTTCGAGGGCATGACTCTCAAGGGTTGGGAAAGGTACTTGGCGGAGATGGTGACCGATGACATCAAGTGGGTGGTGCCCCATTGGCACATTAATTCTGTGAGGGAGAAGCAAGTAGGACTGCACATGATTAAAGTTCCGTCATTTTCTGGGACCACTTTTTACTACCCCGCTAGAGTACTTCGTCAGTATGGTCTAGTGCAAACCATCCCCGAGGGTTGGGATGAGGAGAGGACCCGTTTTCCTTTTGGCATACTTCATTTGGGTGATAGCGCTTCGGTTCTCCTTTCTCAAATGTGGTGCGAGGCCGGTTTTAGCCATAGGACTCTCATCACACGCTCCAACAACACCTACCTATCACGAGAGTATTTGGATTGGTTTGTTGAGAGACTTGGGCAAGCGGAGCAGACTCTAGAGACCCTAAGGGGCACTATTTTGGCATCCTGTGCTCCTAGTTGTTTATTGAGGATGAAGGAGGCGATGGCCTATGAGAGGAAGAGGAGCCAGAGCATGGCTAATGGAGATGGAGCGGGGACTTCACGGAAGAGAAAGGATGGGGAGGCTCCTAGTGTCAAAACTAAAGGGGTTAGTGAATTTGAGAGGAGGTTTTGCGAGAACCCTAACAAGAAAAAGATTCGCCGTGGTCAAAGCAAGAAGAAAGAGACCGAAGGCACGAGTGGCACTAAAGAGTAATTCCGAGGATCCTTCCATAGTCGTTGCAAACACATTGTTTTAATTTTAGTTTACTTTTGCTTTAGTTTCAATTTCAGAATAGGTTATTTATTCAAAAAGTATGTCAAGCTTAGACTCATCAAATAAGTGTTAACACGCAATGACTATGAAAATAAAAGTTTTTGCTTTCGGAAAACACAACTTCTACCTTTATTGCTTTGTGACAGGATTTGGATGTTTATTTATTTTTTAGACCGCACCTCTTAAAAGGCTGCCTACGTTCTCCTTTTATAAATAGGACTAAGGGGCTCAGGTCACCGTAGTTCACTCCAGTCGGACTAGAATGATTTTAGAGAAAGGGAAGATAGAAGGGGGAATGCTCTAACTTTTGCCTAGACCGCCCTTGCGGGTTTTCGATCTAGCGAGCTTTGTACGCACCCTTATTTTGCATAGACCGCCCTTTGCGGGTTTTCAGTCTATCGGGCTTCTTTTTGCGTAGTAAACATTTTTTTTTTTTTTTTTTGTAGAAGGGGAGTCTAGTCATAGTAGCGTCTGAGCTTGCTGATGTTGACTGATTTCTTGAGCGGGCTGCCATCCAAATCTGCCATTCTGTCTATTCTTGTGGCGCGCCTCTAGCTTTGGCCATTGCGTCGACGCGTTGATTCAAATCCTCTATTTCTCTTGAGATGTCTTGAATCGTTTCTGCGGTCAGGTGCGAGAGTACCTCTGGGCCGTTCCTCACATAAGGCTTGATTTCGTAGCAACCGAGGAGTTCTAAGTTTTCGCTTTCCCTATAGAACCAAAATCCTCTCACGTCGGTGAGCATGTTTTCGTCCATCAAGCCTTGGATTCTCCTTTGTAGAGCGACACAGCCGTTGGTGTCGTGGCCTTCGTCTTGTTGGTAAGAGCAACTTTTGGTAGGTTCAAATGGTTGAAGGGGTGGTAATTCAGAGAGGAGTGAACGTTCTCCTAGAGGCTGCATCTTGCCCATTTGTCTCAGTTGGTCGAATAATTTTGCGAAAGGGGTCCCTATTCTTGTGTAGCGGGGGACTGAGAGGGGGTATTTTTCCAAAAATCTTTGCATTTTTTCACTGATTTTCTTTTCCTGGTGCGAGGGCCACGATTCTGTCGTTGGTGTTGGGGTCTGAAGTTCATTCCCATGTGCCGGGTGCAGGATTGGGGTATTCGCGAGGTACTCCTTGAGGCAGCATAATGCGAACTCACATCTCGAACTCCATTCTTGGTCGTGGGCCCTTTCTATTTCTCTGAGTGTTGGCTCCCCTGCTGTTGTAAAATGGTTGAGATGTTGCAGTAACTTGACGAGTTCTTCCTTTTCGGCTTTGTTCCGAGGAGACTGCATTCTCAACACGGCTCGAACTCGCCGACTGATGGTCCTCCACGAGGTTGTGGAGGGGGTCGCTTCTTGGTCCTCCTCGGTTGTCTCGATCTGGTTGTAGCCGGCAAACCCATCAACGAACGACTTGACCTCATAATGGGCGGTCGCGTCCACCAACATGTCGATATTTGGCAGGGGGAAGTCATCCTTCGGCGTAGCTTTGTTGAGATCCCGAAAATCCACACACATTCTGACTTTATCATTGGATTTTCTGACAGTCACCAAATTTGATAACCAAGTTGGATACTCGATCACCCTGATGAAACCCACACGGAGCAGCTTCTCAATATCTTTTTTCACTTGCAAAGACCATTCCGGCTTAATGCGGCGCAGCTTTTGTTTGACTGGTTTAGCGTCTGGTGCTGTCGGGATTCTGTGCTCTACGATCGAGTTGTCGAGCCCCGGCATGTCCTTATAAGACCATGCGAACACATCCACATATTCTTTGCGTTGCTCAATCAGTGCTTCCCTTTCGGCTCCGCTGAAGAAGCTTCCAATCTGCGTTTCCTTAGGCTCGGCTTCGGTTCCCAAATTCACGCACGTTAACACCTCATCGGCAGCTTGGGCCCGAGATTCTTTTTGATTAATAACCTGTTCTGAAATTTCTTTAATGTATTCATCATTTAATGTGTCTGTGTCTGCCTCTTCTAATGAATCATTATTAACTAAGTGTATATCATTAGTTTGATTATTAGTCAATTTATCAGTTAAAAGAGTGACTATGGAGGGATACTCGGAAAGGTCGAGGGTTTCATTCATGGCAAAAGGTAATATAGCGTTTGCAACAAGATCATAGTCTTCGGACGTAAGGTCGTCAGACTTAGAGGAAGACTCAAATTCAAAATGTAAAACACTAGACTTTGGGGACAGGGATTTTGGGTGAGTGATAGGAGATGCTGCAGGAGTGGCGACAGGAGAAGGAGTAAGCCCCAATGTTCCCACCATAAATTCCGGAGTAGCTATAGGCCCCCCAATGATGCACCAATTCTTGAGCTTGTCCCCCATGGGTACCACTAATGTCCTTGGGTCCACCTTATCTTCAGAATCGTTTCCAATGACGGCAACCATGTCTTCGTGCAGCCCCAGATTAACCAGATGTTGAAGCAGATATTGGCCGTCCCACGTCTCAGTCAAACTCGGAGTTTCTGCGGCTTCTATTGCTGGCTTGTCAAGGGTTGCGGCTTCAAGTTGATCTGCCAAGTCATCTGCGACCTTGGTGGAGTACTCATGCCTGATGGTTCTAACTCTGCCCGTGGCTTTGTCATATTCCATGTAAGTCAGCTTCATGTTGGACCGGTCGAATTCCACATCTCTGAAAATCTCGAACCCTTTCTGCAACTTCCCGGTGTGGTCAATCCATGGCTCGGCGAACTCGAAACACGAAAACTCCTCGCCTTCCCTGACAAAGTAGCTATTCAGGGACAGGCGGTATGGCCGCATTTCAGGCTTTTTGTAGGGAAGCTTCATCTTTTTAAGCAATTCTATCCTTTGTTGCTCCATTTTGTCTTCAGGAGTAAGGGTGTATCCTAGACCGAACAACCCTCGATGATCAACCTCTTCAACCAAACTTGTGGGACCTTGCAAGCACTTACCTAGCCCCAGCCCCGGTACGAAGCCCATATTACGCAGTATCTTGACAACAGGTGCCACTTTATCCGTTGTTTTGGTGAGGTCGATGATGCAGATCTGTGCTTGAGCGACTATTTCGAAGCCATTGAAGAATCGGCTCTCTTCCCCATGCTGAATCTGTAAGACAGGAACGCCCTTGGTGTCCGTCCCTTGGGCAGTTACGAGATCGCTGTAGATGATGGTCACTTCATTACCAGATTGAAACTTCACACATTGGTGCAGGGAAGATGGGACAGCGCCCGACTGATGTAACCATGGCCGGCCAAGGAGGAGTGAGAAGGTTGCGGGGATGTCTATGACGTGGAAGTCGGTTGGTAGGATCTTTGTTCCGATGGTAATGGGCAAGGTGACTTCGCCTATCACGGCGCGACATGTAGAGTCATAAGCTTTGATGGTTTGCTTGGATGGGCGTAAATCAACACCATGAATGCCAACCACATCCATCATCCTTGAAGGCAGGATATTAATAGCAGAACCATTATCAATGAATACACGGGGAATTTTCTTGCCATTTACCTCGACCGTGATGTATAAAGGCTCATTATGATCAACTCCGAACACTGGCTTGTCTAGCTCCGAGAAAGTGATGATGTTTCCATAGTGGATATTACCAATCATGTGGGTGACGTCCTCCGGGGTAGTAGTGGATGGTACCATGGTGGCGGCGAGGTTTTGCTCGAGCATGAGGCGATGGGCTAGGGAGGAGGTGAGTAGGGACCATAGTGAGATGTGGGCTTGGGTTTGTTTGAGTTGAGTGAGGATAGGGTCTTCTTTTTCTAGGTCGGCTTGCTCGGGTTCCTTCCCAAAGATTTTCTTTGCACCCTTTGGGTCGGATTGGTACACTTGACCGGATCTCGTAAGGAGACAAACTTCTGCACGTAGCTCCTCCAAAGACAATGGCGTGTCAGGACAAGGGGGCGAAACTTCGGTCTTTTCGGCCTCCTCGAAGATTTCGGCCCAAGAAAGAGGTTGAGAGGGTTTGGGACTCTCTTCCTCTAGAGATTCGACTTCACTCACTAGTTCTTTTAAAGACAACAAGTAGCAAGAAGGCTCTTTATTATTAGTCATTGAAATATAACCCATCTCATCACAGTCCGCCACAACAGGCTCGGCCGGATCAGTGATCTCACTAAGTTCTACCATGAGTACATTGCTAGCTACATAATTCTAGGGTCTTCGACAACTCCCTTGTGGATGAGCTCTTGCACGGCTTTCTTGAGTTCAAAGCATTCTTCGGTAGTGTGACCGGTAAACTTATGGTAGTGGCAAAACTTTGATAAATCGCAACCAAGACGGGGAAGGTGTCCTTCTAAGGGTTCGAGCATTTCTAACGTCACCAATGCCATGAAGATATCCACCATCGTGAGCCCTATCTTGTCAAAGGCATCCATGAGCTCTAGGATACTGATCTCGCATGTTTGCACCATATTCACCCCACCCCCATTGTTAGGAAGAGGGTTATTCACCACATTAGGACCCTTCGGCTTCTCAATCTTCTTGTCATTGATCAACCCTTGAACTACGCGTTTCAGTTGAATACAACCATCCGTTGTGTGCCCGATGTGCTTGTGATACTTGCAAAACTTGGAGGCGTCCAAATCGGTTCTTGGTTAGGCGGGTTGGTAATTCTCTAAAGGCTTGATAAGACCTCTCTTGACTAACACGTCAAAGACCTTCCCCATGGGCATACCAAAATCATCAAAATGCTCCCTCTGTATTGGAGCCCCATTCCTTGTTACGGCTTGGACATCTAGCGGGACCCCTTTCTGGACCATATTCACTTGGCCGACGGCCTCCTTTCCACCCCTAGGAGGCGCAGGCGCAGTAGGAGCCTTGTAGCGGAAGGAGTTGTTGTTTTTGGTCTTTGGACTTTCCTTTGGCGGCACAATCCCAGTGAACCCTGCTTCGTACCTTACTCCGGCTTCAACCATTTCCCGCAAATCAGGGAAGTAACCATTGCCGATGGCTGCTTTCATCTCAGGCAATAAACATTTGTAGAATATCTGTTTCTGTTCCTTCGCTTTTGGTGGGTATTGGACCTCGCACAACCGATGATTCCACCTCTTGTAAAAATCATAAATAGCCTCGCCGGGCTTTTGCATAGTGTTCTCAAGGTCGGTTCGATTCACATGCCAATCCAAGTTAGCTTAATACTTCTCACAGAAAATGGCACTGATTTGATCCCATGTTTGCCTCTCGCTTGGTTCTAGCCCCAAGCACCAACGTAGAGCTATACCATCCAAAGTGCTATGGAATACGCGAGCCATTTGTTCGTTGGTGCAGTCACGAGCCCTCATGGCCAACACATAACTATCCAGATGAGTCTTAGGACACGAGTCACCATGAAACATTGCCACTTTAGGCATCTTGAAATCCTTGGGGAGAGCCCCCACTTGGCTAGGGTTGATTGTCTTGGTAGTCGGTGCACTTTGCTTATCCACGGTCTCGATCAACTTGCGCATTTGCTCTTGCATGGCCGTGACCACAGGGTGATTGGAGATGTCGGGGATAGATTCTGATAGAATGACGGGAGGAGTAGTGGAAGTAGTGGCAGCGGCCATCCCAATACTCAGATGCAACGAGGGTGCGGGTAGTTTGCTAGCAGAGATGTAGCCACCAAGCAGTTCAGGGGAAGGTTCATAGACAGCCTTGTTCTTGCTTATGGTAGTGAAACCTTGTTGGGTGTAGAGAGAAGGAGGTGGAACATTGCGGTAGCTTGGGAATGGGAAGGCAGTGGCATTGGTGTTGGGGGGACAGTTGGTATTGACCTCTTCATCCTCGACATAAATGAAATTCTCACCATCGGGCACCAGTTTAGTTCCCTTTTGTTGAATGTGACCCTTCAACTGTTGGTTCTGGTCTTCCAACATCTTGTTGCTTTCCTCGAGATTCTTGATCTTGGCTTCGAGACCGGCGAGGAAGTTCTAGAGGCTTGGGGGAATACCATTGAGAGTGGTCTCGATGTTGAGTTCGGTGGCACTAGTAGGAGGAGCAGAGGCTGAAGCTGAAGCGGGAGTTGACATTGATGATGACGAGACTGAGAATGTGGACGGAGTAGAAGCTTCACGTTGTAGTCGACCACCCGAACGGATCCAAACTTGCTTTGCTGAAAGGTTGAAGGGCAATGAAGCTTTTAGGAGAGGGGAAGGCTCATGCAAAGCATATTTTAATTTACAAAAACATACATTATTTACATCCTAATTGGTTGGAAGGGGTACCCCTTTTTCGCAACTAGTTAGAAGACTACGATCAGTGGAGGCCATCACTACGTCTATAGACCCCTCGTTTTTCACCTGCATTGCACACCCCCAAACGGACAATTTGGGCGAGGGTCCTATAGGGCAAGCGGCTTCCACCAACCATCGGATCCTACGAATAACCCTTCCTTAAAGGCATTTAACGTGAGGTCTATGTTACATCCTACGCAAGTTAACGATGAGCGGAGATCTTGACAACAAACACTCATCTCACCATGGCACGTCCCTTGTAGGGAAATCACTTTTTTGTGCACTTTCTCTCAAAGATCTCGATTCATCATTGACTTGGGGATGACTCGACATAGACAGCACGTTAATTGACTATTAAGAAAAAGCTAGCCAAACCAACCGGTCAAAACCTAGGTGTGTTACCTATACTAGTGTGGGTTGACACGGGTTAGGTAAAAGGTTCCCACCGTATACGGTGAGTGGAATAGACGAGTGACTCGAAAAGAGTGCGACAGTAGCGCACAAATTCCTGCACATCGAATACTCCGGGTAATGGGGACCTGTGCAGTGCTGACACGGACTGTGGTAGTGTGTGGTAAAAACTAATTCTTTTTTAGGGAGAAAAGAGAGAAGTTTTTAATGTTAGGATGATGCAATGCAATGCATGAGAGAGGGAGAGAGAGAGAGAGAGAGTAATGTACAAGGGAGCATAGCAGAGTTTTGTTTGACCCTAATACTAAAGCGAAGATAACAAGGGTACATGGTACAAGGTACAAGTATTAACATGGCGGAGTGCGCGGGTGCATATGTAAACATGGCAGGTGTAGGGGGCACGTGAAAACATGGCAAGTGTGCATGTGCAAACATGGCAGGTGTGTGCATGTGTAAACATGGCAAATGTGTGCATGTGTAAACATGGCAGGTGTGTGCATGTGTGAACATGGCAGGTGTGTGCATGCGTAAACATGGCAGGTGTGCATGTGTAAACATGGCAAGTGTGTGCATGTGTAAACATGGCAGGTGTGCATGTGTAAACATGGCAAGTGTGTGTAGGGTGCATGTGTAAACATGGCAAGTGTGTGAGGTGCATGTGCAAACATGGCAGGTGTGTGCATGTGTAAACATGGCAAGTGTGTGCATGTGTAAACATGGCAAGTGTGTGCAAGTATGAACATGGCAAGTGTGTGCATGTGTAAACATGGCAAGCATCATGATGTGACGAAAGTTAGACCCACAAAGTTTGAAAAAGTTTCAAAGCATTCCCCAGCAGAGTCGCCACTGTGAATACCCCTTTCCGATGAATCGACGCATGGGAAGTATCTTGTGATTATTATTATTTACAAAGGGAATATTCTTAACGACATTAAAATTATGAGAGTCGCCACGCCGTTTTAATTAAATCCAAAACATTAAAAAAAGCATTTTTAGTGGGTTCGGGGGTCAAATTACAACAAGAGAAGAATATTGAACGTTATCACTCCTATTGCCCGAATTGATCGGTCTTTCTATCATGATGAATGTGTTAGTAGTGTGTTAGTGATTTAGACCGGATCCGAAGATTGCCTACGTTCCTCTCAATGTGAGAAGCTCAGGTCAGCGTAGTTCGCAGAGAATTAGAATAGGCAGAAGAATCGGGATCATGCATAATGATGGGGAATTACCTAAAGTTTAGGGTTTAGAAGTAGTTCCTAGATCATCCACGGGTTGATGAACCCTAGATCATCATCGGCTATGAAATAACATGTAATTATGAAGATCGCAACCCTAAATATAGCATAAATAAGGTTTTAATCTATGAACACGAAGAACATGCGAAGAACATATTATGAACATATGAATGAACATGCAAAGCATATGAAGAAACTATGAATAAACATGTAAGAACATGAATATTAAAGATCTACATTAAAAATGATGCAAGAACATGAAGAAAAAGTTAGAAAACTTACCTATGTTGGCAAGAAATAAACCTTGGATCTTCTTGAGTGTTTGAATGCTTAATTAGGGAGAAAATGGTGTTTAAGAACTCCCAAATTCGGACTTAGAGCTCTCCAAATCGGACCCTAAACCAATGGAATGGAATTGGTTTATATAGTAAACTGAGGGGAAGATCTGACGGCTGAGATCATCTGGGACAAAGGTGGCCGCCTGGCCATGACTGAAGACGGCGACAAGAGTGGCCGCGTGGCCAAGGTCGACGCGTAGCAAGGTTGGCCGCGTGGCCAATTCTGCTGGCTGACTTGATTCTTAAGCTAGGGTTTCCGCATGGTTTTAAGGAAACCATTTACTACCTATTTTGATAGATTTTGTCATAAATGAGATATTTCGGGAATCCGGGACAAGTCTTTGCAAGGTTTCTAATTCCTATAAAGTCCTTGTATTTTGGGAAAGTCCTAATAAACTCATTTTCAGGTCGGGTACTAACACTTGTGTTATCATCTTTTGATATGAAATGAAATTTTTATCTCCGATATTTTGGTATTTTGATTAGTAAGTCGACGTCCAGCTCGCGCACTCCGGGCCCGCGGGGTTCGGGGCCGCGTCAAGTGATCCCGCGACCAAGAGACTAGAAAAGGTTGCAGTAATGGCCGGTATCCCCATCACTGACTTGGAAACCGCCAAAGCCGTCATTGCACGACTTAAGCAGCAAGTCAGAGAGCAAGCCAAAATTTCCGCCCGTGAGAGTGATCGTCACGCCAAAGACATAGACACCATCCTGCAAGAGCTCCAAGAACTCAAGAGGAGTAATAAGAAGTCGAAAACCCCCTCCAAAGATGGGGAGTCCCATGCTAGGAAAAAGAATAAGAGAGATGATGATTCCAACTCTGATTCAAATACATCCGACTCTTCCTCCCCCTCCTCCGATGACGAGGATACTAAGGCAAGTGATAAGAAAAAGAAAGCTAGTGATGACACCAACTTCATCAACTCCGCCACTGCTGAGTTTCTTGAAAAGAGGTTTGCACATCTTGGTTTAGCAAAGGGCTCCATTGTTCCATTTGACCCCATTGCACTTTGCAAGTCAATCACTAAGCTACCACGAAAGTTCCGCACTCCTGAGATAGCCAAGTTCAACGGCACTACCTATCCTTGTGTTCATGTTGAAACTTACACTTGGGCCATGCTTCCGATGAAGGTAGATGACACTATCTTGGCCCAAAGCTTTCCCCAAACTTTAGAGGGGGCAGCAAGGGATTGGTACATGTCTCTCCCCTTATCCACAAGTACCGATTGGGCTACCGCATGTGAGGTTATCCAAAGGCGCTTCGAGGACAATACTACTTACCGTCCCACTAAAAGAGACCTCGAGCAAATCCAATAAGGTACTAATGAGACATTTGGTGACTTTGTCAAAAGATGGAGAGCAAAGCTCACCGAGATTGTTGATAGGCCAACTACGAACGACCAAATGCACATCTTCCTGAAATCACTCCGTAATGAGTATGAGGACCGCCTCCCCGGTACTTTCTTCCAAAGCTTCTCTGAACTTCATAAAGCCAGTCTTCGACTAGATGACATCTTCAAAAGTAGTAAAGAGGCTACGAGAGATGGTGGATACCGCTACCCTAACAAAGGATCTACTAGGAAAGACACATCTGTCAATGCTATCGTTTTCAATAATCAAGGGAGGAGCAACTATTCCTCCGTCCCTCCGCCCAACAAGGAGAAGAAGAAAGAGAGAGTCTACTATAAATTAGAATGTATCACTCAAGGAGAGCTCTTCGACATACTCGTAGAAGCCGGTAAGGCTCACCAAGGAAGCCTCCTTCTACTCCAAGGGAACTCCCCTCGAATCATGCCCATCATCTCTACTGCAAGTTCCACCAGTTCAGTGGTCACGACACCAATACTTGCAACCACCTCAAAGATGTGATTCAAGATCTCATAGACTCTAAGCATCTAGGGGTTCCTAATGTAGTGACAAACCCTCTCCCAACTGCGGGAGGAGGGATCAATGTAATAGAGATAGCTAGTGAAGAAGAGGAAACTACTCGTCTAGTTCCAAATGTGGGCGAGAGCACTCCAAATTTTTATAAAGAAGTTTCTTTCTACTACATGTTGTCTTGGAATCAAACACTAAGTAAGTGGGACTTTGTGTTAAAAGCAGGGCTTTTCTGGAATTTCCCAAGAAAACATGGTTTTTCGAGATTTTTCTGGAGATATCTCGTACGAGATAGAGATGTCTCGTACGAGACAAGAAGACCTACTGCGCCAATTTCTCAACCTTTGCAAGATAGAGGACACTCAAATCAATGCAATAGACAAGGGGGACGCTCCGAACCAAGACTACACCAAGCTCATCGAGAAGAGTGACGAGCCTATCCAGAATTGGTATACAACTGGGGGACCCATAGCAAGTAAAGACTTCCTGATCAAAGAGTTAGGATGTACCCCCATCCCTATAGAGAAAGAAAGTTTGTAACTCTTACCTTAGAGTCAGATACCGCCACCGATGAGCTCACCCAAGAGGACTTGGATGCCATCGCGGAACGTGTATTCCCCTACTTTCTTAATGAAAACATAGATCTTTCCGAGTATCCTGAGATTGCTAGCGTCATAAATGATGAATTAACTAATAACTCTAACGAATTAGATAATAATGAGTCATATGACGAAATAGATCAAGAAAATGAACAAATCTTAAAAGAAATTAATAAGCAAGTATGTTGTCATGGCGGAAATGGTCCTATTGATGCCGAAGAAATGCAAACAGTTAATCTGGGGATGGACGATGATCCGAAAGAGACCAAGATTGGCAGTTTCTTCAAGGGGGAAGACCGACAAGCCCTCATAGCGCTTCTCCGAGAATTCGTGGATGTTTCACTTGGTCCTACAAAGATATGCTGGGGCTAGCCAACTCGATTGTTGAGCACAAGATACCGCTGCTTCCCGATTCAAAGCCAGTCAAGTAGAAACTCCGCATAATTAAGCCAGAGTGGTCAGTACAAGTCAAACAAGAGATAGAGAAACTCCTGAGTGTTGGGTTCATCAAAGTAATAGAGTATCCAACCTGGTTGGCTAATACTGTGCAGGTTTCCAAGGCAAATGGAAAGGTCCGCGTCTGTATAGATTTCCGTGATCTCAACAGAGCATCTCCGAAAGATGATTTTCCTCTTCCCAACATAGACATGCTCGTTGATAATACCGCGAAATACGAAGTCCGTTCGTAGACGGATTCGCAGGTTACAACCAGATCCTCATGGCCGAGGAGGACCAACATAAAACAGCGTTCACCATACCTTGGGGGACATTCTGTTATACAGTTATGCCATTCGGACTAAAAAATGCCGGAGCCACTTATCAGAGAGCTGTAACTGCATTTTTCCATGACATGATACATAAAGAGATGGAGGTGTACGTTGATGATATGATCATACACTCCAAAGGCTCCGATGGGCAGCACTTCGTCGACCTCAGAAAGTTCTTTGAAAGGTTGAGACACTACAAGATGAGACTTAATCCGGCCAAGTGCACGTTTGGGGTAGTGAAAGGAAAAGTCCTTGTGTACATGGTCACTGAGCGTGGTATAGAAGCGGATCCCGCTAAGATTAAAGCCATTATTGACATGCCTCCACCTAAGTCGCAAAAAGAAGTTAAGGGATTTATGGGTCACCTTCAGTACATTAGTCGTTTCATTAATCAATTCACGACTATGTGCGAGCCCATTTTTAAGCTCCTTAAGAAGAATGCATCCCTAGCATAGACCGAAGAATGCCAATAAGCCTTCGAAAAAGTCAAGGAGTACTTAGTGAATCCATCAGTATTGGTCCCACCTCATAAACAGAAACCGTTGACCTTGTACGTTACAGTCAATGACACTGCACTAGGGGGCTATGCTAGCACAAAAGCAACCCGATTCGAAGAAAGAGAATGCCGTGTACTTTGTCAGCCGTCGCTTCCAAGGGGCTGAATTGAATTACTCTGCATTAGAAAAGTCGTGTGCTTCACTGGTATGGGTGGCTGAAAGACTAAAGCCGTACATGGAGGCGTTTCCTGTACAACTAATCGCCAGAATGGACCCAATGAAGTACATTTTCGAGAAGTCGCATGTCTCCTCTAGGATAGCTAAGTGGTACTTTATGATCGCGGGGTATGATATCACTTACATCACATAGAAATCCGTGAGAGGAAGAGTCTTCGTGGATCATTTAGCCGAATTTCCATGTGATGAAGTGAAGGGGGAAGACCCGCGATTCCTTGATGAGGACATCATGACAATAGCAGAAAATAAGTGGCAAATATTTTTCGATGGCGCAGCCAATAAACGGGGATATAGCATTGGCATGTTACTAGTAGATCCCTTAAATTTTCTGCACTCCACTCGCAATCCGCCTTGATTTTGAGGCCACTAACAACATTGCTGAGTACGAAGCTTGTATAGCGGGGCTTGAAGCAGCCTTAGAAAGAAATGTGACCGAACTAGAAGTGTACGGAGATTCATAACTTATAATCTATCAGTCACTCAAGAAGTGGAAGGTACAAGATCCTACACTCCAGAAATATAATGACCATTTCCAAGACTTGGTCAAATAGTTCAAAGAGGTCACTTTCTACTATCTTCCTAGAGATAAGAACCACTTGGCAGATTCGCTAGCCATGCTAGCATCACTTGTAGAAATTCCCGAATGGACTGAGGTCAAGACCTTCAAAGTCGCGAAGCGAACGACTCCTGCTTATTACTCAATCATAGACCTGCACGACTACAAAGAAGAGTGTGACTCTGTTTCCGTAAAAACCTTGGACGATAAACCTTGGTGTTATGATGTATGGCGTTTCCTCCTAGACGGAACATTCCCATCATACGCGTCACCTAAAGCAAAGATAGCCCTCAGGCAGTTTGCCGCCCAATTCGTTGTTATAGGGGACCGCCTCTACAAGAAACACTACGAGAAATGTCTACTCTGTGCTGATGAGCACGAAGGCGTAGAAGTCATGGACCAAGTCCATCAAGGAGTCTGTGGAACCCACATGAATGGCAATATGCTAGCAAATAAAGTCATCTAACTAGGGTACTACTGGGCCACAATGGAAGCCGACTGCACCGACATGGTTAAGAAATGCCACAAGTGCCCGATACATGCCAACTTGCAACACGCACCACCGTCCGTGTTATACCCCATGACATCCCCTTGGCCATTTTCTACATGGGGAATAGACATCATTGGCAAAGTCTCACCAACAGGTCATAATGGGCACTCATTCGTATTGGTCGTCGTCGATTACTTTACTAAATGGATCGAGGCTCAATCCTACAAAGTCTTAAGTGCCAGAAAGGTGGCTGAGTTCATTAAGACCAACATCATATGCCGATATGGGTTACCTCATGAGATGATATCTGATAATGGCTCATACTTTGAGAAAGAATGCGACCAACTACTTGCAGAGTACAAAATAGAGAGACATCAGTCGTCACCGTACCAACCACAAACCAATGGAGCAGTCGAAGCTGCTAACAAGACCATTGAGACCATCGTTAGGAAAATGGCTAAGACTGGCAGAGATTGGCCCGACAAGCTACCTTTTTCACTCTAGGGCTACCGTACTTCGATCCGTACCACCACCGGTGAAACTCCATACGCCCTAGCCTATGGGATGGAAGCAGTGCTACCAATCGAATTAGAAGTACCATCACTAAGGGTTCTCCTAGAAAACCAAGTTAATGAAGTCGCATGGTTAGACAGCCGTTATGAACAACTAGCCCTGCTAGATGAACGACGACTTCAAGCCGCCGAGCATATCCAAGCGTATCAACGTGGAATGGCCCGAGCATTCAATAAGAAAGTCAAGTCCAAAAACATCAAAGAAAGGGACCTTGTCCTACGTGAACATCGTCCAGGACCATTCAATCCTATGGGAAAGTGGGGACCAAGATGGATTGGCCCTTACATAGTCAAGAAGATCTTCTCCGGAGGAGCGGTACAACTCGCAGACCTAGATGGAGATCAACTGCCGAAGCCCATCAACTTGGACAAGCTGAAGAAGTACTATTCATAAGTCCGTCCCATATTTGAAAAATAAAATAGGAAAGATCGCTAGGTGGAAAACTTGTAAGGGCGGCCTAGGCAAAAATTAGAGCAGAGAGAACGAGAAAAGAAGCCCGCTAGATTGAAAACCTGAAATGGCGGTCTAGGCAAAACTCAGGGTGTGCATAGAAAATAAAATAAAATAAAATAAAATAAAATAAAAATAATAATAAATAATAATAGGGGACAGTCTCGTACGAGATACCTATGTCTCGTACGATACATGTCAGTCAGCAGACATATTTTTCTCTTTCTTAAACAAGAACTACGATGACCTGAGCTCCTTATTTAATTGATGTAAAAGGAGAACGTAGGCAGCCTTTTAGTGTGGTCTATTCAATAAATAAAATCAAAATCTTGTCTTCTTATTAGTTGAATGCATTTCAAGAAAATAATAAGAAAATTTCTAACATGAATATCAACTTGCAAAAGAAAATAAATAAAATACTAAAAATCTAAACATTTGGTCTATCTATTGCAATCTCTCGATACTCCTAAGGATCTATTTCTTCCTTGACTTAGTAGGGGCTTCACCACGATCCGCCTTGTCATTCCTCTTCCTCTTGTGCAAAGGTATCTCAAAACCGGGAGGAACATCAAGTCTACTGAACACTGAGGGAGTCAGTATCGTAAACACATGAGGCCTATCTAGAGCTTGAAATTTACCGGGAAGTCCGTTCGCCCTCTCCGCGTAGAAGTCACTGTCCAGAAAGTCTTGGGTGGCATCTACTCTGACATTAGAAGGATCCTCCTTAGCTTCTTTCTTCCTCAAATTCAAGCTAGGCTCGAATTGGTCCCCCAACAGAGAGCGGCGGATCTCATCAATACCCTCGAAACTGGGACGGATTTCTTTCAGAAACCAATCCAAATATTTGTCGGACAAATAGATTCTCCCTCCATTAAGACGAAGACTGGTCCAACGATCCATAGTGGTGCCCTGCCCTCAAGCGCGAGCCAAGGTCGTAGAGAACTCTGAGTCCATGAAAGAAATATCTCGAGACCGTCCCCCTAACATGAAAGTGTCCTGCTATAGACACCTCGCCTTGGACCTCTCATGTCCCGATTGCATACACATTCTACATATTCCTCTTTTCTGTTAAGTTTTGTTACTTTTCGTTAACTTTTGTTACTTTTCGTTAAGTTCTTGACTTACTCCGTTAGTCTCGGGCTTGACTAAGTGACAAGGTCAACCTTGAGTCTTTGTTTACTTTATTTTTGTTGACTTTCATGGTGTTTGTTAAGTTTCTGATTGATTTTGTTAGTTTCGGGGCTTAACTGCATAACGGGGTTAACTATTGGGCTAAAATATGGATTTTCTAAAGGTGGAACGTGCGCGACTCTGCCCTCCTTTGTGGGAGGCATGTGCTTCCCATAGGGGGGGTGGGATGTGCGCGCTTCCCACCTCCAGAATCCCATATTTTGCCAAATTTCCCTCCTTTTCTGATTTGTAACCCCAAGGTCATTATGCCTTGGCTTGATCCGGGGAAGAGCCATCTTTGTGACCACAAACACTTCCCTAACACCTATAAATACCTCTTCATTCCACCATGGAAGAGAGGAAGAATTCTTGACTCAAAAACTCTCTAAAACTCAAAAGTCCATTTTCAAAGAGTGGTTACTATAGACAAATCGGGTCTTCTCTATTCAAGCACAAGGTACAATGCCCACTTTCTCCTTCTAAACTCTTTATTTGATTTCTTCATCTTTCATCTCTTCTAATGTGTATGCAATCTCCATAAAAAGGAACATAACCAAAAAAGCCACTTCACTATTTAAGTTTGGTCAAGGATATCTTCCAACATTCCAAACACTATTTTAAATTCCATTTCATTTATTAATGTAATTGCTAACATAGTTGTTACATGTAATCTTTAGCAATTAATCAATAAAACAACTCTACTTTATTTCCCCTTTTCTTTACATTATAATTGTTTGCACTATTCAATAAAAGAAGGACATTTAGCATTAGAACACCAATAGTAGCAAGACCCGCGTAAGCGGGGCGGAGTGGGTGTTTAAGTACTTCCCACTCCGTCACCTAACCCCCGAACCCTTATCTTCTCGAATCTCTGGTTTTGTATATAAAATAGGTTATTTCTAGGTTTTTCTTATGTTCCATTAAAAACATAGGTGGCGACTCTACAATTAAAACAAGTTAGACATCCTAGGATCCTTCCACCGCTCTAGCCAAGTAGTGGGTTTTTTCGGGGTATCTACAGTGGCGACTCCGCTGGGGATAATTTAGAGGGTTAAACTTGCGTTTCTTCTTTTGGTGTTCTTTTATTCTGTTTCTAGGCATTCTGGTAAAAAGGGTTGGAAGCGCGCGCCTCTAGCCTTCTTGGCATAAAGCGCGCGCGTCCAACCCGTTAAACCAGAATCGCCCGCCTTTCATCATGTTCTTCAAATTTCATATTATTTTGCTAACAAGTTTCTACAGGGGAAAGAATTGTTATTTAGGGTCAAAGCAATCCTTTAAACCCACGAGTTTGCAGGTACTGCCCAGAATAGGGCGCCTCGGCCTCTCTCGCTCGGAGGCGCGTGCATCCCACTCTCACTGCCCAAAGGGCGCGCTTCCGGGCAATTTTCCAGAAACAGAACAGTGAACAGAATGGACAGAATGACAGTGTTGGATTTCGTAGTAACATGCGCAGCGGAAATTAGCATTTAAAATTTATGAAACCCAAAGCCCATAGATCCATTCATATGATTAGATCAAATACTTGAAATATGAATACTAGAAAACTAACCCTTGATGGCCTTGAATTTTGTCTTTGAACTTGGTGGAGAAATTGAAACTTTAATCACGAACAAGTAAGAACACGAACTCGAAGATGATAAACTTCACCCTCTAGCGGTATCCACACCACGAATGAATATCAAGAACACTTGATCTTGGTTGCTAGACCAAAATTGTGAAACACGTTTTTACAATCAATATGAACTATATAGAATTTTGTTTGTGTACTATTTTGTTCTTCAATCTACGATGTCTTAGAACAAAATAAAACTCTCCCAAACCCTTTGGAGACTTGCACAAAAGTTATGATATGTTCTGGCCCGAATTTGGCTGTTTATATACAAGTTAGACCTATTCCAAATAGGAAACTTGTTTCTAAACCCATCCAAAATTCCTTTCCAAATCAAATTAGGAAACCAGTCCTGACATGGTGTGCGGCCGCCCAAAACCCTTGTGCGGTCGCACATCTATCTGGAAGGTTTCTGGTACTTTATGAGCTAAACTGTGCGGCCGCCCAAACCCTTTTGTGCGGTCGCGCACTTTCCCCGGATTTCCTTAATTTCCAAATTCCAATATAGTTCTTATTTAAGATTCATTCTATTGTGTGTGACCCTCTAGGATTATACTAAGTTGGCAATGAGCTCAAACATGAATCCATAAGATATGATTAGGTTCTAGCAAACCGTCATACCTACCCAAATAGTATAACTAGATACAAGTTCACATTCCTTTAGAATATGTCATAATCCCTTTATCCACGATCTCATTGAACACAAGTCATGGTTAAACGGTCAACTTGTCTTTGTTCAATACTTCCTCGATTCCGAATATGTTGATAATCCAAATGACATTGATCTAATCAATTCATTTGAGTCCGGCCGAACATTTTCATCAACATCATTCCTACGAGAGGCCTAAGCTTGAGATCTGTCCGAAGAGGGACAAATCTATTCAGCTTATTATTCTTCCCTACGTGAATCTGATTATGCCAATCATACCCTTTATAACTACCCGGTTAAAGGTAGCGTTTGAATATGTCAAACATAATGTTCATCAAGTGGAAGACTATAATAACTTCATGTCTAAGGATTCCAGTGACATAACTAATATGAGATATATGTACGACATAGACCATGACATAAATCTCATACAGCGGGTCATGTCCAGTACCTTGTTCCAAACAAGTACCCATAAATCTAACATGATCATCTCTTGATCATTTAGCCTTTATACTAGTGCTTAACAAGTACTAGGGATGGAGATTATTATAAGTAAACATGAACAACAATAATAATCAAAACATCTCTTTATTGATATGAAATAAATGATAACAATTACAACGTTTATAAAACGTGCCTAGGGCACCACTACCAACAATCTCCCACTTGCCCTAGGCCCAATTTCCCATGTATCTAATACCCATGGACCTAACATGACCTTCATGTTTAGCTTGTGGAAGTCCTTTTGTTAGCGGGTCCGCGACATTGTCATCAGTAGGTACTCTGCATATATTTACGTCTCCCCTATCAACGATTTCTCGAATGATATGAAAACCCCTAAGTATGTGTTTGGATTTCTGATGTGCTCTCGGTTCCTTTGCTTGAGCAATAGCACCATTATTATCGCAATAAAGGTCTATTGGATTAGCAATACTAGGAACCACTTCAAGTTCAGTAATGAACTTCTTAATCCAAACAGCTTCCTTTGCAGCATCCGATGCAGCAATATACTCAGCTTCTGTTGTAGAATCAGCGGTTGTACTTTACTTGGAACTCTTCCAGCTTACAGCTCCACCATTTAACATAAACACAAAACCCGATTGCGATCGACTATCATCTTTGTCGGTTTGGAAGCTTGCATCCGTGTAAGCATTTATCACGAGATCATCTTCCATTCCTCCATAGAACAAAAATGAATCTTTAGTTCTTCTCAAGTACTTAAGAATCACTTTTACAGCCATCCAGTGATTTTCATCGGGGTCGGATTGGTATCTACTTGTCATGCTCAAAGCATAAGATACATCCGGCCTAGTACAAATCATGGCATACATGATGGACCCAATTGCCGAAGCATATGGAACATCATTCATTTTCTCACGCTCATCTTTTGTCTTAGGACATTGAGCCTTGCTTAGAGAAACTCCATGTAACACGGGCAAGGTACCTCTCTTAGAATTTTCCATACGGAATCTTATAATGACCTTGTCAATGTATGTACTTTGGTTTAAACCAAGTAGCCTCCTTGATCTATCTCTATAGATCTTAATGCCAAGTATATATGCAGCTTCACCCATATCTTTCATTCCGATACACTTTCCCAACCAAGTCTTTACGGACTGAAGTGTAGGAATGTCGTTTCCAATGAGTAATATGCCATCCACATATAAAATCAGGAATAGCACTATGCTTCCACTAATATTCTTGTATACACAGGGCTCATCTTCGTTCTTGATGAAACCAAACTATTTGACCGATTCATCAAAACGGAGATTCCAACTCTTAGAAGCTTGCTTCAATCCATAGATAGATCTCTGCAATTTGCATACCTTAGAATTCTGTTCAAAACCTTCCGGTTGTGTCATATACACATCCTCTTGTATTTTTCCATTCGGGAAAGAGGTTTTGACATCCATTTGCCATATTTCATAGTCATGATATGCGGCAATGGCAAGCAGAATTCTTATAGACTTGATCATTGCTACGGGTGAAAAGGTTTCATCATAGTCAATACCATGAACTTGCCTATAACCTTTCACTACAAGCCTAGATTTATAAGTATGCACCTTCCCATCCATGTCAGTCTTCTTCTTGAAGACCCATTTTCATCCTATGGGTTTTACACCTTCGGGCGCATCAATCAAGTTCCAAACTTGATTGTCTTGCATGGATTGCAATTCAGATTCCATGACTCCAAGCCACTTATCCGAATCAGGAGAAGACATCGCCTCTTGGTAGGTTGTCGGTTCATCATTCTCAATGATTTCCACCTCATTCTATCCGTTACGAGAAATCCATATCTCTCGGGCTCGGATCGTAACCTACTAGATCTGCGAGTTGCTTGTGTATTTTGAACAGGTTCCACAACTCCTTGTTCCACTATTGGTTCAATGTCATTTTCTAGGTCTCGAATCTCTTCAAGATTTATTTTACTCCCACTGATTTATTTGGAGAGAAACTCTTTCTCTAGAAAGACACCAGTTCGGGCAACAAAAACTTTGTTGTCCTCACGGTTGTAAAAGTAATATCCTCTAGTTTCCTTTGGATATCCCACGAAAATACATTTGTCAGATTTGTGTGCAAGTTTGTCAGAGACAAATCTTTTGACATAGGCTTCGTAACCCTAAATCTTCATAAAAGATAAACAAGTTTTCTTTCCGCTCCACATCTCATATGGAGTCCTTTGAACCCGATTTATTTGGAACACGATTTAGTGTGAATGCAGCGGTTTCTAGAGCGTAACCCCAAAAGGATATTGGAAGATCAACTTGACTCATCATTGATCGAACCATGTCTAACAAAGTCCGATTTCTCCTCTCGGACACACCATTCCATTGTGGTGTTCTGGGTGGAGTCAATTGTGAAACTATTCCACAATTCTTTAGATGATCATCAAATTCATGACTCAAGTATTCTCCACCTCGATCTGATCAAAGTGCCTTGATACTTTTGCCAAGTTGTTTTTCTACTTCATTTTGAAATATTCTAAATAGCTCAAATGCTTCACTTTTATGTTTCATTAGGTAAACATACCCAAATCTACTATAATCATCAGTGAAGGTTATGAAGTATTGAAATCCTCCCCTAGCATTGCTACTTAATGGTCCGCATACATCGGAATGTATCAACCCCAATAAGTCGCTTGCCCTTTCACCTAGCTTGGTAAAAGGTGTCTTAGTCATTTTCCCAAGAAGACACGACTCACAAGTATCATATGACCTAAGGTCACATGAACCCAAGAGACCGTCCCCATGGAGTTTTGAGATACGCTTCTCATTTATTTGACCAAGACGGCAATGCCACAAATAAGTATGATTTACATCATTAGATTTAGATTTCTTATTTATATGATAGACATTGTCATTATTTTCATTCTTGACATTCAAGACATAAAGGCCATTAAATGAATTAGCAATACCATAAAGCACATCATTTAAATAAATAGAAAATTTCTTATTCTCAATAAGAAATTTAAAACCTTCATTATCCAAACAAGAAATTGAAATGATATTTCTACTTAAATCAGGAACATAATAACGATTGTTCAAAACAAGAATTAATCCGGAAGGTAAAGTGACTTCATAAGTCCCTACGGCTAATGCAGCAACTCTTGCTCCATTCCCCACGCGTAGATCTACTTCACCCTCTTTAAGTAGTCTCCTATTCTTTAGACCCTGCACATTTAAACAAATGTGAGAACCACATCCGGTATCCAATACCCAAGAATCAGTGGTAGAAAGGAGAATATCTATCATATAGATACTTGAAGTTGACGCAGCCTTGCTGCTCTTCTTCTTCTTTTGCTCTTCCAAGAAAGCCTTGCAATTACGTTTCCAATGACCAATTTCTTGACAATGGAAACAGATTGCATCCTTTTGTGAATCAGGTTTTGCCTCAGAAGCCTTGGCAACCTTTGCCTTGCTTATCTTGGGTTTGACAACTTTTTTACCCTTTCCTTTGGCACTAGCCTTCTTCCCATCATGAACCAAGAGCACGGGAGAACCTTTCTCCGCGATCTTCATCTCCGCAGTTTTAAGCATCCCATGCAACTCGGAGAGATTCTTATCCATTCCATGGATGTTATAATTCATCACAAACTGATTATTACTCTTAGGCAATGAATTAAGAATGAGATCCGTGGCTAGCTCCAATGGGATTGGATAGCCAAGTTTCTCAAGGTACTCTACATAACCTTTCATTTTCAACATGTGAGGACTCACTTGTTGCCCTTCATTAATTTTGCAAGTAGTGAATGCAACAATGGTCTAGTACCTCTCTTGCCTAGCTTGCTCTTGAAACATGGCTCTTAACTCCACGCCTATCTCATAGGCTTTCAAATGTTCCAAACTTTGTTGGAGTTTTGAGCACATAGTAGCAAGCATGAGACAACTTACATCTCTATAATCATTACGATGTTTCTTGTAATTGTCTCTTTCTGCCCTAGGTGCAGTAGGTTCTGGTTCAGCAGGAAGTGGCCCATCGAGAATGTACAACTTATCTTCTTGCCTTAGAACAATTCTTAGGCTACGGATCCAATCCATAAAGTTCGTACCATTATCTTGGAGCTTATCCTTCTCAAGGATCGATCGCAACGAAATTGATTGAGTGTTAGTAGTCATTATCTACAATTATGCAAAATTTCCATAATTTAATAAGTACCAGTTCCATTAAAGAAATAAATAATGTATTTCTCGAAAAAAAATACTCCCACTAAATTATATAACCTTCATATACATCCTATGTATAATATAATTTAATTGGGCTAAGATCCAACTTTAATTTAACTTTGAGTCCACGGAGGCGGACCGCTCAAAACTAAATTAATTAGGCAGACAATCATGTCAATCATATCCCATATGATTCTTAGATTCTTTTATGAGATTTTTGAGAAATCCAATTTCAAAAAGCATGTTTAATCTCATCTTTTGCCTAGGCCCAAAACTGTTTTGACGCCTAATTAAGTCCAACCATTTTAAACGTATAGGAACCATTCAATTTAATGCACCTTGCGGAGGCAAGCCCACATCAAATTAATGAACCTCATCTTGCCCATACATGAATAAAATTAATGCACCTCGCGGAGGCGAACCCACATCAAAATCACCCATGTATAAACAAGTGTTTTAATCATGGCATGGCAAAAAGAACTTAAAACTTTCTTTGAAGGTTCATCACATATAGCATACAACACATTTATGAGCACATAAAATATACATGTTACGCATCAAGTTTAGCCACTAAATTAATCTCCATTAATATAAGCATAATATTTATGTGTCATTAGTTTCTCTATAATTACGAGGATGAAACTGTTTTGAACTTTGGTTATCATCTTCCAAATCAAGACAACAAGAAGTGCGGCCGAAACTAAGCCATCAGGCATCCACAATTCCGCACTAATTCAAGAAACCATGAAAGTAGTCCATGTGGCCGAAACTAAGCAATAGATGGTCTCGATGTACGTAGGACAATTGCATCCACAATTCCACATGGATCTCCAATCTATGAATCAAGAACTTTGTTTCTCAATTTTAACAATTATGAACTCTTCATAATTCTAACTTCGTTTTATCTTTGAAACTTTGATTGCGATCAAGTTTGGGAAATACAATCTCGATGAACGTAGATTAGCCATCCAAACCTTGAACCAATCTTAGAATCACAAGACTAAAACAAATAGGAAAATCAAACCCCAGGATCCACACCCAAAACAACTGCCCAAAACCCGCTCCAGATCAGCAGGTCTGGCCGGTATTGTCACTGATTCGGTTGGACCCCATCAAAATTCCAGAATCTGATTCTGATTCTGACCAACTGTGCGGTCGCCCATGAAAATCTGTGCGGTCGCCCAATATCTTCTGTGCGGTCGCACAGTAGCATCAGATGAATTTTTAAAGTTCGTAAATTTGTCACATAATTGTTTTCCCCCGATTATTAAAACTTTGATCCAATCAAAAATTAATAATCAAACAATTCAGAATCCAACATAATTTTTAGTGCGATTCAATAGTGCGATTAAAGTTTGTAAAACAATAAACCACATAAAATCATATAACACATAAACATCATATATCCAATATTCATATCACGTTAGGCACATAAACAATGTATATACACAACATGATCTAAGTATTGATATAATCAACATGAACGGGGCTCTGATACCACTGTTGGGTTTCGTAGTAACATGCGCAGCGGAAATTGGCATTTAAAATTTATGAAACCCAAAGCCCATAGATCCATTCATATGATTAGATCAAATACTTGCAATATGAATACTAGAAAACTAACCCTTGATGGCCTTGAATTTGGTCTTTGAACTTGGTGGAGAAATTGAAACTTTAATCACGAACAAGTAAGAACACGAACTCGAAGATGATAAACTTCACCCTCTAGCGGTATCCACACCACGAATGAATATCAAGAACACTTGATCTTGGTTGCTAGACCAAAATTGTGAAACACGTTTTCACAATCAATATGAACTATATGGAATTTTGTTTGTGTATTATTTTTTTCTTCAATCTAGGATGTCTTAGAAAAAAATAAAACTCTCCCAAACCCTTTGGAGACTTGCACAAAAGTTATGATATGTTCTGGCCCGAATTTGGCTGTTTATATACAAGTTAGACCTATTCCAAATAGGAAACTTGTGTCTAAACCCGTCCAAAATTCCTTTCCAAATCAAATTAGGAAACCAGTCCCAACATGGTGTGCGGCCGCCCAAAACCCTTGTGCGGTCGCACATCTATCTGAAAGGTTTCTGGTACTTTCTGAGCTAAACTGTACGCCCGCCCAAACCCTTTTGTGCGGTCGCACACTTTCCCCAGATTTCCTTAATTTCCAAATTCCAATATAGTTCTTATTTAAAATTCATTCTATTGTGTGTGACCCTCTAGGATTATACTAAGTTGGCAATGGGCTCAAACATGAATCCATAAGATATGATTAGGTTCTAGCAAACCGTCATACCTACCCAAATAGTATAACTAGATACAAGTTCACATTCCTTTAGAATATGTCATAATCCCTTTATCCACGATCTCATTGAACACAAGTCATGGTCAAACGGTCAACTTGTCTTTGTTCAATACTTCCTCGATTCCGAATATGTTGATAATCCAAATGAAATTGATCTAATCAATTCATTTGAGTCCGGCCGAACATTTTCATCAACATCATTCCTACGTGAATACGATTATGCCAATCATACCCTTTATAACTACCCGGTTAAAGGTAGCGTTTGAATATGTCAAACATAATGTTCATAAAGTGGAAGACTATAATAACTTCATGTCTAAGGATTCCAATGACATAACTAATATGAAATATATGTATGACATAGACCATGACATAAATCTCATACAGCGGGTCATGTCCAGTACCTTGTTCCAAACAAGTACCCATAAATCTAACATGATCATCTCATGATCATTTAGCCTTTATACTAGTGCTTAACAAGTACTAGGGACGGAGATTATTATAAGTAAACATGAACAACAATAATAATCAAAACATCTCTTTATTGATACGAAGTAAATGATAACAATTACAACGTTTATAAAACGTGCCTAGGGCACAACTACCAACAGACAGTGTGTGGGCACCGGGCCTGCACAAAACAATTTTTTATTTTCTGTTTATTTTTGTCGGTCACACGGGTGATTTGAAAGTTGTAAATATGTGCTTATTTGCTTTTATTTTGTTTTTTTTTTAAATATATTTTGTCACTTGGCTTGACTTCACACTACATGCACATATTTCTAAGAATTGCTTACAATCGAGTCGCACAAGTTCATAACCCCAAACCCGTTGAGGCCCGACCTAGGAAGTTTCAAGCTCCACCCAACCTTGACTCTTCCGAAGCGGTAAACCTCAGCTCGTGTCGTAGTTCGTGACTACATGCCGGGGTCGACCTTAAGCCTCTCTTTAACCAAGCACAAGCCAACACATTCTTAGTTTAGGTTCTAACACTCCGTGACCAAGTCGGTTTTCATGTGTCGAGATTTCCCTAAACTAATGTCATCAAATCATACATGCTGTTTCCAAAAAGAAACAAGTGGTTGTTATGGACGAAATAAAACTCCGTCCCCGCATGTATGCTTTATGACATTAATTTAGTTTAATCCCATCACATGTAGGTATCACAAGCGTGTTGGAATCCGATGAGTATATAGGACCGCGAGAAGGTCTATATACTAGTGTGACGATTCCACTATTTTTCTAGAAACCCCAAAAAGGACTCCATCCTTCCGATTTTTGTAAATAAATATAAAAAAAAGAGTCATTTTTCCTTATGTGGTTGAGTCTTTTCCTGTTTGTGGGTTAATTTATTTTATTCAAAAAGTGATTGTGGGACCATCCTAAGATCAACCGTGTTCTCCCAATAGGTCAAATGGCTTCCAACGGCAACAACAACAATGGTGGTTATATTTCCGTGTCCAACGAAAGGCTTTTCAACATAATGAGAGCCATGGGGGAACAAATAGATAGACTTGCCGAGAATGTCCGCCGTAAAGACGATTTGTGGCAAGCCCGTTTTGACCTCGAGAGGAGGATTCACAAAGAGGAAGTCTTCAAACTCAAGGCCCGTATGCAAGAGTTCACCGACAACAAGGCAAAGGCCAATGGTAAAGCATGCTCAAGTGGCCCGTCCCTCAAAAGTCAAAAAGGTGCCGCCAACAACCGAATTTTCGCTCCTCTCCTAGGAATGACCCGAGCCGAAGCATTTAAAACTTTGGTGGCAAGTGGAAAGATCAAGCCTTTACAAGGGTACCAACCCAAGACAATCAACGCCAACCATGTGTGAATACGTATGTTTGAATTTGGGATATTCATAGCAACATTTAAAATATGAGAGTCGCCACGCCGTTTTAATTATAACCAAAACTTTGAGAAAAAGCATGTTAATGGGTTTGGGGGTCAAATTACAACAAGAGAAGAATATTGAACGTTATCACTCCTATTGCCCGAATTGATCGGTCTTTCTATCATGATGAATGTGTTAGTAGTGTGTTAGTGATTTAGACCGGATCCGAAGATTGCCTACGTTCCTCTCAATGTGAGAAGCTCAGGTCAGCGTAGTTCGAGAATAATTTAGAATAGGCAGAAGAATCGGGATCATGCATAATGATGGGGAATTACCTAAAGATTAGGGTTTAGAAGTAGTTCCTAGATCGTGTTCGGGTTAATTAACCCTTGATCATCATCGGCTATGAAATAACATGCAAACATGAAGATCACAACCCTAAATATAGCATAAATAAGGTTTTAATCTATGAACACGAAGAACATGCGAAGAACATATTATGAACATATGAATGTCATGAAGAAAATATGAATAAAGATGTTAGGAACATAAACATATTAAGAATATGAATAGTATGAAGAACACATTAATAAACATATTAAGAATATGAATATTATGGATCTAAATTAATAATATGGCAAGAACATGAAGAAAAAGTTAGAAAACTTACCTTTGTTGGCAAGAAATAACCTTGGATCTTCTTGGGATTCTTGAGAGTGTTTTTGGAGGCTTGAATGACTTGATTTGGGAGCAAAATCGTCACTTAGAAGCTCTCCAATTTGGATCCCTCAATTATGAGGCAAGGGAGGTCTTTAAATAGGAAACTGATGGAGAGATCTGACGGTCCAGATCATCCGGGACGGATGTGGCCGCGTGGCCAAGAAGGAGGGTGGCGGCGATGTTGGCCGCGTGGCCAAGGTTGGAGCTTGGGCGAATATGGCCGCGTGGCCATCATTCCCGGCTGACTTAATTATTAAGCTAGGGTTTTGCATGTTTTATGGAAACCCTATTTTGGCCATCTTTAAGATGTTCTAGAACAATGAGGTATATTTTGGGAATTCGGGACAAGTCTTTGCAAGGTTTGTAATTCCTATAAAGTCCTTGTGTATTTGGGAAATCCTTAATAAACTCATTTTCAGATCGGGTACTAACAGTAGCCCCTCGGCGACGCTTCTTGCAAGGCAATGTGGGGTCGACGATAAAAGAAGGATCCGTTCTGAAACATGAGTTTCAAAACAGATGAAAGGTAAGGGAACGGCTGAACCTTGACAGGCGACCTACGTATCTGCGGGGGAATCAAGCCAAACGTAGTTCAAGAATGATTGTTCTCTGATGGGGAGCAACGTCTTCTGCTGGGGAAAATGCATCTGCTGGGGATGATAGATGACCACGTCGATCAGATGGCTGAACCTTTTCAGGTTTCCTACGTATCCTCAGAGGAATCAAGCCGGTCGTAGTTCGAAGAGATTGGGGAAAAACGAGACATCGGACTTCTGCTAGGGATAATAAACCTACGGGCACTATCCTGTATGAAGAACGAACATTCGTTAGAAAATGAAGTCATTTGAAGCAAGAGGGATAATGGGACAATAAACACTACGCTGTCTAAATAATTCCGAGGTGGAGTAATAAATGCTGAGGTAAACGCAAACAGAAACGCCCGGGTTTCTGCCGATCGCGCTAAAATAATGGATGTTGGATCTCTCGCAACAGAAACGCCGAGGCTTTTGCTGACCGCCAAAATAATAGATGCTGGATCTCTCGCAAACAGAAACGCCGAGGCTTCTGCCAATCGCGATCGATCTAGGATGCGTATGTTATAGAGGCGCCAAAGTCTCTGCGATCATACAAATCCTAAGCAAATATTAGAAAACTGCTAAAATAATAGATGCTGGATCCATCGCAAACAGAAACGCCGAGGCTTCTGCCAACCACGATCGATCAAGGATACGTATGTCATAGAGGTGCCGAAGTCTCTACAACCATATGAATCCTAATAATAGACGCTGGATCTTTCGCAAACAGAAACGCCGAGGCTTCTGCCAATCACGATCGATCTAGGATACGTATGTCATAGAGGCGCCGAAGTCTCTACAACCATACGAATCCTAATAATAGATGCTGGATCTCTCGCAAACAGAAACGCCGAGGATTCTACCAATCACGATCGATCTAGGATACGTATGTCATAGAGGCGCCGAAGTCTCTACAACCATACGAATCCTAATAATAGATGCTGGATCTCTCGCAAACAGAAACGCCGAGGCTTCTGCCAACCATGATCGATCTAGGATACGTATGCATAGAGGCGCCGAAGTCTCTACAACCATACGAATCCTAAGCAAATATTAGGAAATGCTGAAATAATAGATGCTGGATCTCTCGCAAACAGAAACGCCGAGGCTTCTGCCAATCGCGATCGATCTAGGATGCGTATGTCATAGAGGCGCCAAAGTCTCTACAACCATACGAATCCTAAGCAAATATTAGGTGAAGAATGGAAATTTTAAGAGGCTTCCCGTACCCAAAGGTAATGAATATTAGTCAAAATAGTGCTGAGGGCACCTAAAATGAACAAAGGGGAATGTACTAGGGGTAATAATGACATTTTGCTTGTGGAGGCAAAGATGATGGATTGTTATGAAGTCGTAAACGGGATGAACTCACGGGGAGTCACAAAGGTGATAGACTCTCGGGGAATCACAAGGGTGACGGACTCTCGGGGAGTCACCAAGGTGATAGACTCTCGGGGAGTCACAAAGGACTCTTTGGTGAGTCACAAGGGCAAAGGACCTTTAGGGAGACGCGAAGGAGACGGACTCTCGGGGAGTTGCTAATATGGGAAACATGATCTGGGTTCCGCTTATCCTAATTTAGGAGGGAATGAGGCTACGAGCTATTGAGACCAAGGTGTTAGGTAAGGGACATTTTTCTTGGTTGCCTAGAGGTAGGACCTAAGGCTTTTTAAGGAAAGGGAATAAGGAAGATGGTGATCTCCTAATCTTGAGATAGGGATGCCAAAGATGTCACGGCTTCTTGGGCTTTAGATTATGTCTTGGAGATAATGTGGGTTTCCTAGGCTTATGGGCTAGGGATTGGAGTTCATTTAAGCATGAGGAAAGTATTCTATCCTAGGCTTAGTGCTAGGGCTTGGAATGGTTGAGGTTTGGGAACTTCCTAGATGTTAGGGTTTCGAACAAGGGTTTGGAAACTGGTGTTTAAGGACCGTGACTCTCCTAGGTTTGGGACTAGGGTTCAGGAATTTCCTAGGTCTAGGAGGCTAGGGCTTGGAGTTGTGGTAGGCTCAGAGGTTGCAAAGGCGTTGGCTTTTAGACATAAGGCTGGGAGTTAGAAAGGTTGTGACTTCCTAGGCTTGAGGCTATGGTTTAGAGCGAATGCGACTTCCTAGGCCTGAGGCTAGGGTTGATTAAGTTTTGGACAGGGCATTGTATCCTAGGTTTTGGGTTAGGGTTCAATAAGACGGGGGATTAAGATTGTAAATTTCCTAGGTTTCGAGACTAGGGTTTCGGGAATTCGGAAATGATGTTGCATGCGGGGCTTTGGAAATTCCCTAGAACTTGGGATAGGTTTAAAGGGGATGTTGTGGTTTCCTAGGCTTAAGGCTAGGGTTTAGAGCAAATGTAACTACCTAGGCTTGAGGCTAGGGTTTGGAGCGAATGTAACTACCTAAGCTCGAGGCTAGGGTTTGGAAAGAATGTAACTACCTAAGCTCGAGGCTAGGGTTTAGAAGGAATGTGACTACCTAAGCACGAGGCTAGGGTTTAGAAGGAACGTGACTATCTAGGTTTAAGGCTAGGCTTTGAATAGAAGGTGACTACCTAGGCTTGAGGCTAGGGTTTGGAGAGAATGTGACTACCTAGGCTTAAGGCTAGGGTTTGGAAAGAATGTAACTACCTAAGCTCGAGGCTAGGGTTTAGAAGGAATGTGACTACCTAAGCACAAGGCTAGGGTTTAGAAGAAACGTGAATATCTAGGTTTAAGGCTAGGCTTTGAATAGAAGGTGACTACCTAGGCTTGAGGCTAGGGTTTGGAGAGAATGTGACTACCTAAGCACGAGGCTAGGGTTTAGAAGGAACGTGACTATCTAGGTTTAAGGCTAGGCTTTGAATAGAAGGTGACTACCTAGGCTTGAGGCTAGGGTTTGGAGAGAATGTGACTACCTAGGCTTAAGGCTAGGGTTTGGAGACAGAAAGAATTTGAAGGTTTGTCTTGGTTTAGACCGAGCAAGTTTGAGGTCTAAGAGTGTTGCGCTTTGGGGCAGGTGAGCTTGATATCTCATGGCTGGATAGGCTCGATAGGTTAGACCTAGGCTAGAGTGCTAGGGTTTAGCTAGGGTAAGACTCAGACATGTGTTAAGGAGACCGGGGCCTAATGGAATGGTAGGCGTGAGATCTAGGAGATCGAAGGCTAGGCAGGGTAGCGTTGGGACATAAGGCTTTCAGGCGGGTAAGTCTTTTGTCCTAAAGAAACCGCGCTATGGGTTAGGACCAAGCAGGCTTGAGGTCAGCCAAGGAGCAACGGATTGGGATTGGATGATCCTAGTACCTAATACGCATGTCGGGCTTGGATCCTAGAGTGTTTGAAAGTTTAGGCTAGGTGCGAACCATAGGTGCGGGAAATGGTTTTGGATATATGACCATGTTGGCGCTTTAGGTAAAGCGATTGAGTGTCCAAGACTTTGCTTGAGTACAATAGGTACCTAAGTTGCATTGGGTATGCTTAGGTCCTAAGTTTGTCTCAGAGGTTATTGCGCGTGACCAAGCTCGTTCGGCGATTGCGAAGGTGGGTTTGGTATGGGACCAAAGGTGTTAAGCGCACGATTTTTGACTGGACGGGTTTTGATATCTTTATGGCATATCACAGTATGCGGGAGGTCCTATGCGTTCGAGCACGTTTGAGGTTTGGACTCGTGGGGAAGAAAGGTTTGAGATCCATAGAGTTCAAGGGTGGACCTTGTAGGTGGCGAGGTTTGGACTCGGCTCGGATTAAGTAGGTTAGAGACCTAAGGGGTTGAAGGTCAGACTAGGAAGTCTTTTGAAGGTAAGGAGTGACACTAGGTTTAAGAGTGGCAGGGCCATGGTTTGGGTATGATGGTAGGCGTAAATGGCATTGTTTTGGTTGGACCGAGCATGCTTGGGAACTAAAGAGTTCTAAGGGTCGACATCTAAGGTTATAGACCTAGAGGGTAGACATTTTTGTGATCTAAAGGGTTTAGGAGTTGAGACCTAAAGTGTGGATCGGATATGCTAGAGACCTACAAGGTAGGCGCTTGGTAGACTTGAATGGACTTGGGATCTAAGGGATCGTTCAATAGGTTAAACTGGGTAGACCTAAGAGGTTGGACCTAAGAGGATAAGGGAGACATAGTCTGGACAAGGTAAGGATGAATATATATTGGTAGGTTTGGGATCTAAGAGATCAGGTAGACTCGAGACCAGTAGGTTCGGGACCTAATGGGTCATTCTAAAGATTTGGATTCGGTAGACTGGTTTAAGGCTTGAGGTTTTGGATAAGACTGGTTTGAAGCTTTAGGAGTCCCGCTACTAACTTGTGGAGGGTCGAGCTAAGGGGTTATGGTGTAACCTATATAAGACTGACCGGGTAGGTACGGGACCTAAGGTTTTGAATCAAGTCAGATTGGGACGTAGAGAGTTGAGGGTTTAGGCCTAGGGGTTCCCTAAAGTGTAGGAGATAGGGTAAAGGACCGAGTTAACTCAAGAATCACGGAGATGGGTCTCAGATGGATCGAGGATGTTTTTACAATTTTGTGGAGACCGAGAGTGCGGGTTTATAAACAAAGTGTCAGGGAAGAGAATGCTTTTGAAAGTGTTATGATTTTATAAAGATGCCTTATAATTAGTTATGATTCTAACAAATTCAAAGTGTTCGTCATGTGCAGAGTTTGACGATGAGGGGTACATCCTTGTTGAAGCCTCGATATTCTCCGAGAAACCACATAGTCGACCCATTCTGTTGGGGAAGCCCTAGTTCGATAAGGGTGTAGAGCGGGGTATCCTACCTCCTTTAAGATGCACCCTTTTTTCTTCCTAGACCGCCCTTGCGGGTTTTCAATCTAGCGGGCATCTCTTTCGCGTCATCATTTTTTTTTAATTTATTTATTTATTTATTTATTTATTTTTGAAATCATTCAGTCGACTCAAAAAAGGAAAAAAAGAATTGTTTGAAAACATGCGGGGGCATTTTGGGGAGAGTAAGAGAGAGAGAGATAGTACTCACATTTTGACTCTTTGGGCAACTGAGTGTATATATGTACAAAAGGGAGGAAGCCCCTGCTTGACAGAAAGTAAGTGTTTAGCTCTTTCCTAGATTGAAGAACGGAAGACTTGTCGAGACATTTGAAAATTGTCTTATTCAAGATTCTCATTTGATTGCTCGAGAATGGACCTCATTGATTAGTTATGCATCTTATGATTATGTTTTAGACAAGTAGTCTCGAAATAATAAATGTTTTGATCAATTGTGAGTGAAGAAGTCAGGAGTAGAAATATGGGGGCAAGAGAGAAGATAAGGAAAATTGGCTCCGAGGTGGGTTGTGTATATTTTGGACCGGACCCTGAGGTTGCCTACGTTCTCCTCAAGGTGAGAAGCTCAGGTCCGCATAGTTCGGGGATGACCCGCTTGACGATGGTGTCGGGTTTCAGTGGGTATGTGTGGGAGGAAAGAAAAGAAAGAAAGTTGGCCCAAGGTAGGTTATGTTTGGCTTTGAGTGGTTGCCCGGTTGACGATGAAGTTGGGTTTTGAGTTTAGGGGTGTGAGGTTCGTTTGAGGTGAGTTGTTCTTTGTAGCTCATTGCGGTGGATTACTCCTTTGTAGTTGTTGCAGTGGATTGCTCCATCGTAGTTATCATGGGTTGCTGCCGTTTATCTACTTTGTAAGGAAAGAAAGGAAAATAGAACATTTGAGGTGAAAAGAAAATGGGACTTTTACTTTTCCATGGTGATAGCCCCTTCTATTTTTCTTTTTCTTTTTTATTTTATCTCTTTATGCACACCCTTTTTTTGCCTAGGCCGCCCTTTCGGGTTTTCAACCTAGCGGGCTTCTTTTTGTGCAATGCTCTAACTTTTGCCTAAGTCGCCCTTTTGGGTTTCAACCTAGCGAGCCATATATATATATTTTTATTTTTTTTATATTTGTACATGAAACATTGGGCGAGACAAGCCCCTAGTTTGCTTTCGCCTCTCTCGATTGCGAGGTAGCTTCCTTATAGTTCAAGCGGTCTTTTGCTGGCGGCAGGCATCCTGGCCCCTTGATTTTCACCGGTAGAGCTCCATTGGATTATCACGTGCACCAATTAATGGCATGAATGACTTCGTGCACTTGTCTTACATTTGCGATGGAATACGGATAGCCCCAGTGTAACGGCATGTAGTACTCATGAAGGGAACAAACCAACCCTTTAAATTGTGGCCGCATGGATGTCTATTTGATGATGAGCAACCGCAGTCCATTTCTTTGTCACGACCTTATGAAAAGGGGTCTAATGGTGGGATGAGAGGCGTATGAGGATAGTGTATGGGAGAAGGTGTATATAGAGAGTGTACATGAAGTGTGTACAAGGGGTGAGTGTATAGAGAGAGTGTATGGGGGTAGAATGTAGAGAGAAGAGAAAGTGATTCGTTCATCCCAATTGATCGAAGCATTTATTATTTTGAGATTAATCGTTTACTTAGTTATGTGAATGGTTTGTGGGTCCATTTACCTTTTAATGAGTCGTCATTAATGAGTAAGATTAAGATTAATTCATCACATAAAGATATAGCAATCAAGCAAAAATGGTGAATAAGACAATTTTCATGAAATTGATATATGCAAGCTTATGTCTAAAGTCTAGAGAGAAAAGAAAAGAAATAAAGACCCTTTTATTGGAACTAAAAGATTTAAAATGACTAGTCCGGGGTGGACTTTTACTTAAAGAAACAAAAATCGTCCAAGGTGGACTTTTGACTAAGGACACTCTAGAACCTATGAAGACTGAATGACCTTTTTCTTTTCTTTTATTTAAAGGAGGTAGCCCCAATTTCCTCTTTTGCCCATGCCCATGTATTCCGTTAGCGGGTGATGGCTCCGCTGTCAATGAGGCTTTGAATCTTTCTCCTCAATTGGAGGCAATCTTCGGTGTCATGCCCAATGTACTAGTGGTATTGGCAGTGTTTGGAGGGATCCAAGCCTTGCTTCACCCTACTTGGTTTATAGTTGAACAAAGGAGACAACTTGCCGGCTTGAACTAGACTTTTGAAGAGTTTGGCTAACGGCATACCCAAGTCGTCGAATTCGCGCTCGTCCTTCCTTTCACGAACTGTCTTTGAGGGTGATTTAGGTACCGGCACCCCTTGTTGATGAGTAGTCATAGGAGGCATCCCGACGAGGACAGTCTGTGGCGGCCCGTACATTTGAGGAGCGCACGGGTGTTGACATTGAGCAAGAGGGAGAACTCGACTGAGGTAATCATAAACGCCACGAATGTTAGACAAATGGCGCCTCTCGATATCTCTTAGGGTCTTATGCATCTCCTTCTGAAAGTGTGTTGCTTTCTCGTTGAGAATGGCCTTAAAGTGGATTGCTTGTTCATCGAGGATGGCTTCGAAGTGGGATGATTGCTTACTGAGAGCAGTACCGGTGTAGAGGATTGTCTCGGGATCTTGGGTAGCAGCTTCAGTTGCAACTTCGATGTCCTTTACAGCCGACATGATGCAGAACTCTAGTCATGAAAGAATTAGATTCGTATTTAATGATAAGGCATCGTTATAAAATCATTTTTTTTGGAAAAGAGTCGGTCTCCACATTTTTGAAATGCATTTTGGTAAAAAATTGAAAGTTTGACTGGGCCGAAGTTGCCTACGTTCCCCTTATCATGAGGGAGAGGTCCCACACAATATGAGGCTCAGGTCGCCGTAGTTCGAATCAAGTTAGACTTTTAAAAAGAGGTGAGAGGTGACCATAGGGGTCAAAAAGATGGAGATGACTCGGTCTGTAGTCAAGCATGGGTGAGGAAGACCTATAGGAATCGGGTAAGGTTTGACTTAAGGTTTGACCTAAATTTGACCTAAGGTTTGTCCTAATGTTTGAGACAAGAAATGGTTCAAGCTAGGATGCGACGATAATGGTGGGTTGACCTAGATGGGTAAAGGATAGGTCGACCTAAATGAGAAGGGTTGGATTGACCTATATGGTGAATGAATCAAGATAGTGGGTTGTAGCGGTTTGCCTATGGGATGATCTAAGCGAGATAGACATGGTTTGACCTAAGCGGGTCTAAGGTTGACCTATTCAGGTTGGTGGACTAAGGAAGGTTGGAGATTGACCTAGATTGATCCAAGATAGGTAAGTCGACCTAAGCGGGTCACGGGGTGACCTTGACGGGTCAAAGGTGAAGGGGTAGTTTTAACCTAAGACGGACAAGTTGCCCTAAATGGGTCAAGGATGGTGTGTGGACCTAAACGGGTTGACCTAGGTTGGTTTGGATGACGGTGGGTCAAATAATGACGGTTTTACCTAAGCGGGTTAGGACCAAAGGTAATTGGGTTCACCTATGGAATCAAAGATTGACCTAAGAGGTCGAAAGCGGATAAGGTTGACCTAGGAGTCCAAGTTTGGCCTAAGAGGTCGAAGGTGATTGGGTTGACCTAGGAGGTCAAAGGTTGACCTAAGAGGTCAACGGGTGATAATGTTGACCGAGGGGGTCAAAGGTTGACCGAGGGGGTCAAAGGTTGACCTAGGAGGTCAAAGGTTGACCTAAGAGGTCAAAGATGATTAAGTTGACCTAGGGGGTCAAAGGTTGACCTAAGAGGTCGAAGGCGGATGAGGTTGACCTAGGGGGTCAAGGGTAGACTTAAGAGGTCAAAGATGATAACGTTTACCTAGGGGATCAGAGGTGATAAGGTTGACCTAGGGGGTCAAGGTTTGACCTAAGAGGTCGAAGGTGGATAAAGTTGACCTAGGCGGTCAAGGGTTGACCTAAGAGGTCGAGGGGTGACCTAAGAGGTCGAGGGTGATAAGGTTGACCTAGGAGGTCAAGGGTAGACCTAAGAGGTCAAAGGCGGATAAAGTTGACCTAGGCGATCAAGGGTAGACCTAAGAGGTCAAAGGCGGATGAGGTCGACCTAGGAGGTCAAGGGTTGACCTAAGAGGTCAAAGGCGGATAAAGTTGACCTAGGCGGTCAAGGGTAGACCTAAGATGTCAAAGGCGGATGAGGTTGACCTAGGCAGTCAAGGGTTGACCTAAGAGGTCAAAGGTGGATGAGGTTGACCTAGGCGGTCAGGGTTAGCCTAAGAGGTCGAGGGGTGACCTAAGAGGTCGAGGGTGATAAGGTTGACCTAGGAGGTCAAGGGTAGACCTAAGAGGTCAAAGGCGGATGAGGTTGACCTAGGCAGTCAAGGGTTGACCTAAGAGGTCGAAGGTGATAAGGTTGACCTAAGGGGTCAAAGGTTGACCTAGGAGGTCAAGAGCGGAGAAGGTTGACCTAGGAGGTCAAAGGTTGACCTAGGGGGTCAAAGGTTGGCCTAAGAGGTCAAAGGGTGGTAAGGTTGACCTAAGGGGTCAAAGGTTGACCTAGGAGGTCAAAGGTAGATAAGGTTGATCTAGGAGGTCAAAGATTGGGAAGGTTTACCTAGGCGGTCAAAGGTTGACCTAGGAGGTCAAAGGTAGATAAAATTGTCCTAAGAGGCCAAAGGATGGTGGGATTTTGGCCAAAGCGGGTCGAGATGAAGGGTAGACCCAAATGGATCGCTATGATGGGTAGGTAACCTAGATAGGCCAAGATGAGGAATTTTGATAGATAGCCCAAGGGGTGAGCGATGGACCTTAGAGGTCGCCTAGATGCAATGCACATTTTATTTTGCGAAAAGCTTTGCATTTATTTACATCCTAAATGGTTGATCCAAGGAGTGTCCTAATCTCTATGTGTGGGTTGACACGGGTAAGGTAAAAGGTTCCCACCTCTCGCGGAACGTACACGGTGAGTGGAGTAGACGAGTGACTCGAAAAGAGGGCGGCAGTAGCGCACAAATTCCTGCACATCGAATACTCTGGGTAATGGGGACCTGTGCATTGCAGACACGGACTAGTGGTAGTGTGTGGCAAGAAACTAATTCTTTTTAGGGAGAAAAGAGGGAAGCTTTGAATGTTTAAATGATGCAATGCAATGCAAGAGAGAGGGAAGGAGAATGTACAAAGGAAAATAGCAAGGTTTTGTTTGACCCTAATACTAAGATGAAAATAACAAGGGTACAGAAATACAAGGTACAAGTATTAACATGGCAAAAATACAAGGTGCATGTGTAAACATAGCAAAGTGTGAGGTGCATGTGAAAACATGGCAAAGTGTGAGGTGCATGTGCAAACATAGCAAAGTGTGAGGTGCATGTGCAAATATGGCAGGTGTGTGCATGTGTAAACATGGCAGGTGTGTGCATGTGTAAACATGGCAGGTGTGTGCATGTGCATGTGTAAACATGACAGGTGTGTGCATGTGTAAACATGGAAAGCATGGCAGGTGTATGCATGTGTAAACATGGCAGGTGTGTGCATGTGTAAACATGGCAAGTGAGTGCATGTGTAAACATGGCAGGTGTGTGCATGTGTAATCATGGCAGGTGTGTGCATGTGTAAACATGGCAGGTGTGTGCATGTGTAAACATGGCAGGTGTGTGCATGTGTAAACATGGCAAGTGTGTGCATGTGTAAACATGGAAAGTGTGTGAATGTGTAAACATGGCAAGCATCATGATGTGATGAAAGTTAGACCCACTAAGTTTGAAAAAGTTTCAAAGCAGTCCCCAGCAGAGTCGCCACTGTGAATACGTGTGTTTGAATTTGGGATATTCATAGCAACATTTAAAATATGAGAGTCGCCACGCCGTTTTAATTATAGCCAAAACTTTGAGAAAAAGCATGTTAATGGGTTCGGGGGTCAAATTACAACAAGAGAAGAATATTAAACGTTATCACTCCTATTGCCCGAATTGATCGGTCTTTCTATCATGATGAATGTGTTAGTAGTGTGTTAGTGATTTAGACCGAATCCGAAGATTGCCTACGTTCCTCTCAATGTGAGAAGCTCAGGTCAGCGTAGTTCGAGAATAATTTAGAATAGGCAGAAGAATCGGGATCATGCATAATGATGGGGAATTACCTAAAGATTAGGGTTTAGAAGTAGTTCCTAGATCGTGTTCGGGTTAATTAACCCTTGATCATCATCGGCTATGAAATAACATGCAAACATGAAGATCGCAACCCTAAATATAGCATAAATAAGGTTTTAATCTAAGAACACGAAGAACATGCGAAGAACATATTATGAACATATGAATGTCATGAAGAAAATATGAATAAAGATGTTAGGAACATAAACATATTAAGAATATGAATATTATGAAGAACACATTAATAAACATATTAAGAATATGAATATTATAGATCTAAATTAATAATATGGCAAGAACATGAAGAAAAAGTTAGAAAACTTACCTTTGTTGGCAAGAAATAACCTTGGATCTTCTTGGGATTCTTGAGAGTGTTTTTAGAGGCTTGAATGACTTGATTTGGGAGCAAAATCGTCACTTAGAAGCTCTCCAATTCGGATCCCTCAATTATGAGGCAAGGGAGGTCTTTAAATAGGAAACTGATGGAGAGATCTGACGGTCCAGATCATCCGGGACGGATGTGGCCGCGTGGCCAAGATGGAGGGCGGCAGCGATGTTGGCCGCGTGGCCAAGGTTGGAGCTTGGGCGAATGTGGCCGCGTGGCCATCATTCCCGGCTGACTTAATTATTAAGCTAGGGTTTTGCATGTTTTATGGAAACCCTATTTTGGCCATCTTTAAGATGTTCTAGAATAATGAGGTATATTTTGGGAATCCGGGACAAGTCTTTGCAAGGTTTGTAATTCCTATAAAGTCCTTGTGTATTTGGGAAATCCCTAATAAACTCATTTTCAGATCGGGTAATAACACCATGCCCATGACAAATATTGTGGCTATGATCAACACAGTGACCATCTTACCGAGGGATGCTTCCTTCTCCGAAACATCATCCAAGATTTGATCGACAATGGTGAATTTACCTTGGGTGAAGAGAAACTCATCAAGGAAGAGGCTCGCTTTTGAAATGGGGTTTCAATAAGAGATCATGCCACAAGGAGAACTACAACGACAAGGATGACGACAGCAATCTCCGTTTCTCTTTCTCTACCTAGTAATAGGAATAAAAAAAAGTCAAAGTCCTCTTAAGTGTGCATTCAAGTTTTCTCTCGTCCCATGTTAAAGTTTGAGTCGGTCTTATCAAATAAAAGTCGTTCTCTTCCTCATACACTATTCCAAGTTGTTGAATCTAATTCTTGACAAAATGATGAAAAGATGTCTAAGCAAGTTTTGGAACGAATGCCATCACTTGAACGCCTAGGGGCTAAACATCGTGACGAAGGCAACAACATCAATGACGAAGCCAAGAAGCAACAACCATGGAGAAAAATCAAGCAATTTTTCAAAGAGGGATTAAAAAAAAAATTAGGATCGCTAGGTTGACTCTTCAAAACAACCTAGGCAAAAGTTAGAGCACAAAAAAAAACCCCTCATTCAAAGAATTTCATATCAAGATTAAGATCACCATCCACCAACGAAGGACGAAGCAACCATCACAAAGAATGGAGTATTCACAAGAACTATGGTGACCTGATGTAGACACCCCGCCTTGGACCGCTCACCCCGATTGCACATTTGATCTTGTGTTTCTCCCCATTTTAAGTGTTTCTCGTTAGTTTCTGTCACTTCCGTTAAGTTCCTGACTGACTTCGTTAAGTCCAGGGACTAAACTGAATGACAAGGCTGACTTTCTAGTCCATTCTGTCAAAATTGCCTTCTCTGAGTCGCGCGCCTCCGACAGGAGGAGCCAGACGCGCGCGCCTCCCGCCCCCAAAGCAGGAAGCGCGCGCCTCTGGGCGTCAGTTACAGATTTCTGGCCAGGATTCTCTCCCTTGCTCAATTTACAAGATTTTGCCCGGGAAGGATTTCTTGGTGACTGAGTTTTGGCACCAAAAGCATCTCTCTTTCACCTATAAAAACCTCCCTTTACCTCAATTTTCAAGGGACGAAAACTTAGACGGAAACTGAGGACGAAAACTTACACGAAAACTTTGACCAAAAAAGGACCGGAAAGACCTTGACTTTACCAAATTTCCTACTTCTAAAGCATTTTCCAAAGGATTTCTCCAAGTAATTCAACAAGAAGTGTTTGAAGTCTCTCAAAGTCTAGGTAAAGCTATTTCTTTCCCCTTCTCAACTTCATCTCTTTTCTCTTCTTTTGTATTATCAAAGTGCAATCACCCAAATCATTTTGGGACATGACTCTAATGATCACCTCATCTCGTTGAGGTTGGTTAAGGAGTTATCTCCTACATTCCAAACTCTATTTTAAAACCCCCTTTTTATGATTTAAAGAAGAAGAAGAAGAACGTTTATTACTCATGTAGATTTTGATCAAGCAAGACCAACTTTAGTTGGGCAAGATGGGTGTTTCGGCACTTCCCATCTCGTAATCTAACCCCCGAACCTCAAAACAAAGAATCTCTGTTTTCGTAATCAAACTTAGGCTATTATCAATAGGTTTTTCTTATGTTCCTCAAAACATAGGTGGCGACTCTAAAAACAAGTTAGACATCCTAGGATAATTCACCGCTCTAGCCAAGCCGTGGTTTCCCGGGGTATCTACAGTGGCGACTCCGCTGGGGAATGTTTGAGGGTTAAACTTGCATTCTGATCAAAATCTACATCTTTTCTGGGCATTCTGACTCTTGATGGGGGGGGGGGGGCGCGCTTCTGGCCTATTCAGCCTAAGGCGCGCGCATCCCGCATCAAGGACCAGAATCGCCCGCTTCCTCATGTTCTTCATATTCTTCTTCTGCTACTCTTCACTAATCATTTATGCAGGGGTTACAATATGCACATAAGACCAGGGCAATCCCCTGAGTCCAAAATATGACAATCTGACAGGTGTGCCCAGAAGCGCGCGCCTCCTAATAGCATTGCGCCATGCGCGCGCATCCCGTATCAAGACTCAGAGGTGCACGCTTCTGGGTTGGTTCCCAGAACAGAAACAGGTCTCAGAACACAGCAGTATGATGGGGGTGTGGGCACAGTTGCCTGCATCAGTGGTTATTCTGAACTTCGGACTGTTTATTTTTATGTTTTATTTACCGGTCACACGGGTGATTCGGGAGTTGTAATTTACGTGCTTATGTGTTTTTTTTTTTTTTTTTTTATCTTTCTTTTCAAAAAAAAAAAAAAATTAAATTTTTTTTCACGTGATAGACCTCACACTACATGCACATATTCCTATGAATTGCTAACTATCGAGTCGTACAAGTCCCACCCCAAACCCGTCGAGGCCCGTCCTAGAAAGTTTCAAGCTCCACTCGACCTTGGCTCTTTCGAAGCGGTAAACCTCAGCCCGTGGCGTAGTTCAAGACTACATGCCGGGGGTGACCTTTGAGCCTCATATTCAAGCCGAGCACAAGCCACACAATTCTAGTTAGGGTCTAACACTCCGTGATTCAAGTCGGTTTCCATGTACCGAGATTTCCCTAAACTAATGTCTTCAAATCATACATGCCAACTTGTTGAAACGGACGCAATAAAAATCCGTCCCCAAAAGTGCTTATGTGGTTCGAGTCGTGTGCCCAACTGTGTGTTCTAAGCCTCTTCGTGGACTGCAAGTGTTACTCAAGACTGGCAAGGGCCTCTTCTGCAATATAGGTTCAGTTGGTACTTACAGAGTCTACCGGGATTCGGCAAATCGGTTAGTCCGTGATGAGATTACTCCAACAGCTCCAACAGCAACCATGACCGGCAGCAACAATACCATGTCTCTCGAACAGCTTTCAACCATGGTCCAACTCCTCCAAGAGCAAGTCTCCACCCTTAATAAGGAGGCACAAAGGAAAGACGACATTTGGCAATCCCACCTCGACAGCCAAAGGGAGGCCCACGAGGCCGAGATGGAACTAATGAAAGAAAAGCTCGCTAACCTTGCCAAGGGGAAGAGCAAAAATAATGATGACGAATCCGAATGGACCGAAGGTTTGTTCAAAAGTCCTTATGTCAACACCCGCACCAAGAAAGTGGGAGAGCCGAGTTCCGAGAACAATGAGCCCAAAATGGTGGATTCTATCATGGCCTACATCGACCAAAAATTCAATGGGCTCAACATGGGGAAAGGCTCCGACACAAGCCTTTATCAATCATCCATCCTCATGAGTACTATGGCCGCTCTTCCTGATAAGTTCAAGATGCCCGACATAAGCAAATTCAAGGGCAACTCTTGTCCTATGGCTCACATTGAGACTTATATTTGGGCAATGGTTCCGAAGAAGGTCTCCCCCAACGTGATGGCTCAATGCTTTCCTCTCACTCTCGAGGGGGCAGCAAATGATTGGTATGCTACTCTCCCGCTCACTGTCCGTCTTGATTGGGACTCCGCCATGCTTGCCTTCAAGAACCAATACCAAGGCAACACCACTCACCGGCCCACAAGGAAACAGCTAGAGAACACTACTCAACGAGACCACGAGTCCTTCATCGACTTCACAAGGAGATGGAATGATAAACTCTCCGAGATTGTGGAATGGCCAAATACCAAGGAGTAAATGGACATCTTTCTCAAATGTCTCAAAATTGATCTCCGCACCCACCTAAGTGGGGCTTGCTATGCGGATTTCTCCCAAATGTATGAGGCGGGGGTCCGAATGGATTAGTTGCTCAAAGAAGTGAAGAAAAGTGCACCTAGCTACCGCTACAAGGCCGCTTCCAACTCCACAAAACAGGCCTCGGTCAACGCCGTCACTATCGACAAGGGGAATTACAAAAAGGTTCCTCCACCCCAAGGGAAGAAGTCTCGAAATGACCGTGTCTACACGCCTCTCCAAGGCATGAATCAAACCGAAGTGTTCGAAGTCCTCAAAGCAAAGGGTAAAGTCACACCCGTACAGGGGTACCAACCCAAGACGGTCAACCCCAACCATGCTCACCACAAATATTGTGGCTACCACCAATATAGTGGCCACACCACCGAGGAATGCTTCGTTCTCCGCAATGTCATTCAAGATCTCATAGACAAGAAAGAATTTGTAGTGACTAATGGCGAACATGTCAATGTAATATAGATAGGAGAACTCGAGGGGACCACCCATTCAATCCCAATTGTGAATGGGGGCCCCAATGTTATGAATAAACTTGACAATTCTTGTTATGTTGTAACTTACGATGAGGTAATAAGGGAAGTACTAGAGAATAGGAAAAAGAAGCAAGATGGGAACGTCAACATGCTAACTCGATCCGGTCGAGTCATAGCAAGCAACCCTTCCACTTCCGCACCAAGCTCCTCTTCTCAAAGGCCGCAAGCTCGCGACACTCCCGAAGATCCTCTACTTGTCCAACTCAAGAAAACTCAAGCCAACATCTCTATTTGGGACCTCATCGCATCCTCAAAGAAACACCGAGATCTTGTCATCCGCAATCTCGATGATACATCAGTCTCTCCCGATACTACTCCCGAGGACCTCACGGCAATGATCGGTCACATTCATTTTGGCAACGTCATCACCTTTGCCGATATGGACCTTCCACCATTTGGTTCCGACCACAACGAGGCTATTTACCTCAAGGTATGAGCAAGGGGGAGGCCCATCTCAAGAGTCTTAGTGGACGGTGGTTCCGCACTCAACCTCATGTCTGGCAGAATCATGGGCATACTGGGGCTTAAGGATTCCGATTTGAAGCCTTCTACTCAAGTAATCCGAGGTTATGACAGCACCACCCGTACATTCATGGGCATGATCGAAATAGACATCGAGTTTGGGAGTATGGTCATGTCTGTTCCATTCCAAGTGCTTGACATCCCGGCCTCGTTCAACTTGATTTTGGGTCGACCATGGATTCACAGTTCTAATGCCATCCCGTCAACTCTCCATCAATGTGTCAAGATCCGAAATGGTGATGAAATAGTGACCGTCATGGCCGAAAACGTCACTATCCACAGAAAAGGTGAACCCGTCCACCAAGTTCAGCATGGTTTACCAGACTCCACTCTCTCTGGCGTCTCAATCAACGCCATTGACAAAGAAGGGGGAAACGGATCATGGACCCCAGCAATCACAAAGTCCTCCGCATGATGAGGAATATGGACTACTTCCCTGGTTTAGGCCTAGGGAAATATCAACAAGGAATCCTACATCCTGTGCAAGTCCCATTTGTCAAAAACACATTCGGTTTGGGGTACGAGCCTTCCAGAGAAGATTGAAACAAGAGCAAGCGATCAAGAATGAAAAGGCCCGAGCTCGTAAAGAAGGCCGCCGTTATGAGGTCCCTAATCTAAGGCCTTACCGCAAGACGTTGAATGGCTATTTTGTCCGCCAAGGGGAAGACGTTCCATACATGATCTTTCCCGAGCCGTGGTTTAACAATAATGGTGTCAAAATCCCAGTCTCGAAATCTTCTCCGATTGTGAGATCCAGAAATCCGAAAGGGAACCAACTCCCATGACGCCCCGTGAATGGTGGGGAAGGAAGGTGACTATAGAGTCCGAGACAGAAATCATCGTGGGGGAAGAACTGAGAGATTTAGCCTCCATGTTCGAAGAGCTTGCCATAATGAATGAATGCCAAGTCAATGCCATCCATGAAACCGTCATCATGAATGAGACTATCAGTGAGATCCCGCCAAGCTCCGAGCTGATCAACAATTGGTATTCTATGAAAGGGCCCATGGTATCCGAAGAATTCTTAGTCCAAGAAATGGGTTGCATACCCCGCACAGCAACAAAGGAAGAGCGGCTCACACTTACTTTCGAGTCCGAGAGTGTCTCTAATACCCTCACCCAAGAGGATATGGAGGCCATAGCCGAGCGTGTGTTTCCTTTCTTTGCTAATGAAAAATTTGATATTTCTGAGTAACCTGAGATTGCAAACATCATAAATGATGAATTAACTAATAATGAACTTAAAGAACAAGTTAATAACGATTCAAATTATGATGAAATAGACCACGAAAACACAACATACTTAAATGAACTTGCTCAACAAGTCCGTAGTCGTGGTGAAAATGGTCCAGAGGCTGACGAAGAATTGCATGTTGTTAATCTGGGTACCGAAGAAGAGCCAAGAGAAACTAAGATCGGAAGCTTCTTCAAGGGGGACGACAGAGACATATTGACTGCACTACTACGGGAGTTCGTGGATGTGTTCGCATGAAGACATGCCGGGTTTGGACAGAAAGGTAGCGGAGCACAGAATTCCGATCAGAGAAGATGCCAAGCCGATAAAACAGAAGCTCAAAAAGATCAAGCCAGAATGGTCTCTGCAAGTCAAAGAAGAGATCGAGAAGCTCCTCAGTGTGGGTTTCATCAAGGTTATCGAGTATCCGACATGGTTAGCCAACATCGTGACAGTCAGAAAGGCAAATGGCAAGGTTCGAGTTTGTGTGGACTTCCGGGATTTGAACAAAGCTTCCCCGAAAGACGATTTTCCACTCCCTAACATCGACATGCTGGTCGACTCCACTGCTGCCTACGAGGTTCGCTCATTCGTGGATGGGTTCGCTGGGTACAATCAGATTCTCATGGCCAAGGAAGATCAACATAAGACAGCCTTCACAACACCATGGGGTACCTTTTGCTACACAGTCATGCCATTTGGGTTAAGAAACGCTGGGGCTTCCTACCAAAGAGCCGTGACAGACTTATTCCACGATATGAATCACAAAGAAATCGAGGTCTATGTGGACGACATGATCATTCACTCCAAAGGGACCGATGGTCAACACTTAATCGATCTCCGCAAGTTCTTCAATAGGCTTCGTCAACACAGGATGAGGCTCAACCCTGCAAAGTGCACGTTCGGGGTTATCCGAGGCAAAGTCCTTGGTTATATGGTCACTGAAAGGGGAATTGAAGTAGATCCCTCCAAAATCAAGGCAATCATTGACATGCCTCCTCCAAAGACGCAGAAAGAGATCAAAGGTTTCATGGGCAGACTGCAATACATCAGTCGGTTTGTGCACCAACTCACTTCCATGTGCGAGCCAATCTTCAAGCTACTCAAGAAGAATGTGGCTCTAGAATGGACCGACGCGTGCCAAGAAGCCTTCGACCAAGTGAAACATTACTTGACGTGCCCTCCTGTTCTAGTTCCACCGCACAAAGAGAAGCCTCTTTTGCTCTATCTCACTGTCAATGATGAAGCCCTAGGGGCTATGTTAGCACAAGAGCAACGAGAGTCCACAAAAGAGAATGCCATTTATTTTGTTAGTCGCCGATTCCAAGGAGGCGAAAAGAACTACTCTGTCTTAGAGAAGTCATGTGCAGCATTGGTTTGGGTCACTCAAAAGCTCAAACACTATATGGAAGCTTTTACGATCAAGCTAGTAGCAAAGGTGGACGCGCTCCGCTACATCTTCGAGATGCCTTTCATGTCAACAAGAATAGCCAAATGGTACTTCATGCTCGCCGGCTATGATATCACTTACGTCACACTAAAATCCGTCAGGGGAAAGTGTTCAGTGACCAGCTTGCCGAATTCCTGTGTGACGAAGTGAAGGGGGAAGACGTACAGTTCCCCGATGAGCATTTAATTTGTACTGCAACCGAGGAAAATAAGTGGCAACTTTTTTTCGATGGCGCCGCCAATAAACACGGTTTTGGTATAGGAGTATTGCTTGTCGATCCAAAAGACATCTACACTCCCATCGCCATCCGTCTGGAATTTGAAGCTACCAACAACATTGCCGAGTACGAAGCATGCATAGCAGGGCTCGAAGCAGCTCTCGAAAGAAACGTCACGGAACTAGAAGTATTCGGCGACTCTTTGCTCCTTATCAATCAGCAATCGGGTAAATGGCGAATCCAAGACCCGACCCTCCAACAGTATGGTCAGCACCTTGAAGAATTGGTTGGACAATTCCAAGAGATCACTTTCAACTACCTGCCAAGGGATAAAAATCGCTTCACCGATGCACTGGCCACCATAGCTTCATTAGTCGAAATGCCCAAAGGGAAAATGGTGAAGCCTTTCAAAATTGCCCGAATGAACAGTCCGGCGTACTGCATGAGTATCGAGATTAATGAGGTTCAAACAAACTCTCCGTGGTATTCGGATATCATGAATTTCCTCAAAGATGGCACTTATCCCGAGAATAGCAATAAAAAGTCTCAAGCGGCTCTGCAAAGGCTAGCCTCTCGGTACGTACTGATTGGAGACCGAGTCTACAAAAGATACCACGACGGGATCAATCTCTTATGCGCCAATGAGACCGAAGCTCAAGAGATAATGTGTGAAGTGCACAGAGGAGAGTGTGGACCCCACATGAACGGGTTTATGCTAGTCAAGAAGATACTCCGCATTGGTTACTATTGGAGCACTATAGAACGAGACTGTATTGAGAAAGTCAAAAAGTGTGCCAAGTGCCAATTCCATGCTAATCTACAACATGCTCCACCCTCACAACTTTATAACATGGTCAAAACTTTACAACATGCTAATCTGCAAAGGCTAGCCTCTCGGTACGTACTGATTGGAGACCGAGTCTACAAAAGACACCACGACGGGATCAATCTCTTATGCGCTAATGAGACCGAAGCTCAAGAGATAATATGTGAAGTGCACGAAGGAGAGTGTGGACCCCACATGAACGGGTTTATGCTAGTCAAGAAGATACTCCGCATTGGTTACTATTGGAGCACTATGGAACGAGACTGTATTGAGAAAGTCAAAAAGTGTGCCAAGTGCCAATTCCATGCTAATCTACAACATGATCCACCCTCACAACTTTATAACATGGTCACACCTTGGCCTTTCTCTTGTTGGGGGATAGACATCATCGGTAAAGTCCATCCTGCCGGAAGCAATGGGCAGTCATTCGTCCTAGTGGCCGTCGACTACTTCACAAAGTGGGTCGAAGCACAAGCCTATCGGACCCTCAACGCCAAGAAAGTGGCCGAATTTGTAAAGATTAATATCATGTGCCGATACGGCGTGCCTCATGAAATCATTTCTGACAACGGCTCTCACTTTTAGAAGGAAATGGATGCACTTTTGGTAGAATACAAGATCACCAAACACAAGTCATCTCCTTACCGTCCCCAAGCAAATGGCGCGGTTGAAGCAGCAAATAAGACCATCGAGACCATCGTCAAGAAAATGGCCTCAACAGGAAGGGATTGTCCCGAGAAGCTACCATTAGCATTGTGGGGCTACCGCACATCAATACGGTCAGCAACAGGAGAAACTCCTTATGCATTAGTCTATGGTTCTGAAGCCGTACTCCCAATCGAACTTGAAGTCCCATCTCTACGGGTCCTCCTCGAGAATCAAGTCAACGAGGTCGACTGGATGCAAAGTCGATATGAACAGCTAGCCTTACTCGACGAGAAAAGTCTAAGAGCACTCAAACGCACGAGGGCGTATCAACAAAGGATGGCAAGAGCTTTCAGCAAAAAGGTGAAGCCTCGAAACATCAATGTGGGAGATTTGGTCTTAAGACAACATCCTCCTAATGCCATGAATCCCCTGGGGAAATGGGGACCCCGATGGATCGGTCCGTACGTGGTCAAAAAGATACTAAGCGGCGGTGCAGTCCGGCTCGTGGATTTAGATGGTGATCAGCTGCCAAAGGAGGTCAACCTCGACAAGCTCAAGAGGTTCTACGCTTAATAAACAAAGACCATAAAAAAAAAAAAAAAAAAAAAAAAAAAATTCGCTCGCTAGGTTGAAAACCCGCAAGGGCGGCCTAGGCAAAAATTAGAGCACGTGCAAAAAAGAAGCCCGCTAGATTGAAAACCCGAAAGGGCGGTCTAGGCAAAAAACAGGGTGCACACAAAAAAAAAAATGGTCTTTGTTTGTTTGTGTCACGACCCGAAAACTAGGCTCTATTTTATTAGTAATAAATAATTATTATTTATTTATTTGCTTATTTATTTATTTAAATTATTATTTATTTAAATATTTATGTGTGCATTTTATGTGTTATAATAATTTATGCCTAGCATTTTATTTGGGTCATTTGTGCTAGTGTAGAAGTGTTGAGTCTTATTTGTTAGTGGGAGTTTATTTGAAGAAGAGTAGTATTAGGGGGAGGGGCCTAAGTGTAAATGTTCAAATAATTCTCCTACTCCCTCCCTACTCCCCTATCCTCCCTCACTTCTCCCTCACTTCTCATCTCTCTCTCCCAGCTCAATCTCTCTCTCTCCTTGGTGGTAAGTTTTCTTCTCTCCCTTCTCTCTTCATTCTACCTATCTTCCTCTCATTATTTCTCATTTCTCATAAAATGAAACTTGTTTAGATCGTCAATAGGATCGCAGAGAGCTAAAAATATTTGAAATCCGTCATCTTTGAGAAATTTCAAGTAAGTTGCTTTTCCCCCATTTTTATGTTAAAGTGTTCATTTCATGTTTATATAATGTATTAGTTGTTATATTTGAAGTTTGGTTGAGTTTGGAATTGATTTGGAATTTATTTGGGTTTTGGTTAAAAATGATAATTTTGATGAATGTTGGGATTCAATCTTGATCTTGGTTGATAAATGGTGTTATTTAGGCCCCCATCCTAGTCATAAGTTGTTTTGGTTCGTAGTTATGCTTGGTGGAAGGTTGGTTGTGTTTGATTTTGATTGTTGTGTGAAATGGGTAAGAACAATGGTAGAACCCAGCTGAGAATTCCTCCCAGCCCGTAGACCAGGCGCCCGCCCGGGTTGGACCAGGCGCCCGCCTACATGCCCTTTTCTGATGGCCAGACCTTCTGGTCATTCAAGCGCGCGCCCGACCCCCTCCAAGCGCCCGCCCTCCCCCTGTTCCAGAAATCTTCCTTTTTGATTGTTTAAAACTAAGTGACTTCCCTAGTTTAAGTATAATTACACTAATTAACTTAGGTTAACATCGTGGAACACTGTATTAATTGGATTTGGTTCTTTTGTGAATAAAAATGTTATAGAATTTGATTGAGTATCGTTTGGGAATGTGTGCCATCTTTGATGTGTGGTTTGGATTGGTTTACCTTTGTGGTAATTTATTTGGAAAGGTTCCCTACTTTGGAATCAGTGGTTGTGTATTTAAGCTAGAGTTTATTACTTAGATTTTATTTGAAAGTCCAGCTGGTTATTTGTGTATCGAGTCAGGCAATGGATAATGCTATAATGGCACAAGCCAAGTCCAGTATAGCATCGCCCATTGGTCCTTCTTCCTCATCCAGATTGGCCTTAAATGGGTTGAGCTAGCTCCTTTTGTGAGTATTCTAGCTACACGTTTTGGAGCATGACTTTGTGGCATGGCTCCCGCCCTTTGTGGCATGTTACTTTGTTATTGGTTCCGGTACCGGGGATTTCTCTTCAGCTTTCATGCTATTATGAAGATGATGATTTGTTGATTATTGAAGCTGCGCAGCGACCTTTATTTGGTTTTATCAGTTGGGAAACCTTGGCTAATATCCTTTGTTAATTGTTTATTTCCGCTGCTATCTGATATATGAAAATTGCTATGTGTTATGTGATTTATTATTGATTATTGCATCATAGCATGTCATGTAGTTGCATTAGTAACTTATTGAGATTTATCTCACCCCCTTTTCTTTTGTCTTTGTTTTTCCTTAACCCCCCCAGGTGGAAAGGATTAGACTCGCTGATCACGAGACAGGACGTCGCGAGGGTTGAGCTTTTGGGGCAAGTGTATATTGGTGGGTTTACATTATAAATGTGTAACTCTTTTGGGGATAGTTGTACCACACTTTGACGTCATTAATATTTGTATATTTTTTTACCTTGTTGTAGACACCCCGCCTTGTACCTCTCACCCCGATTGCATAGAAAGTATTTTTATTTAACTTATTTTCATTAATTTCTGTTACTTCGGTTAAGTTCCTAACTGATTCCGTTAGTTTTGGACTAAACTGCATAACAGAGTTAACTTTTAGGGTCGTTCTGTCATTCTGTCATTTTTCACCCGCGGGCGCTTCCGGCACTGCCAGTGAGCCGCGCGCGCGTCCCGCCCCAAAAGCCGGACCCGCGCGCTTCCCACTTTGGCAGTAACGGATTGCACCTTATTTCCCTCCCTTTTCTTATTTACAAACATCTTTTCTTGATCACAAAAACCATCTTTTTACATCCACATTCATCCCCCCTTTTCTCATTAACTCCCAATCCCAAATTCTAAGCCTTTTCCCAAAAACTAATATTTCTTTCATTTATTATTTGATTTCTTTTATTTCTTTTATTTTTTCTTTTATTCATTTATCTTATTTGTGATTGGCTCATTCCATTTCACATGGATGACCAATTTCCCTCCATCATTTCCCTCTCTTTTTTACCTATAAAAACCATCATCTTCTACCTTAGAAAGGGACTTCTTTTTGGACTTTTTTGACACTCTTTTTGGACTTCTTTTTGGACTCCAACCTTGATTCACCAACTACATTATACACAAATTCTCCCAACAAGAGTTCTTAGTAACAAGACTCTACACAAATTGTTCTACAACAATTTCATTACAACAACAACACTTTCAAGTCAAGGTTCCAAGTCCTCTTTCTCAAGGTACAACTCCATTTTCTTCCTTTGTTTTCTTCTTCTTGATGTATGCAATCCCCATTAATGGGGCATGACCAACATGACTACTTCACATATTGAAGTTAGTTAAGGTCATCTACCTACATTTTAATCTTAACTTTAATTCACCATGTTAATTTCTCTTCATCCCTTAATGTAATTCTTTAACATTACTTGTTACATGTAATCTTTATCATTAAATAAATAAAACAATTCTATTTTATTTCCCCTTTATTTCCCCTTTTCTTCTCATCACAATTGTTAGCACATTTCTATTTAATTAATTGAAGGACATGTAAATATTAGAACACCAATAGTAGCAAGACCCGCGTAAGCGGGGCGGAGTGGGTGTTTAAGTACTTCCCACTCCGTCACCTAACCCCCGAACCCTTTTCTCCCGAATCTCTGGTTTTGTACATAAATTAGGCTATTTCTAGGTTTTTCTTATGTTCCTTTAAAACATAGGTGGCGACTCTAAACAATCTAAAACAAGTTAGACATCCTAGGATAATTCACCGCTCTAGCCAAGCCGTGGTTCCCCGGGGTATCTACAGTGGCGACTCCGCTGGGGACGTACTAGAGGGTTAAACTTGCGTTCTTAACTTTTGGTGTTCTTATTACTGTTTTCTGGGCATTCTGGTAAAAAGGGTGGGAAGCGCGCGCCTCTGGCCTTCTTGGCCTAAAGCGCGCGCGTCCGACCCCAATTACCAGAATTGCCCGCCTCCTTTCTTGTCCTTCAATTCCATGTTTCTGTGCTAACAAATTCTGCAGGGGAAAGTTTTCTTAATTAAGGGTCAAGGCAATCCCTTGAACCCACTGATTTGCAGGTTCTCACCCAGAAGCGGGCGCCACTTCACTGCTTCCTCTCACGCGCGCGCCTTCCGCATAGGCAACACAATGCGCGCGCTTCTGGGCGCATTCCCGGAACAGAACAGTGCACAGAAACAGAACAGAATGACAGTGTGTGGGCACCGGGCCTGCATACAATTTCTTTTACTTTCTGTTTATTTTTATCGGTCACACGGGTGATTCGAAAGTTGTAATTATGTGCTTATTTGTTTTTTTATTTATTTCTTTTGAAAAAAAATAAAATGTTTTGTCACATGTTAGACCTCACACTACATGCACATATTCTTATCAACTGCTCACTATCGAGTCGCACAAGTCCAACCCCAAACCCGTCGAGGCCCGTCCTAGAAAGTTTCAAGCTCCACTCGACCTTGGCTCTTTCGAAGCGGTAAACCTCAGCCCGTGGCGTAGTTCATGACTACATGCCGGGGGTGACCTTTAAGCCTCATATTCAAGCCGAGCACACGCCACACAATTCTAGTCTAGGGTCTAACACTCCGTGACCAAGTCGGTTTTTCATGTGCTGAGATTTCCCTAAACTAATGTCTTCAAATCATACATGCCAACTTGTTGCAATGGACGAAATAAAACTCCGTCCCCAAAAGTGGTTATTTTGGACGAAAATAAAAATCCGTCCCCGCATGTATGATTTACTACATTAATTTTAGTTTAATCCCGACACATGTAGGTCTCACAAGCGTGGTGGAATCCGATGAGTATATGGGACCGCGAGAAGGTCCATATACTAGTGTGACGATTCCACTATTTTTTCTAGAAACCCCAAAAAGGACTCCGTCCTTCCGACTTTGTAAATAAAAAAAAAAGAGTCATTTTTCTTTATGTCGTTGAGTCTTTTCTTGTTTGTGGGTGAAATCATTTTACTCAAAAGGTGTTTGTGGGGCCATCCTAAGATCACCCGTGTTCTCTCAATAGGTCCAATGGCTTCAAACGGCAACGACAACGGCATTCCCGTGTCCAACGAAGGGTTATTCCGTATGGTGGAAGCATTGAAAGGGCAAGTTGATACACTAGCCGAGAATGTCCGCCGCAAGGATGATTTATGGCGAGCCCGTTACGAGCATGTGAAAATGGCCCACAAGAAAGAAGTTGCTAAACTCAAGAACCAATTGAAAGGGCTCACGGGTGAAAGAAAGGTCCAAAGCATTGATACCGGTTTGGTCAACACTCTCATGTCCTACATTGACCAAAGGCTTAGTGGGCTAAATTTGCACAAGGGCCCAAACACCGATCTTCATCAAGCTTCTCTCCTCATGAACACAATGGAGGCTCTTCCCGAAAAGTTCAAGATGCCCGATATTGGCAAGTTCAACGGCAACTCTTGCCCCAACGCTCATGTCGACTCCTACATTTGGGCCATGCTACCAAAGAAAGTGTCTCCTCAAATAATGGCACAATGCTTCCCGCTTACTCTCGAGGGGGTCGCAAAAGATTGGTATATGGGTCTTCCAGTTTCCACCCGCCTCAATTGGGATGCCGCTATGCTTGCCTTCAAGTCATAATATCAAGGCAACTCCATATTCCGCCCCACCAAGAAGGAATTGGAGAGCACCGTGCAAATGGGTAATGAATCATTTGGGGACTTCTATTGCCGTTGGAATGACAAGCTAGCCGAGATGGTTGATAGGCCTTCCAAGAAGGAACAAATGGACATCTTCTTGAAGTGTTTGAAAATGGACCACCGCACTCATCTTAGTGGGGCTTTTCACTCTGATTTTTCAAGCATGTATGATGCGGGGGTTAGAATTGACAATTTGCTACGAGAAGTGGCCGAGTCCTCCTATGACACAAGCTTCAACGACAAAGGGTTCCCAACCAATGACATGGAAGAATGTAGTGACATGGAAGACTACAACGACAATGAGGACTACAACGACATGGGGGATGACGACAACAATCTCCGTTTCTCTTTCTCTACCTAGAAATAGGATAAAAAAAAGAGTCAAAAGTCCTCTTAAGTGTGCATTAAAGTTTTCTCTCGTCCTATATCAAATGTTCGAGTCCATCGAGTCATCAAATAAAAGTCGTTCTTGTCCTCATACACTCTTCCAAGTTGTTCAATTTAATTCTTGGCAAAATGATGAAAAGATGTCTAAACAAGTTTTAGAACGAAGGCCATCGCTCGAACGCATAGGGGCTAAACATCGTGACGAAGGCAACGACATCAACAACAACGGCGAATCCAAGGCATCAAGCATGGAGAAAAATCAAGCAAAGTTTTCAAAGGGGGATCAAAAAAAAAAAAAAAAAAAAAAAAAGCTCGCTAGGTTGAAATCATCAAATCAACCTAGGCAAAAGTTAGAGCACAAAAAAAAAAAAAATCCCCCTCAATCAAAGAAGTTCACATCAAGATCAACATCATTCCATCCACCAAAGGAGGACGAAGCTACACGACGAAGCAACAATTCCATCCCGAAGAATGGAGAATTCACAAGAACTACGGTGACCTGAGCCTCTACACTGGAGGAACGTAGGCAACCTTCGGGTCCGGTCTCATGCAAGAAAGAAGAAATGTTTAGTCCTAGCGCGTTATGGTGATCGGCCTTCATCTTGAACTTGTCAAGACATCTTTGTACGATTCATTTGCCAATGAATTAATCACCAAAAAGATTGAACAACTTTCTTAGATTTGGAATCATTTCGCGTTCCTTGTCGAGTCTAGGGACTTCTATTCTTTCTGCATACTCCCAATTTCTTGCAATCAAATTGGGGCTTTCCTTCTCTTCTCTCTTAATGACTTACTTGCCTTCGCGAGTCATTCAATTCAATAAAAAATACATGTCAATACTAGGGACACTTCCCTAGTCAAGTCAATGTCACTCATCATTAGTGACAAAAGGTCTCCACCGCAAAATCACATGTCTTATCTCCTCAGCTAGAGTCAATGCACACTTCCTCATCAATTGAGTCAAAAAAAAATGATGAAGACGCAAAAGAGATGCCCGCTAGATTGAAAACCCGAAAGGGCGGTCTAGGCAAAAAACAGGGTGCGTCATAAAAAAAATGAGAGAGTGAGAGAGAGAAGGGAAAGAGAAATGGAGATCTCCGGCCTCTAAAGAAGACAACTGCACGAGCTCTACATTGGATCTCCACAGCAAGTCAATTCCCCACCGAGTCAACTTTGGGATTACAAAAGGCTCGACAAGATATAGCACCATCAAAGGTTGTCTTGGGTTATCGGCATCATTCTCCAGCAGTGTGCATTTTTGGGTTCATGAAAAGAAGACCCGTGGTAACCAAGATCCATCCGAGAACAAGCCCATCATAAAAGGGCACGAGGTTGCACAAATAATCCCTAGCTAGTCAATTGGCTTGGGCAGCAAATAACAACAACATGTGTCTCAGTTTTCAAGGCTTCTTCAAGTATGTGCTTCTAAAGTACGCCGAAAGGCTCCCGAGAAATGGAGTAGCTCTTGCCATATCCTCTCATGTTTATTCCCTCACACGAGGACGAGTCACTCTTGCTTTGATCAACAAATGGCGACGCCCTAGGGGCTATGTGACTCAAGAATAAGGGATTCTTTTGCTTCATTTGGCAATCAATACGCCCTAGGGGCTATGCTCAAGAAAGATGTGTGAGACTATCCTCAAAGTCCCTCAAAAGGGATGTCAAAAAGCCCTCTTGTCATGTGTACCCGTGCTCAATCAAGGGTGGACCTTTCTCGCAATCAATGATGGCACTCTAGGGGCTACGGTCAAGTCTTAAAGGCTCCCTCGGCAAAGAACAATTAACTCCCCAGCAGTATCCCCAGCCAAGTCATGTGCAACATTGGAAGCTTCCTCAATTCGGCACCAAAGGTCCCAACGGGCTTCGCAATCTACAATCTTTTGGGCTATGGCATTACAGTAATTCAAGCAAAGGGCAGTATTAGGGCTTCGCGGACCGACAGTCTTTTGGGAAACAATACTCGAGCAAGTACAATGTGGAGTAGTCTTATGGCTCCATGAGAGCAATTAAGATTCAAGGGTCTCTCAACACTTCAAGTCAAAGGCCTCTTGGTTTTAAATGAAGACTCCGATGTTATGAATGAAGTTGATGATTTTTGTTAGAACTCACAGCGAGATTTTGAAGGAAGTCTTAGAGAAAAGGAAAAAGATTCAATATGCTAAACTCTAATCAAAACAGGGTTATAGTGGGAAATGCCACGGCCAATCCCAATGTTTCTGCAATTCAGCACCCCCTTCTCCAAGATCAAAAGCACAAGGTGCAGCTCAGATAAAGTTGGGCCACAGCACTAGTTGCATCCGAAGATCCGTCATTAGTTCAACTCAAGAAGAGTCAAGCAAGCATACTCATTTGAGACTTTATCACGCCAAGACCTTATCCTCCGCGACCTCGACGGCACCGCAAGACATTACTGCATCTTTTGACATAAGCCCTCCGCCATTTGGGTATCAACCACAATGAGGCCATTCATCTCCCCAATAAGAGCAAGAAGGGGATTTCTATCAAGAATTCTACCCGACGGTACATCCGCGCTCAATGCTGAGCCAATCACGAGATAATTTGGGGCTTTACAATGAAAGGTCTTCACATCCCGCCATCTACAAACCCACGACACTTGGGGCTTTGTAATCTCTCGAAGCTCGGCATCAACGATCTCCTCTTGGGGCTTGCTCACTACAACAACAAAGGGCGGTTTACTCGAATGGGTCAAGAGCTGATTTATCTTGGAGCTATGCAAGTCCCTCAAAATTTGGCATCAAAGGCATTCTAGGGGCTTTACAATCAGCAACCCCTCATCTCGGCATCAAAAGCCTTTTGAAGCCCCATAATCGACAAATCTCTTGGGGCTAGACATCAATCTTCGTTGGGCACACCGGCGACAACAGAATTCAAGCGAAGCAATCCGGACTTCGACTGAACATGACTTGATCTTGGGTTGGCTTCACAAGCACACAATGGTTAAAATGGTTCACCCACGAACTAAAAAAAAAAAAAAAAAAAAAAAACTTTTCCTCACATGTGTGCATATTCTTTCCTTTCTAAAAAAAAAAAAAAAAAAAGATTTCTTTTTCTCCTTCTATGTGCAAAATTATGTGTTTTACTTTGCTTTGCTCCTAGCCTCTCCTCCAGCGTTCTCCATCATCCTTGAACTACGCTGGTCTGATTCTCTTAAAGGGATACGAAGGCAGCCTTTTGGCACGACCAACCCATCATCCAGAATACCATCTCGCCAACCCAACATCAAGGGCATTCTCTCATCAACATCTAAAGAATGGACATTCTCCATCAAAGCATCCTCCGCGGACATCAAGAATCCATCTCCACTCAAGCGGCAATGGTAAGTGAAGGTATGAATACATCCAATGCTTTCCTCAAAATCACACCGCACACAAGATCACTCTCTACATTCTTACTCCTCTCTCATTACAAAGGTGCTTTCAAGATCATATCACACCACAATCACAATTTTCTCTCGCAATTCCTATTTCACATCTCACACAAGCACATATATCTGCAAAGCATACACATAACAGGTGCCGGACAGAGCACCAGGTGCCGCACAAAGCACCAGAATAAACAAGTGCCGCACAGCGCATCAGAATATGCCGCACCGCGCACCAGAATCAACAAGTGCCGCACAGCGCATCAGAATATGCCGCACCGCACACCAGATTCAACAAGTGCCGCACAGCGCATCAGAATATGCCGCACCGCGCACCAATTTTGGTCCAGTGACCCTCAAATCACCATACCGCCGCACAGCGCACCAATTTTGGTCCATGGTGGACCGCTCAAATCACCATACCGCCGCACAGCGCATCAGAATATGCCACCGCGCACCAATTTTGGTCCATGGTGGACCGCTCAAATCACCATACCGCCGCACAGCGCATCAGAATATGCCGCACCGCGTACCAATTTTGGTCCATGGTGGACCGCTCAAATCACCATACCGCCGCACAGCGCATCAGAATATGCCGCACCGCGCACCAATTTTGGTCCATGGTGGACCGCTCAAATCACCATACCGCCGCACAGCGCATCAGAATATGCCGCACCGCGCACCAATTTTGGTCCATGGTGGACCGCTCAAATCACCATACCTCTTCCATCAGCAAAAGTCGCTCACACAGGGAGCGCATTTCTATCCTTTGTAATTTCAAATTCCTGCTTTATCGAGTCTTTGTTTTCTCTTGTCGATGTCCTCGGCGATTGTCTTTCTTTCGTCGACGCGTTTTGCTTCGCAATCCACGTCGCCGAGGGGCTCTGTAGACACCCCGCCTTGGACCTCTCACCCCGATTGCATACAAAGTATTTTTATTTAACTTATTTTCATTAATTTCTGTTACTTCGGTTAAGTTCCTAACTGATTCCGTTAGTTTTGGACTAAACTGCATAACAGAGTTAACTTTTAGGGTCATTCTGTCATTCTGTCATTTTTAACCCGCGGGCGCTTCCGGCACTGCCAGTGAGCCGCGCGCGCGTCCCGCCCCAAAAGCCGGACCCGCGCGCTTCCCACTTTGGCAGCAACGGATTGCACCTTAGTTCCCTCCCTTTTCTTATTTACAAACATCTTTTCTTGATCACAAAAACCATCTTTTTACATCCACATTCATCCCCCCTTTTCTCATTAACTCCCAATCCCAAATTCTAAGCCTTTTCCCAAAAACTAATATTTCTTTCATTTATTATTTGATTTCTTTTATTTCTTTTATTTTTTCTTTTATTCATTTATCTTATTTGTGATTGGCTCATTCCATTTCACATGGATGACCAATTTCCCTCCATCATTTCCCTCTCTTTTTTTCCTATAAAAACCATCATCTTCTACCTTAGAAAGGGACTTCTTTTTGGACTTTTTTGACACTCTTTTTGGACTTCTTTTTGGACTCCAACCTTGATTCACCAACTACATTATACACAAATTCTCCCAACAAGAGTTCTTAGTAACAAGACTCTACATAAATTGTTCTACAACAATTTCATTACAACAACAACACTTTCAAGTCAAGGTTCCAAGTCCTCTTTCTCAAGGTACAACTCCATTTTCTTCCTTTGTTTTCTTCTTCTTGATGTATGCAATCCCCATTAATAGGGCATGACCAACATGACTACTTCACATATTGAAGTTAGTTAAGGTCATCTCCCTACATTTTAATCTTAACTTTAATTCACCATGTTAATTTCTCTTCATCCCTTAATGTAATTCTTTAACATTACTTGTTACATGTAATCTTTATCATTAAATAAATAAAACAATTCTATTTTATTTCCCCTTTATTTCCCCTTTTCTTCTCATCACAATTGTTAGCACATTTCTATTTAATTAATTGAAGGACATGTAAATATTAGAACACCAATAGTAGCAAGACCCGCGTAAGCGGGGCGGAGTGGGTGTTTAAGTACTTCCCACTCCGTCACCTAACCCCCGAACCCTTCTCTCCCGAATCTCTGGTTTTGTACATAAATTAGGCTATTTCTAGGTTTTTCTTATGTTCCTTTAAAAACATAGGTGGCGACTCTAAAAAATCTAAAACAAGTTAGACATCCTAGGATAATTCACCGCTCTAGCCAAGCCGTGGTTCCCCGGGGTATCTACACTTGTAGTGTGAGCTTATGGGCTTACACTAGTACATCGTTGTTGTTAAATTGTTTTCCAAAACCTTGTGTTATCATCTTTTGATACGAAATGAAATTTTTTATCTCCGATATTATGGTATTTTGATTAGTAAAGTCGACGTCCAGCTCGCGATCTCGGGCCCGCGGGGTTTGGGGTCGCGACAGTTGGTATCAGAGCTATGGTTTAGCTCTAAATATAAGTCTAGGTGGACTAGTATTACCTAGGTGGGTAGTTGTGTTCGGAGTGAGTAACGGTTGATGTTTTATGCAGGTAATTGTTCTCAATGGCTAGAAGGAGAACAGGTGAAGGTTCTAGTGGAGCTCAAAATCAGAATGATCTTCGGGAAGAGAACCGTGCCATGTTCCAAGGCATGTTTGAGGCGGCCATGAAGGCTATTCATGACCAAGGTCCAAGAGAGGAGTATATGCCACCTCCACATTACGGGTTGGAGCAGTTTCTGAAATTAAAACCAAGAGAGTTTGACGGTGAGCCCGATGTGAAGAAGGCCGAACTATGGTCGAGTCAATGGAGAAAATTTATGATGTGTTTGGGTGCACGGACGAGGATAGAGTCCGGTTTGCGGCTTATAAATTGGTTGGGGCCGCCGAGCATTGGTGGAAAGGGGTTAAAGCGAGTTGGGATGACACTCACAGGGTTTATGCATGGGAATTGTTTGTGCAGAAGTTCAAAGAGCATTTCATCCCGGTAGTGGACCAGAACCGAAAGGAGATCGAGCTACTCAACTTGGAGCAAGGTTTGTTGTCTGTAGCTCAATACTCGGCTAAGTTCACAGAATTAGCCCGGTATTGTGACTATCTTGTGATGACCGAAGAACGGAAAGCTATGAGATTTATTCGGGGTTTGAAGACTTCTATTCGGACTCAACTTATAGCCCAGAGGATTGTGACATTCCAGGATGCGGTAGACCGTGCATACTTAATTGAACAAGACATAGAGGAGCATAAGAAGAAGGTCGAGGTGACTAACACTAGCAAGCAAGGAGGACAGAGCAAGCCACAATCCCGTTCTGATAACCGAGGTAACTTTGGGGGACAATCTCAGTTCCGAGAGCAACCGATCCCAAGGAACCCGGGTACTACTTCCAGGAACCAAGGGAACCAAAATAGGAGACTCTGTTCATATTGCCAAAGGGGAGGACACTCGGAGGACCAGTGTTGGAAGAAACAAGGGAAATGTATGAACTGTGGGCAGTTGGGGCATTTTGCGAAGGATTGCCCGAGATTCAGAGGTCAACCGACTGGGTTAGGAGCTGGTGCTCCACAGGGTCAGAAAAGGGATGCTGCGGGGAAGCCCAAGGTCCAAGGAAGGGTATTTGCTATGAATCAACAACAAGCTACCGATGATCCTTCTGTTATTGGAGGTATTGTTTCTGTGTTTAATGTGAGCGCTCGTGCGTTAGTAGATCCAGGATCATCTCATTCATACATATCTGTGCAATTTGCTTCCTTGCTAAATGCTGCATTTGAGTCTTTACCCTATGTGCTAGAGGTGTCGACCCCTATAGGAGAGTGTTTGGTGACTGATAAAGTCTTCCGTGCTTGTGATGTGCTTATCTGTGGTCATGTCTTGTGTGCGGACTTGGTAGTCCTTCCTATTCAGGACTTTGATGTTATTTTGGGTATGGATTGGTTAAGTAAGTTTCATGCTTCCGTTGACTGTCGTAGAAAGGTCGTTAATTTTTCCATCCCTGATGTGCCTAAGTTTACTTTTGAGGCTATGCCTTTTAGTAGAAATTTTTGTATTATTTCTTATGTGAAAGCGAGAAAATTATTGCACCGTGGTTGTGAGGGGTACTTGGCTAGTGTGCTTGATACTAGGAAAGAATCCCCTAGTTTGGAGAGTGTCCGGGTAGTTAGGGAATTTCCCGATGTTTTCTCTTCTGAATATGATATGCCTCCAGATCGTGAGATAGAATTTTGTATAGATCTTTTGCCGGGTACAACTCCGATTTCAAAGGCACCATATAGATTGGCTCCCGCAGAGTTGAAGGAACTAAAGGTTCAATTGCAAGAGCTGCTTGATCGAGGGTTTATCCGCCCTAGTGTTTCCCCGTGGGGAGCACCGGTTTTGTTTGTGCGAAAGAAAGACGGTTCTTTGAGATTGTGTATTGATTACCGAAAGTTGAATCAGGTTACAGTGAAAAACAAGTATCCTCTACCTCACATTGATGATTTGTTTGATCAGCTACAAGGGTCCGTCGTGTTTTCTAAACTTGACTTGAGGAGTGGGTACCATCAGTTGAAGATTCGATCTGAGGATATTCCGAAGACTGCCTTTCGCACTCGGTATGGTCATTATGAATTCTTGATTATGCCGTTTGGGTTGACTAACGCGCCGGCCGTGTTTATGGATTTGATGAATCGGGTTTTCCATCCTTATCTTGATTCGTTCGTGGTGGTCTTTATTGATGATATACTCGTCTACTCTAAATCCCCAGAGGATCACGAGCAACACTTGAGGACAGTCTTATCCATTCTTGCGAGGGAGCAGTTGTTTGCAAAGTTTAGTAAATGCGAATTTTGGCTCGAGAAGGTTTCTTTTCTGGTTCATGTTATTTCGAAAGACGGGATTTTTGTGGATCCTTCAAAGATTGAAGCTATAGTGGATTGGAAGAGACCCGAGTCAGTGACCGAGATCAGAAGTTTTCTGGGTTTAGCCGGGTATTACCGAAGGTTTATAGAAGGGTTTTCGAGGATTTTTCTTTGAGTTCGAGTGGAGTTTTGACTTTCCGTGATCGTTTGTGTGTACCCGATGTTGGTGGAATAAAGAGAGAAGTTTTAGATGAAGGTCACAAATCGAGATATACTATTCATCCGGGTAGTACGAAGATGTACCAGAATCTGAAGCAACATTTTTGGTGGAATAAAATGAAAAGGGAAATAGCGGAGTATGTTTCGAAGTGTCTAACTTGTCAGCAGGTCAAAGCCGAGCATCAGAGACCCGCAGGATTACTTCAACCGTTAGAGATTCCCGGGTGGAAATGGGAGCATGTGACTATGGATTTCGTTACGGGACTACCTCGTACCCGTAGGAAGTATGACAGTGTTTGGGTAATAGTGGATAGATTGACCAAGAGTGCCCATTTCTTGCCTATTTACATCAGATATTCGATGGAGAAGCTTGCGACCCTTTATATCGATGAGATCGTTAGATTGCATGGTGTTCCGGTTAGTATTGTGTCAGATCGCGACCCGAGGTTTACTTCTAGATTCTGGAAGGCATTTCAAGAAGCTTTGGGTACAGATTTGCGTTTTAGTACGTCTTTTCACCCTCAGACCGACGGTCAATCCGAGAGGACCATTCAGATTTTGGAGGATATGTTGTGAGCTTGTTCGATAGACTTCTCTGATTCTTGGGATTCGCACCTACCGTTAGTGGAATTCTCTTATAACAATAGTTATCAGGCTAGTATCGAGATGGCACCGTATGAGGCCTTGTATGGAAGAAAATGTAGATCGCCTATCTATTGGGATGAAGTCGGTGAAGCGAAGATCGTGGGTATTGATTTGCTTCAGGGTTCAGTTGAGAAAGTTAGAGTTATCCGGGATCGATTGAAAACAGCCCAGAGTCGACATAAGAGCTACGCAGACAACCGAAGGCGAGATCTTAGTTTTCAGACCGGTGATTTTTTGTTCTTGAAAGTATCTCCAAAGGTGGGTATTCGTAGGTTTGGGAAGAAAGGCAAATTGGCTCCGAGGTTTATTGGCCCGTTTGAGATTTTGGGAAAGGTTGGACTTCTAGCGTATCGTCTTGCGTTACCGCCATCTTTGGACCGGTTACATAATGTTTTTCACGTTTCTATGCTTCGGAAGTATGTTCATGATCCATCTCACGTGTTACCGAGGGTACCGGAGGATATAGAGCCTGATATGACCTACGAGGAACGACCGGTTCGGATTTTAGATTCCAAAGTCCAAGAGTTGAGGAACAAAAGCATTGCGTTGGTTAGAGTCCTTTGGAAGAATCATAAAATCGAGGAGTCGACGTGGGAGCTCTGAGATGAGATCGAGAGGAAATATCCGTGGCTTTTTAATTCGGGTAAGTCTCGTTAAAATTCGGGTCGAATTTTTGTTAAGGGGGAGTGAATGTCACGACCCGAAAACTAGGCTCTATTTTATTAGTAATAAATAATTATTATTTATTTATTTGCTTATTTATTTATTTAAATTATTATTTATTTAAATATTTATGTGTGCATTTTATGTGTTATAATAATTTATGCCTAGCATTTTATTTGGGTCATTTGTGCTAGTGTAGAAGTGTTGAGTCTTATTTGTTAGTGGGCAGTTTATTTGAAGAAGAGTAGTATTAGGGGGAGGGGCCTAAGTGTAAATGTTCAAATAATTCTCCTACTCCCTCCCTACTCCCCTCTCCACCCTCACTTCTCCCTCACTTCTCATCTCTCTCTCCCAGCTCAATCTCTCTCTCTCCTTGGTGGTAAGTTTTCTTCTCTCCCTTCTCTCTTCATTCTACCTATCTTCCTCTCATTATTTCTCATTTCTCATAAAATGAAACTTGTTTAGATCGTCAATAGGATCGCAAAGAGCTAAAAATATTTGAAATCCGTCATCTTTGAGAAATTTCAAGTAAGTTGCTTTTCCCCCATTTTTATATTAAAGTGTTCATTTCATGTTTATATAATGCATTAGTTGTTATATTTGAAGTTTGGTTGAGTTTGGAATTGATTTGGAATTTATTTGGGTTTTGGTTAAAAATGGTGATTTTGATGAATGTTGGGATTCAATCTTGATCTTGGTTGATAAATGGTGTTATTTAGGCCCCCATCCTAGTCATAAGTTGTTTTGGTTCGTAGTTATGCTTGGTGGAAGGTTGGTTGTGTTTGATTTTGATTGTTGTGTGAAATGGGTAAGAACAATGGTAGAACCCAGCTGAGAATTCCTCCCAGCCCGTAGACCAGGCGCCCGCCCGGGTTGGACCAGGCGCCCGCCTACATGCCCTTTTCTGATGGCCAGACCTTCTGGTCATTCAAGCGCGCGGCCGACCCCCTCCAAGCGCCCGCCCGCCCCCTGTTCCAGAAATCTTCCTTTTTGCTTGTTTAAAACTAAGTGACTTCCCTAGTTTAAGTATAATTACACTAATTAACTTAGGTTAACATCGTGGAACACTGTATTAATTGGATTTGGTTCTTTTGTGAATAAAAATGTTATAGAATTTGATTGAGTATCGTTTGGGAATGTGTGCCATCTTTGATGTGTGGTTTGGATTGGTTTACCTTTGTGGTAATTTATTTTGAAATGTTCCTTACTTTGGAATCAGTGGTTGTTTATTTAAGCTAGAGTTTATTACTTAGCTTTTATTTGAAAGTCCAGCTGGTTATTTGTGTATCGAGTCAGGCAATGGATAATGCTATAATGGCACAAGCCAAGTCCAGTATAGCATCGCCCATTGGTCCTTCTTCCTCATCCAGATTGGCCTTGGATGGGTTGAGCTAGCTTCTTTTGTGAGTATTCTAGCTACACGTTTTGGAGCATGACTTTATGGCATGGCTCCCGCCTTTTGTGGCATGTTACTTTGTTATTGGTTCCGGTACCGGGGATTTCTCTTCAGCTTTCATGCTATTATGAAGATGATGATTTGTTGATTATTGAAGCTGCGCAGCGACCTTTATTTGGTTTTATCAGTTGGGAAACCTTGGCTAATATCCTTTGTTAATTGTTTATTTCCGCTGCTATCTGATATATGAAAATTGCTATGTGTTATGTGATTTATTACTGATTATTGCATCATAGCATGTCATGTAGTTGCATTAGTAACTTATTGAGATTTATCTCACCCCCTTTTCTTTTGTCTTTGTTTTTCCTTAACCCCCCCCCAGGTGGAAAGGATTAGACTCGCTGATCACGAGACAGGACGTCGCGAGGGTTGAGCTTTTGGGGCAAGTGTATATTGGTGGGTTTACATTATAAATGTGTAACTCTTTTGGGGATAGTTGTACCACACTTTGACATCATTAAGATTTGTATATTTTTTTACCTTGTAGTGTGAGCTTATGGGGCTTACACTAGTACATAGTTGTTGTTAAATTGTTTTCCAAAACCTTGTGTTATCATCTTTTGATACGAAATGAAATTTTTTATCTCCGATATTATGGTATTTTGATTAGTAAAGTCGACGTCCAGCTCGCGATCTCGGGCCCGCGGGGTTTGGGGTCGCGACAGTTTGAATTACGGAGACCTGAGCCTCCCAACTGGAGGAACGTAGGCAACCTTCGGGTGCGGTCTAAAACATATCAAAAATACCCAATTCACTTCAAACAGCAAGATGCAATTTTTATTCATTCAATGAATTATTCAAGCCATTACAACAGATTTATTGAGCAACAAAAGACATCAAAACATTAAATCCTAAAACAAAGTGGTCTAATTGCAATCTCTTGGGGTACAAAGAAAAATCTAATCTTTCTTAGGTTTGGGAACCCATTGCTTCTTGTTATGCCCTTTAGTCTTCTTGGATGGGGACGGAACATTCTTGGGACCGCCAAGACGGGAGAAAACGCTAGGACGGGACGGAGCTTCATCAACGGCTTTCCCTTTGCCCTTATCAAGCGGAGCCTTAGCAGGGACAACCATGGGACGCTTCCACACATGGGAGGAATTTCCCTTACCTTTCTTCTTCTTGGGAAAATGACGGGGTCTATAGTCCCGCACATGAACCACCAGTCTCACGGGGTCAACAACATCGTCATTGGGCCTTCCCAAACGATCAAAAACGCTCGGACGCTTCTCCACCATCGAGACGGACCCCACAGCTGGAACGGCGTTCACCATTGGAACGGACTTCTCACCCTCTGGGACGGAAACCTTGACTTCAAAAGAGAAAGTCATTGGGGCCATTATGACAAGAATCTTGTGGTTTAGGAGGAGAAAATATTTGCAGAAGAATGTTGTGTGACCATTCTGGTCGAAAATGGTTCGAAATTATAGCTGTTGGAACATTCTAATCAGAAAAAGAAAGGGGCTGTAATTCAGCAGGCCAGAAGCGCGCGCCTCCGACCAAGGCTTCACAATGCGCGCGCCTCCCACAAGCAAGGCCCAACGCGCGCGCCTTTGGCAGCAGTTCAGACAGAAACAGCCCTTGTCAGTTCAGAACAGAACCCAAGCACTTCAACATATCCAACCTGCAGCAAAATCAAATCCCAGCAGCAAAAAGGAGTTCGAGCATCAACAACAAGCAATCTTTGGGCACACATTTGTTTGTAAAGAGTCGACATCTAAGATCGAGTCGCTAATAAAGCATAAAATGAGTAGTAAGATAACTAGGATTGTAAATACATGTTAAATGTTATTACAGGCAAAAGTAAAGGTGTTTCAATCCCTCATCCTCTCAGCCACAACAGCTCGGGCACATCATCACCAGCACTGTGCTCACCCCCTGCTGCCGCTCTCGGTCTCCTCATCATCATCATCATCCTCATCATCATCATCGTCATCATCATCCTCAGACTTAGATGTCTCAACCACAACATCAGGACGGGTCCTCTTGGCAGCTCTCCCTGATGAACTAGCGCCACCCCGGCTCTGGCTACCTTCTCGGCTCAGACTCCTACTATGGCTACCTCCGTGCCTCAAACTCCTGCTCAGCGACTGCCTCGCCGAAGAGACAGCCTCATCAATGTCCAGTACAGCATCCCTGCAGCCTCGTCCCATGCCCCGAGCACCTCGGGCAGCTCCTCTCGCAGCACCAGAGACAGCACCAGCAGCATCTCTAGTCATGGCAGCAATATCACTGCACAGCTCTAGCAGCCTCTTCTCCAGCTGACGGAGCCTCCGCCTCATCCCTTTGTTCTATCTACCCAAGTGCCTATAAGCAGCTACAGGTACCTGTTGCAATAAAGAACAGAAAAAGGAAGTTACGTCAATACAAAGGACAGAAAAACAAGACTGGAACTGAGAAATGCAAAGATGGTCAGAAAAAAAAACATACCACAGCAGCCTGAGCAGGAGGCTCTCTCTCCGGTGACATATCCTCGGGAAAAATCTCCCTCTGCTCCTCAAAGACCCCGAAGTTGGAATAAGTGTAGTAGGGAGGAGGAAAGGGAGGATCAAAACAATACCCGGCACCGGTAGTATAAAACCGAGCAGAGGTCGTAGGAGCAGCCTGTGATCTCCTCGGATCAGCAAACATGAAACCTTGCATCAAGTTGTTCTCCCTGAAGAGGCCATAATCCTGATCCAAGTGAATGTAAGGGACGGCATCAATCCCTACCATGTATGCCGCGCGATCAGCCTCTGAAAGTGACCTCCAATTACAAGGGCAGAAAGGAGGAACGTCTGGAACTGCAGGACGAGGGGGGGGGTGTAAAAGTCTGTCACCTGGGTACCATGCTGCCAGAACACTCTGTCTCCCAAATACAGAGCCATGCACTCACCTGAACTCATCAAAAGCCAAGAACGGGTAGGAATAAGAGTATGCTCAAACCAGTGCTGAACTGATCTCCATGGATACAAAGAGAAGGCAACGGACTCAGGCCTTAAGGTGTCCAAGTGCCGTCGGGCCGAAGTAAGACTAATGGGGTTCGTACCAGTCTTCACATTCCTCTCCTTGTACGCCCACTGTGCGCAGTCCGGATACTGGGGCTGGCCTTCCTTGGCAATCTTGAAATCCCTCAGATTCAGGATAGCAAAAGCCCAAAGCTGTAGACAAGAGGCAGAAACAAAGTTAATGACAGTCAACGAAAAAGGCAGTTATGACCAAGGCAAGGAGAATATAAAACGGATGGTAAGTGGTATACCTCCCACAGCAAGCTGAAGCCCGTAACCGAGCTAGTGGTCGAGCGGCTGGTCAAATCCATGCCGTGATAACAAGCAGCTAAGCCCGCTGCGCCCCAGTTATACTGGCCGATCTGGTCCAAATCCACTAACAAGTCAAGCAGAGCCAAAGAGGCCGAAGATCCCCCGTTGGCAAACAGAGTATGGGATAACAAGTAACAAATAAAGCAACGGTCCACGGCATCGACCCGATCAGCAGTAACACCTCGAGCCTCAGCCATTAAGATGCCTAAATAGGCCCGGATTCGCCCCCATGTCACTCGATAATTCTTGACCTCGAACCGGCAGTCAACCAAAGCCAGTAACTCGTCCGGAGTCCGAACAGCCCCTCTCAAACCAAAAGCGACAGGCATCCCTATGAACGGCAAGCCCGTCAAAGCTGTGAAATCGGTAGGCGTCATAGTCACCTCGTCCATGGGTAAATGGAAGGTATGGGTGGTGTCCCACCATCTTTCCCTCAATGCCTAGACCACATCGGGGTCATTCTTCAAGGCTGGTGACAAAAAGACCAAAATGAGTCCCTGTAACTCGGGCCCGAACATTCTCAGGCAACCTCTTCCATATAGAGATGGGCCCATGAGCCCCACCACAAATATCTGTCAGATGGGTCCACTCCTGAAAGGAAAGAAGGAACAGCAAAAATTTCATTAGCATGACTGCTAGAAAACGGATGAACTCAACACAGAGATTTCAATGGCAGAACAATGTACAAGCAAGTGTGTGAACATGAAAATGGGCACCCCAACATGTTTCTTACAACAAATCAGCAGCAATGAACAACATGCAAGGAATGATCAATAAAGCTGCTGCAGCAATATTTCGGGTAAAGAAAACGGAACTTCATGAAATCCGAAATCGACAGGAAAGGCGAGCCATTCTTACCAAACCAGAAGTCACGAAGTGAGAAATGTAGGTATGAGGCCGGAAGGTAAGCAAGCTCGGGTCCATAGCTTCAACCCCAATTTCGGGCTCCTCGCCCTGTGGCATCTCGAACGGAGGTGATTGTTGACGATCCGACATCGTTTCTGTGACGGAATTGATCCTAGAGCAGCAAGAAAATGTTTTGGGTGATTTCTCTACGAAAATTTGGTTTGGAATTCGGAGGGTTCTTCAAATTTTTGAAAACTCGCCGAAAACAGTAAACCGCCTGTTTAAATATGCTGAACTTATGCGCCAGGCGCGCGCCCCCCGACATACTCATTCGAGGCGCGCGCATCCCATAACGAGGCCCGGACGCGCGCTCTTCCCATCATCAGGCAGGTTCAGAAGCAGTCTCCCAGGCAAGAAACCATGCACCGCATCAAGGTTTCCCCACGGATTCCGAACTCCCTAAGTTCTGTCACGGGTGCCATACCCCCCCTCAAGAGTCAATCTCAGCATTTCATCCCCAGCAGGAACATTTTTCTGGTTGCGATCAACTGTGCCCGCACCCCACAAATTCAAAAAAGTCAAGTGTGACTCCAAGTGGCACGCGGCTTCAAAGCAATATTTCATCAACGAATTTCACTAACGGATTCGTCAACAAAGGTTCACTAACGGCCTTATCAACGGATTTCACTAACGGATTCGTCAACAAAGGTTCACTAACGGCCTCCTCAAAGGTTCACTAACGGCCTTATCAACGGATTTCACTAACGGATTCGTCCTCAAAGGTTCACCAACGGCCTCTCCAAAGGTTCACTAACGGCCTCTTCAAAGGTTCACTAACGGCCTCTCCAAAGGTTCACTAACGGCCTCATCAACGGATTTCACTAACGGATTCGTCCTCAAAGGTTCACCAACGGCCTCTCCAAAGGTTCACTAACGGCCTCATCAACGGATTTCACTAACGGATTCGTCCTCAAAGGTTCACTAACGGCCTCCTCAAAGGTTCACCAACGGCCTCCTCAAAGGTTCACTAACGGCCTCTCCAAAAGGTTCACTAACGGCTTCGTTCAAAAGGTTCACTAACGGCCTCATTCAACATATTCAGCCGGCAGGTTCACCTAACGAATCACGCCACCCCCTCTATCAACAAAAACCGCTCACACAGGGAGCGCACCACTATCTCTCGCAATTTCAAATTCCTGCTTTCATTGAGTCTTTGCTTTTTTCTTGGTGATGTCCTCGGCGGGTGTTTTTAACTTTCGTCGACGCGTTTTGCTTTGCAATCCACGTCGCCGAGGGGCTCTGTAGACACCCCGCCTTGGACCGCTCACCCCAATTGCAGATTTGATCTTGTGTTTCTCCCCATTTTAAGTGTTTCTCGTTAGTTTCTGTCACTTCCGTTAAGTTCCTGACTGACTTCGTTAAGTCCAGGGACTAAACTGAATGACAGGGCTGACTTTCTAGTCCATTCTGTCAAAATTGCCTTCTCTGAGTCGCGCGCCTCCGACAGGAGGAGCCAGACGCGGGCGCCTCCCGCCCCCAAAGCAGGAAGCGCGCGCCTCTGGGCGTCAGTTACAGATTTCTGGCCAGGATTCTCTCCCTTGCTCAATTTACAGGATTTTGCCCGGGAAGGATTTCTTGGTGACTGAGTTTTGGTACCAAAAACATCTCTCTTTCACCTATAAAAACCTCCCTTTACCTCCATTTTCAAGGGACGAAAACTTAGACGGAAACTGAGGACGGAAACTTACACGAAAACTTTGACCAAAAAAGGACCGGAAAGACCTTGACTTTACCAAATTTCCTACTTCTAAAGCATTTTCCAAAGGATTTCTCCAAGTAATTCAACAAGAAGTGTTTGAAGTCTCTCGAAGTCTAGGTAAAGCTATTTCTTTCCCCTTCTCAACTTCATCTCTTTTCTCTTTCTTTTGTATTATCAAAGTGCAATCACCCAAATCATTTTGGGACATGACTCTAATGATCACCTCATCTCGTTGAGGTTGGTTAAGGAGTTATCTCCTACATTCCAAACTCTATTTTAAAACCCCCTTTTTATGATTTAAAGAAGAAGAAGAAGAAGAACGTTTATTACTCATGTAGATTTTGATCAAGCAAGACCAACTTTAGTTGGGCAAGATGGGTGTTTCGGTACTTCCCATCTCGTAATCTAACCCCCGAACCTCAAAACAAAGAATCTCTGTTTTCGTAATCAAACTTAGGCTTTTATCAATAGGTTTTTCTTATGTTCCTCAAAACATAGGTGGCGATTCTAAAAACAAGTTAGACATCCTAGGATAATTCACCGCTCTAGCCAAGCCGTGGTTTCCCAGGGTATCTACACCTGAGCCTCTACACTGGAGGAACGTAGGCAACCTGCGGGTTCGGTCTCATGCAAGAAAGAAGATATGTTTAGCCTTAACGCGTTATGGTGATCGGCCTTCATCTCGAACTTGTCAAGACATCTTTGTACGAGTCATTTGCCAATGAATCAATCACCTCAAGATTGAACATCTTTCTTAGATTTGGAATCGCTTTCACATTCCTTATTGAGTCTAGGGGCTTCTTATCTTTCAGTGATACTCCCAGTTTCTTGCAATCAAATTGGGGCTTTCTTTCTCTTCTCTCTTAATGACCTACTTGCCTTCGTAAGTCATTCAATAAATAAAAATACATGTCAATACTAGGGGCTACTTCCTTAGTCAATTCAATGTCACTCATCATTAGTGACAAAAAGGTCTCCACCGCAAAATCACATGTCTCTCATCCTCAGCTAGAGTCAGTGCACACTTCCTCATCAATCGAGTAAAAAAGAAGACGCAAAAGAGATGCTCGCTAGATTAAAAACCCGAAAGGGCGGTCTAGGCAAAAATCAGGGTGCGTCACAAAAAAAAATGATAGAGTGAGAGAGAGAAGGGAAAGAGAAATGGAGATCCCCAGCCTCTAAAGAAGACAAGTTATACATTGAATCTCCTCAGCAAGTCAATTCACCACCGAGTCAACTTCAGAATTGCAAAAAGCTCGACAAAATACGGCACAATCAAAGGTCGTTTTGGGTTGTTGGCATAAGAGAGATTGTTCTTGCAATGTGCATTTTTGGGCTCATATAAAAGAAGGCTCGTCCGAGAATGAGCTCATGATTTATATGGGGTACGAGGTTGCACAAATAGTCCCCAGTGAGTCAATTGGTTTGGGCAGCAAATAGCAACAACATGCAATTCATTTTTCAAGCTTCTCTAAGCATGTGCCCCTATAGTATGTCAAAAGGTTTCACGAGAAATGGAGTAGCTCTTGCCATGTCCTCTTATGCTTGTTCCCCCACACGAGGACAAGTCTCTTGCTTTGCTCAACAAATAATGATGCCCTAGGGGCTATGTGACCCAAGAATGAGAGCTTCTTTTGCTTCATTTGAAAGTCAATGAGACCTAGGGGCTATGCTCAAGAAGGATGTGTGAGACTATCCTCAAAGTCTCTCAAGAGGAATGTCGAAGGGATTTCATGTCATGTGTGCTTGTGCTTGTTCCCCCAATCAAGGATGGGCCTTTCTTTCTCCACTTATAATCAATGGTGGCACTCTAGGGGCTACACTCAAGTTTAAAAGTCTCCCTTGGCAAGAATCAATTTACTTCACCTCCCAACAATGGCCCTAAGCAAAGCCGTATGCAACGTTGGAGGCATCCTCAATTATTTTGGCACCAAAGGTCTCAAGGGACTTCGCAATCTACAATATTTTGGGCTACGGCATTACAGTAATCCAACACAAAGGGCAATATTGGGGCTTCGCAATTGACAATCTTTGTTGGCAATGATACTCGATGCAATTTAATGCGGGGAATAGTCTTCATGAAACCAAGCAAGTTTCAAAGGGTCTCTCAGTAATTCACGTCAAAGGTCTTTTTGTTTGAATGAAGGGCCCTGATGTTATGAATGAATTTGATGATTCTTGTTAGGACTTACAACGAGATTACGAAGAAAGTCTTAGAGAAAAGGAAAAAGATTCAATATGCTAAACTCTATCAAAACAGGGTTATAGCGGGAAATTCCTTGGCCAATCCCAATGTTTCTGCAATTCAGCACCCCCTTCTCCAAGATCAAAAACAAAAAGTGTGGCTCTTGCGCCTCAAGCACTAGTTGTTGTAGACACCCCGCCTTGGACCGCTCACCCCGATTGCACACTTGATTTTGTGTTTCTCCCTCAAGCAAAAAGTGTGGCTCTTGCGCCTCAAGCACTAGTTGTTTTAAACTTTAAAACCCCTTTTTATCATTATTCAAATAGGAAGAACACATTTATCTTTAAAGTGAATTATGAACAAACAAGACCGACTTTGCTCGGGCGAAATGGGTGTTTAAGTACTTCCCATTTCGTAACCTAACCCCCGAACCCTTCTCTCCCGAATCTCTGGTTTTCGTACAAAAACTTGGCTTTCTTTAGGTTTTCTCGCGTTCCTCTAAAAATGTGGGTGGCGACTCTTAAAATCAAGTGGACATCCTAGGGTAACTCGCGCGCTCTAGCCAAGTCGCGGCTCCCCCGGGGTATCTACAGTGGCGACTCCGCTGGGGACTGCTTGAGGGTTAAACTTGTGTTTCTGTTCATAATTCACTTTACTGGGCATTCTGGAAATTGATATGGGAAGCGCGCGCCTCGGACCTTCATTGTCCAAAGCGCGCGCGTCCCACATCAAATTCCAGAATCGCCCACCTTACATGTGTTCTTCATATTTCTTCCTATTATTTCATGCTAACAAACATTGCAGGGGTTTCATCACACAATCAGGACCAGGGCAATCCCCTGAGTCCATAAGTTTCTGACAATCTGATAGGTCAGCCCAGAAGCGGGCGCCTCCCATATACAATGCGCCAGGCGCACGCTTTCCACAACACCAGCCTGAGGCGCGCGCTTCTGGGCCAATTTCCAGGACAAGAACAGGTTTCAGGGACTGAACAGAACAGTGGGGTGTGGGCACAGTTGCCTGCATCAGAACAGAATTGGAACCTTGGACTGTTTTAATTTTGTGTTTATTTACCGGTCACACGGGTGATTCGGGAGTTGTAATTTACGACGTGCTTATGTGTTTTTTATCTTTTCTTTTCAAAAAAATAAATAAATTTGTCACGTGATAGACCTCACACGATGGCCTCTCTCCCCGACAACAACGACCACAAAATGGTCGACTCCATCATGGCCTACATTGATCAGAAATTTGACGGCCTCAACATGGGAAAAGGCTCCAACACAAGCCTTTATCAGTCATCCATTCTTATGAGCACGATGGCCTCTCTCCCCGACATGTTCAAGATGCCCGACATTAGCAATTTTAAAGGCAACTCATGCCCGAGGGCTCACATCGAGACTTACATTTGGGCTATGGTTCCAAAGAAGGTCTACCCAAAAGTGATGGCTTAATGCTTTTCTCTCACCCTCGAGGGGGCGGCAAAAGATTGGTATGCAACTCTCCCGCTCACTGTCCGTCTTGATTGGGATGCCGCTATGCTTGCCTTCAAAAATCAATATCAAGGCAACACCACTCACCGGCCCACAAGACAAGAGCTCGAGAACACCACTCAAAGAGACAACGAGTCCTTCATTGACTTCACAAGGAGATGGAATGACAAGCTCTCTGAAATTGTTGAGAGGCCAAACACAAAGGAGCAAATGGACATTTTCCTCAAGTGCCTCAAGATTGATCTCCGCACCCACCTAAGTGGGGCTTGCTACTCCGACTTCTCCCAAATGTATGAGGCGGGGGTACGCATGGATGACTTGCTCAAGGAGATTAAGAAAGCCACTCCTACTTACCGTTACAAGGCCGCCTCTAATTCAAACAAAGAGGCTTCTATCAATGCCCTCACTACCGACAAGGGAAATTACAAGAAGGTCCCTCCACCACGAGGCAAGCGATTCCAAAACGACCGCGTCTACACTCCTCTCAACAGTATGACCATCAGTGAGGCCTATGAAGCTCTAAAGGCCAAGGGACAAATCACTCCTCTTCAAGGGTACAAGCAACCACAACCGCTCCGTCCCAACCATGCCCACCACAAGTGGTGTGACTACCATCAATGCACCGGCCACCTCACCGAGAATTGCTTCTCCATCCGCAACACCATCCAAGACCTTATAGACAAGAAAGAATTCATAATCCCTAATGAGGGTGGTGTCAATGTAATAGAGGTAGGAGAGTTTGAAGGAACCACTCATTCGATCCCAATTGTGAATGAGGGCTCCGATGGCATTAATAAACTTGATAATTCTTGTTATGTTGTGACTTATGATGAGATTATGAGGGAAGTCTTAGAGAATAGGAAGAAAAAACTATAAGGGTCCGTGAATGTGCTTACCCGCAGTGGCCGGGTAATAGCGAGCGGCTCGGTTCCCACAAATATGGCAACCAACACCTCTTCTCCAAGATCGCAAGCACGCGACATACCCGAAGATCCTTTGTTAACACAACTCAAGAAGACAAAAGCCAACATATCCATCTGGGACCTTATTGCATCATCAAAGAAGCATCGATACCTCGTCATCAAGAACTTGGATGACACATCAGTCTCTCCCGACACAACTCCCGAAGACCTCACAGCAATGATAGGTCACATTCACTTCGGCAATGTCATCACTTTTGCCGACATGGACCTCCCGCCATTTGGGTCCGATCACAATGAAGCCATCTACCTCAAAGTAAACGCAAGGGGGAGACCATTTCAATAGTTTTAGTAGACGGTGGTACCGCACTCAACTTAATGCCTAGCCGAGTCATGGGCATACTGGGGCTCAAAAGCTCCGATTAACAACCTTTTACCCAAGTCATTAGTGGGTATGACAGCACTGCCCGTACAGTCATGGGAATGCTAGAAGTCGATATCGAATTTGGAAGCATGATCATGTTCGTCCCATTCCAAGTACTTGATGTCCCAGCTTCGTTCAACTTACTTTTGGGCCGACCATGGATCCATAGTTCCAATGCTGTCCCTTCCACTCTCCATCAATGTGTCAAGATCAGAAATGGGGACGAGATAGTCACTGTCATGGCCGAGAATGTCACTATCTACAGAAATGGGGGACAACCCGTTCACCAAGTTCAACACGGGATAGAATATTCCACTCTCTCCGGCATCAACGCCATCGACAAAGAAAGGGGAAATGAGCAATGGACCCTCGGTAATCCTAAAATCCTCCGTATGATGAGGAACATGAATCACTTTCCCGGTCTAGGCCTAGGGAAGCATCAACAAGGAATATTGCACCCGTAGAGGTTCCTTTTGTCAGAAACAAGTTTGGTTTGGGATACGAGCCTACCGAGGATGACTTAAAATACGAGCAAGCAGTCAAGAATCAAAAGACCCGAGCTTGCAAAGAAGGTCAACAATATGAAATCCCCAACTTAAGGCCTTACCGCAACACACTGAACGGTTATTTTGTTCACCAAGGGGAAGATGTTCCGTACATGATCTTTCCCGAGCCATGGGTTAACAACAAGGGCGTCAGAAAGCCCGGCCTCGAGATCTTCACTGATTACAAAATTCCGACACGAGAAAGGGAGCCTATTCCAGTGTCACCCCGAGAGTGGCGGGGCAAGAAAGTGACTATAGAGTCCGAGGTAGAGATTACCGTGGGGGAAGAATTTGCCATCATGGACGATTGTCAAGTCAACGCCATCTCCGACAACACAGAAATGGAGAGTCCATCTATCAGCAAGATCCAGCCAAGCTCCGAGCCAATCAACAACTGGTATTCTACGAAGGGTCCCATGGTATTCGAGGAATTTTTAGTCCGAGAAATGGGTTGCATATCCCGCACAGCAACAAAGGAAGAGCGGCTCACACTTACTTTCGAGTCCGAGAGTGTTTCTAATACCCTCACCCAAGAGGATATGGAGGCCATAGCCGAGCGTGTGTTTCCTTTCTTTGCTAATGAAAAATTTGATATTTCTGAGTACCCCGAGATTGCAAACATCATAAATGATGAATTAACTAATAACGAACTTAATGAACAAGTTAATAACGATTCAAATTATGATGAAATAGACCACGAAAACATAACATACCTAAATGAACTAGCACAACAGGTTTGTTGTCGTGGTGAAAATGGTCCAGGGGCTGATGAAGAATTGCATGTTGTTAATCTGGGTACAGACGAAGAGCCGAAAGAAACGAAGATAGGCAGCTTCTTCAAGGGGGAAGACAGAGACAGATTGACTGCATTGCTCAAAGAATTTGTGGATGTATTCGCATGGTCGTACAAAGACATGCCGGGTTTGGACAGAAAGGTCGCAGAGCACAGAATTCCGATCAGAGAGGACGCCAAGCTAGTAAAGCAGAAACTCAGAAAGATCAAGCCAGAATGGTCCCTACAAGTCAAAGAAGAGATTGAAAAGCTCCTCAGTGTGGGTTTCATTAAAGTCATTGAGTATCCGACTTGGTTACCCAACATTGTGACAGTCAGAAAGGCAAACGGCAAGGTTTGAGTTTGTGTGGACTTCCGGGATTTGAACAAAGCTTCCCCGAAAGATGATTTTCCGCTACCAAACATCGACATGCTCGTTGATTTGATTGCCAACTATGAAGTCCGCTCGTTTGTGGACGGTTTTGCCGGTTACAATCAGATTCTCATGTCCGAGGAGGACCAACACAAGACAGCTTTCGCAACACCATGGGGCACTTTCTGCTACACAGTCATGCCGTTCGGGCTAAGGAACGCTGGGGCTACGTACCAAAGGGCTGTTACGGATCTATTCCATGACATGATTCACAAAGAGATCGAGGTCTATGTAGACGACATGATCATCCATTCGAAGGGAACCAACAGTCAACATTTGATCGATCTTCGCAAGTTCTTTGAACGACTCCGACTACACAACATGAGACTCAACCCCGCAAAGTGCACTTTTGGGGTCATCAGAGGAAAGGTTCTCGGTTACATGATCACTGAGAGTGGAATTGAAGACGATCCCTCCAAGATCAAGGCAATCATTGACATGCCTCCTCCAAAGACGCAGAAAGAAATCAAAGGTTTCATGGGCAGAGTTCAATACATCAGTCGATTTGTGCACCAACTCACTTCCATGTGTGAACCGATTTTCAAGCTGCTCAAGAAGAATGTTTATCAAGAAGTTAACTGGAAATCATCAAGTATTACAGGTCCACTATCTTCACTATCGAGATAACTAACCTTCAAGATAGCAGACCTTATCACTTTGCCAAACTATACTTCCAGTCAAAGTCAAACCTGACTCAAACACTGTTCACATACTTTATGCCAGTCAAAGATTAATGACTGACACTGGAAATCATAAAGTATTACAGGTCCATTGTCTTCACTATCGAGATAACCAACCTTCAAGATAGCAGACCTTATCACTTTTGCCAAACTATGCTTCCAGTCAAAGTCAAACCTGACTCAACCACTGTTCACATACTTTATGCCAGTCAAAGATTAATGACTGAGTTTCAAGAAATCACCTTCAACTTCCTGCCAAGGGACAAGAACCGTTTTGCAGATGCACTAGCCACCATCGCTTCACTGGTCGAAATGCCGAGGGTATAATGGTGAAGCCCTTTAAAATTTCCCGAAGAAACAGTCCGGCATACTGCATGAGTATCGAGGTCAACGAGGTCCAGGCAAGCTCCCCGTGGTATTCAGATATCATGAATTTTCTAAAGAATGGCACTTATCCCGAGGATAACAATAAGAAGTCTCAAATGGCGTTGCAAAGACTAGCCTCTCGATATGTACTAATCGGAGACCGAGTCTACAAAAGGCACCACGAAGGGATCAATCTCCTATGCGCAAATGAGACCGAAGCTCAAGAAATAATGCATGAGATCCACGAAGGTGAATGTGGGCCCCACATGAACGGGTTTATGTTGACCAAGAAGATACTCCGCGTGGGTTATTATTGGAGTACCATGGAAAGAGACTGCATCGAGAAAGTCAAACGGTGCGCCAAATGCCAATTCCATGCCAACCTACAGCACGCTCCGCCCTCACAGATTTACAACATGACCATACCATGGCCTTTCTCTTGTTGGGGCATAGACATTATCGGTAAAGTTCACCCTACTGGCAGCAACGGATAATCTTTCGTCCTAGTAGCCGTGGACTATTTTACGAAATGGGTCGAAGCACAGGCTTACCGGGTTCTCAATGCCAAGAAAGTGACCGAATTCGTGAAGACCAACATCATGTGCCGGTACGGCGTTCCTCATGAAATCATCTCAGACAACGGTTCTCACTATGAGAAAGAGATGGACGCGCTCCTCGAAGAATACAAGATTACCAAGCACAAGTCATCTCCATACCGCCCTCAAGCAAATGGCGCGGTCGAAGCAGCTAATAAGACAATCGAGACCATTGTGAAGAAAATGGCCTCCACCGGAAGGGATCGGCCCAAAAAGATACCTCTAGCATTGTGGGGCTACCGCACGTCTATACGGACAGCAACTGGAGAAACTCCTTATGCATTGGTGTATGGTTCCAAAGCTGTACTCCCAATAGAGCTCGAAGTCCCATCCCTACGGGTCCTTCTCGAGAACCAAGTCAATGAAATCGATTGGATGGAAGGTCGATATGAACAACTAGCTCTACTCGACGAGAAAAGGCTAAGGGCACTAGAAAGTACGAGAGCCTATCAACAAAGAATGGCAAGGGATTTCAACAAAAAGGTGAAGCCTCGAAACATCAATGTGGGAGATTTGGTCCTAAGACAACACCCACCTAATGCCATGAACCCCCTTGGAAAATGGGAACCCCGATGGATCGGTCCGTACGTGGTCAATAAGATATTAAGCGGCGGTGCAGTCCGACTCGCGGATTTAGACGGAGACCAGCTGCCAAAAGAAGTCAACCTCGACAATTTGAAGAGATTCTACGCTTAATAAATGAAGACCATAAAAAAAAAGCTCGCTAGGTTGAAAACCCGCAAGGGTGGCCTAGGCAAAAATTAGAGCACGTGCAAAAAAGAAGCCCGCTAGATTGAAAACCCGAAAGGCCGGTCTAGGCAAAAAACAGGGTGCACACACAAAAAAAAAGGTCTTAGTTTGTTTGAACTACGGAGACCTGAGCCTCTACACTGGAGGAACATAGGCAACCATCGGGTGCGGTCTAAAACATAAACAAATACCCAAATCATCTCAAATTAACAAAATGCAATTCTATTCAAATCTCAAATCATTCGAGCCATTACAACGGATTTTGTTGAGCTACTAAAAGACATAAAAACATTAAAATCCTAAAACAAGTGGTCTATTTTAATTGCAATCTCATGAGTACAAAGAAATATCTAATCTTTCTTCTGTTTGGGGACCCATTGCTTTTGGGGACGGCCTTTAGTCTTCTTGGATGGGGGCGGAGCATTCCCGAGACCACCAAGACGAGAGAAAACACTAGGACGGGACGGAGCTTCATCAACGGCCTTCCCTTTATCTTTGTCAAACGGAACCTTAGCGGGAACAACCATGGGACGCTTCCACACGTGAGAAGAATTTCCCTTACCCTTCTTCTTCTTAGGCAAGTAACGAGACCTATAATCCCTCACGTGGACCACCGGCTTCACGGAATCAACGACAACAACACTCTTATTTGGCCTTCCCAAACGATCGAAGACACTAGGATGTGCTATCGCAATTGGGGAAATGGGGACAGACTTATCGCCTTCGGGGACGGAAACTTTGACTTCAAAAGTAAAGGTCATCGGGGCCATCGCTACAAGAATTTTGAGGTATAGAGTAAGGGAAAAGATGCAGAATATTGCTGTGTAACCATTCGGATCGAAAATGGTTTAAATTTATAGCTGTTGGAGTGCCCTGCTCAGAAAAGAAAGGGGCTGGAATTCAGCAAGCCAGAAGCGCACGCCTCCGATAAGCGACGTCAGCCGCGCGCGACTCTCGAGATCAAAGTCAGGCGCGCGCGCGTTTGACAGCAGGCAGAAACAGAACATGCCCTTGTCAGTTCAAGAAGGAAGCCCGGGCGCATTCAAACGCCTTCAACCTGCAAGAAACCAGATCCCAGCAATGAGAAAGAGTACAAATGACAACAAATACTCAGCTGGGCACACATTAATTTGGTCCGCCTTTAAGGCATGTCTAAAACCTGAAATAAGATAGAAACTCCCACTCGAAGTAGGGTGTCTTTTATTTTCTCAAAAAATCAGTTTTTACAATTCATCCCCGGCAGAAAGCACTCCGCAGTCAATTGTGCCCGCACCCCATCAAAAGTCAAAGTCAAACAGTCAACATCAAAATGCGACTCATGGCAACAACTGTGAGCCACAAAAATCACCACCTCCTCATCAAGCAAAATCTACATCCATTCAAGAAAACGGTCCTCCGAGTCCCGCACTTCAGCAAACGGTCCTCCGGGTCCCGCACTTCAGCAAACGGTCCTCCGGGTCCCGCATCTAAGTAAACGGTCCTCCGTGTCCCATACTCCGGCAAACGGTCCTCCGGGTCCCGCATTCAAGCAAACGGTCCTCCGGGTCCCGCATCCAAGCAAACGGTCCTCCGGGTCCCGCACTTCAGCAAACGGTCCTCCGGGTCCCGCATTCAAGCAAACGGTCCACGGGGTCCCGCATCCAAGCAAACTGTCCTCCGGGTCCCGCACTTCAGCAAACGGTCCTCTGGGTCCCGCACTTCAGCAAACGGTTCTCCGGGTCCCACATCTAAGCAAACGGTCCCCTCGGTACCCGCTATTCAAGCAAACGGTCCTCCAGGTCCCGCATTCTAGTAGACGGATCTCGCCACCAGCAAACGGATCCCGCTTCCAGCAAACGGATCTCGCTATCAGCAAACAGGTCCCGCTTCCAGCAAACGGATCTCGCTATCAGCCAGACAGGTCCCGTTGTCGGCCACGGCGGGCCGCTTCATCCCACCGAACCTTTTATTATCAACCAAGCCGCTCACACAAGGAGCACACCTCCATCCCTCGCAATTTCAAATTCCTGCTTTTATCGAGTCTTTTCTTTTTTATTGGTGATGTCCTAGGTTGATGTCTGTCTTTCGTCGGCGTGTTTGCTTCGCAAACCACGCCGCCAAGGGGCTCTGTAGACACCCCGCCTTGGACCGCTCACCCCGATTGCACACTTGATTTTGTGTTTCTCCCTCTTTTAAGTATTTTCTGTTAGTTTCTATTACTTTGGTTAAGTTTCAGACGGGCTCCGTTAAGTCCAGGGACTAAACTGAATAACAGTTCTAACTTTCTAGCCCATTCTGTCAGATTTTGCCTTTCAGAGTCGCGCGCCTCCGCCCCTTGAGGCCAGACGCGTGCGCCTGTTAGGCCCAATTGGTAGGAAAATAGGCTAGAGGGGGGCGGTGAATAGCCTTTTTAAAACTTTTCAAGAAACACTTTTATAAATGCAAAGTCACTTATCAGTTTGCAAACTATTATCAGTAAGCGCAGCGGAGAAGATATGACTAAGTTTTAACTCACACTTAAATCGGTAAGAAATGGTTTTCAGAGCTTAGTTTAAACACAAAGTTGTTTCCAAAAGTTCAATGCAGTTTCAAGAGATTGGTCAAAGGAAAATACAATGAATCAGTGTGAACAGTTAGATCAGCTGGTGAGAGATTTTCAACCGGTAAGAATAAAGTAGCTGACAAGAGACACAGAGATTTGGAGAGGTTCACAGTGTAAATACTACTACGTCCTCTATCAAGTTTGGTCAGAACTTGGATTTGGGTTAAGAGTACTATTAGATATTTCTAGTCTATTACAAGCATGGCTTTGCCTGTATACAAAGACTAAGTTCTAGAAATTTCTAATGGATCGTAAAACAAATACTGACCAAGTGTTTTTGAGCGGCAAGTTCAAAAGAACTTATCTCACTCAGGTGGGTGTGTGAATAACTCAATCACAATATTCCTTATATAAGTCTAGCTTGGGAATATTAACAATGTGATAAGTTTGTGCACGAGTGTATGTCCTATTAATGTCTAATGATTATCTGGACGGAATGTTGAGCTTCAATGAATGCTTCAACAATCAACTCTCTTCAGTGCACCAACCTTCTTCAATGCAGCAAGTCCTCTACTTATAAGAGGAGCAGATGTCCTAGCTTGTTGAAGAAGGATAATATTTGAATTTCCAGCTGGGTAGGTGAGGAGCATTTAATGCGGTATCTTGAGCATTAATGACGAAGATTTGTTGTACACGCATGCTTGGAAAAGTCTAATGGGTAAAGACCCCTTTGTCTCAACCGGTTACCTGCAAAAGCAAGTAGAGACAGAGTATAGCTAAAAGTAGCTATGTGTCAGACGGCGCAGTAATCACTACAGAGCAGGTAAACTACTTTTTGATACAACAGTATGAAAGTACAGGGACAATCAGCAAGGTTGACTTTAAGATGGAACGATGTAACCTGACTTACAGTACAGACTGTCTTTCTTTATCGGCATGTTAAGAATGAAGTTGATCGGCAACTTGTGTAGCAAGTTGATCGGCAACTTGTCGCATGTTGAGAATAGAGTTGATCGGAAACTTGTTTACTGGTCTGCTGATTTGCTTCCTCTTCCTGGTTTGTCTTGTTTAAAGAGATGTAATACACCTGTGCAGGTCACAAAGAATCCTAAGGGTACCTAAAGAGGTTCTAATAAAATTGGGGGATCCTAAGTGTAGACATGATTGGGATTAAGTAATTCTAGTGACTAGGAATCTATTTGAACAACAATCTCCTCCTAATTACTTAAGTCCAATCACCCTTAATACTAAGGACATCTCTTATCTTAGGGAAAAATTTTCTACAGTTATCTAGGTATAATCAATTCCTAAGCTAAGTCACACTAAATGTCTAAAGTAAAAGGTGGATTCACCAAAATAAATGGTGAAGCCGATTCAATGAATCGACAGAAGTGTTGATCTGCAAAAAGGATTAGCATAGTATAATGCAGATAACACATGTATATAAGAATAACATATTAGCACAATTAAAATATCATTAGGCGAAGGAATTTGTCTATGGAGGTCTTCATAAGATATCTACATCATAGGCTATGTCGACTCAAGAATCATCAGCTGGATCTGAAGTCTTGGGAGCTTCTGATGGAGTCGAGTCCTTTGGAGTAGATTCAGTCTTTTTCGCCTTCTTTTTTGCTCTTTCCTCTGCCTTTTCTGCTTTTCTTTTCGCCTTGCTCTGTCTTCTTTGGGCACTCTCCAATCTTTTAGATAACATCTTGTTGTTCGCCTCAAGTTCAGCAATCTTTAACTTGGCTTGAAGAAGTTCATTTTGAATATCAGCAAGTTTCTCAACTGAAACCTCATGTTTATTGCGGGTATCATTGTTCTCGGTAAGTAGAGTCTTCTGCTGAGAGACAAGAGAGCCATTTATCTCTGACAAATTAAGTACACGATCAGTTCTGTCTTTCAGCAGATCTTTCATATCATTGTATAAAGATGTCCTGATCCTGATAACATCCTCCTCCTGATTGGACTTACGTATCTGCCTGGTAAGCTCCTTGGTGGATTGCTTGAACAAATCCATAATGGAATGGGAGAAATCAACCAAATCACCACGACTAGTAGGTTCGTTCTGATTATAGTCATCTCCTTCTTTAAATAGATGGAAGTCATAAATGATGTTGAAGATGACAGGCTTATCAACGTAAATCGGTGCAGCAAAGACTTTGGGATTTTTGAGAAATAGAGAAGAGTCAAAATACGTATTTTCTAAGTCAGCATCCTTGATCTGTACATCATCAACAATTATCTGCATCTCATCATCAGAAATAACAATAGGCAATGGAGAAGATGGAAGAGGAGCTGGAGGTGGAGGTAAAGGAAGAACTTGATGGAGTACAGGATCCTCATCGGTAAGAACAATGGCATCAGTAGAGATAGCATCGGCAGAGATAAAGTCAGCAGGAATCGAAGTGGAGACAATATCGGCAGAAAGTGAATGGACAGTCACCAGAGGATAGTTGGGATGGACAATCGTATCCCTGTCTCCTGGCAAATGAAATATGCTGTTGTCTTCCATAGACATTAATAGTGCAAGCTGAAACGTCATACAAGCAATGCCTTCCAAAATTATAATCACTAACCTGGCATTCATCAGCCTAGAAGTGTAAACCAAGTGATCGGCACGTTGCTTCTTCAAGAACATAGGCAATGTGATAGATAGAGCAGCATTCTTTACTAAGTACAGCAGCCCACGAGGATCAGTGTGGCTTACTTCAAGAATATCAATGAGCTCATCATCAATCATTAGGCATTTCCTCATCAAACCCTTCGTGGTAATGCAAACTTCCTTGGGAGAAGGACACGGAAGGTGAATTTTGTCTCCAACCTTTAGCTTCCCAGGTAGGCAGTACAGAGGATCATAAACAGGTTTCTCTACCTTGAGCTTTGACACTCTAGGAGCTTTCCCTTTCTTTCTTCTGAAGTCCGGTTTAATCCAGGGCATAAAGACCAAGCCTTCATCAGCAGATTCACCAGTAAGACACTTATGCTTGGTGAAATGAGGATGTTCTTTACCGAAAGGAGAGGTAATCTTCTGAAGTGTAGATCGCAAAGACCTGATAGGTTGATGAATAGGAATTAATTGCTGGCCAAAACTGTTCGTAGGAATAGAGGTGGCTGAAGTGTACCTGTTGGAACTCATCATTTCCTTGGCATGAATCTCAAAATTGTACTTACGAGGTGGAGTAGAATCAGCTGCAGCAGGAACAGATGGCTCTGCATTCATAAGAACAGGCAATTCCACATAATCAGCAGGATCTATTTCATCGGTACTATCATCATCAGCATCAGCAGCAATTTGAGCAGGTAGAGGAAGAGGGGTATCAGCAGACGGTAAGGTGAGCTGAGGTTGCAAAAGCACTTCCTCAAATTGCAAACTTGCAGCGATTTCAGCATCAAGATCAGTAACTATTTCCTCAGTACCTCCTCATAACTCAAAAACCTCCTTAATTTCAGTAGGTTCAACAATCTGTAATCCAGGAGTGACCGATTTGTACCTTTGATTTGACTGCTTACGTCATGTGTCAGGAATCTTATCTTTTTGCAGAGACGTACTGATTTGATACCTTTTAAATATCGGTAAGATAGTTTGGTCGGCAAGATATTATGATCGGCATGTTGTTGTCAGCAATATTTTGTCGGCAATATAATTTGGTCGGCACGATTTTCACACTTGCTGATGAGATCGGTAAGACTAGCACAATCGGCAGAGTTAGCACAGTTTTAACCATAGAAATCAATCATACCTAGTTCACCACTTAGGAATTCAAATCTTTTCTGGTCTAAGGGCTTTGTCAGTATGTCTGCTCTTTGGTAATCGGTATGAACTTTGAGCAGCACCACGTTTCCTTTTTCAACATGTTCCTTCAGAAAGTGATACTTGATGTCTATGTGCTTGGTTTTGGAATGCATGACCGGGTTGTTGGAAACTGAGATGGCAGATTGATTGTCACAATAGATGGGACAAATTTGAGATGGAACTTCATAGTCAACAAGCTGCTGCTTCATCCAGAGGATCTGTGAATAGCAACTGCCGGCAGCTATGTACTCAGCTTCAGTAGTAGAAGTGGAAATTGATGCTTGCTTCTTACAGGACCAAGACACCAATCTATCACCAAGAAATTGGCAAGTCCCACTTGTACTCTTTCTTGTTACCCTACAAGCTGCAAAGTCTACATCTGAATAACCTATTAGATTAAAAGATGAATCTCTAGCATACCATAATCCAAGGTTACCAGTGCCACAAAGATATTTAATGATACGTTTAACAGCTTGCAGATGAGATTCCCTAGGGTCAGCTTGAAACCTGGCAGAAACACAAATAACAAACATAATATCTGGTCTACTGGCAGTAAGATAGAGGAGTGAGCCGATCATACCTCGGTAGACAGTCATATCTACTTTCTTACCAGACTCATCCTTATCTAAGTGAATGTTAGTGCCCATGGGTGTGCTTTGAGAGTGAGCATTTTCAAAGCCAAACTTCTTGATTAATTCTTTTGCGTACTTGGCTTGACTGATGAATATTCCCTCATTGGATTGCTTGACTTGAAGTCCAAGGAAATATGTCAGTTCACCCATCATGCTCATCTCGAACTTGCTCTGCATTACCTTCTCAAATCTTTTGCAAAGTGATTCATTAGTAGAACCAAAAATAATATCATCGACATATATTTGAACAAACAATGAATGACCATTGTGCTTGGCAACAAATAAAGTAGTATCGATTTTACCTCGAGTGAAACCTAAGCCATCACTAAGTAAGAACTTAGAAGGGTTTCATACCATGCCCTTGGAGCTTGCTTTAAGCCATAGAGAGCTTTCTTCAATTGGTAGACATGATTAAGTTTCTTAGAGTCCTCAAAACCTGGTGGTTGTTCAACATACACAAGTTCTTGGAGTTCTCCATTCAGGAAGGCACTTTTCACGTCCTTTTGATACAGTTTGAATTCTTTGAAGGCGACATAGGCTAAGAAAAGTCTTATAGCTTCCAATCTTGCAACAGGAGAAAATGTCTCATCGTAGTCAATCCCTTCTTCTTGTCGGTATCCTTTAGCAAGTAACCTTGCTTTATTCCTTATGATCTTCCCTGCTTCATCCAATTTGTTTCTAAATACCCATTTTGTACCAATGACTTGTTGAGATGATGGTCTTGGCACTAGTTCCCACACATTGCATCTTTCGAACTGATTTAGCTCCTCCTGCATAGCTTCCACCCAGCCAAGATCAGCAAGAGCTTCTTCAGTCTTCTTTGGTTCTATATTGGAAACCATAGCAGATGAGAAAAGACTCTCGGCGAATGCTCTACTAAGGTTTCTTGTCAATCTTGGTCCAAAGATATCACCAATCACATTTTATATTGGATGATCACGAACTGTTCTAACTTCCCTGGGTACATCTTGTCTGACTGTATCTTGTTGTAAAGATTCGAGAGGAGGATCAAGATCAGCAGGTGGAGTAGAAGAGTTAGAGTTTTGAGTGAGAGGTGGATTAGATTGAGAGCTTGTTGGGAAGGGCCTTATAACAGAAATTGTTTAAGGGCTAAATCTGTTTTCAGTAGGATCAGCAGAATTTTCATCAGCAAATGGATTGTGAAATTCATCAGCAGATTTTGGTTCTACCGATGAAGGGAAGTATTGAGCTTCAGCTGATTCCTCTACTGATATAACTGGATCAGCAGCTGGAACTTGTCCTGCATGGTTAGTATTGCTGGATTCACCTGTCTCATGAGCACTAGATTCATTAGTTTTATTTGGAGCCTTGTCAGACTCTAGCAAATCAAATTCATCAAAGGTTACATGAACAGATTCAACAATTTTTAAAAGTTTCTTATTGAAAACTCGAAAGGCCTTACTGTGTTTAGCGTATCCAACAAAGATTCCTTCATCAGCTTTCTCATCAAATTTTCCTCTGTACTCTTTCCCATTGTAGAGCACATAACATTTGCAGCAGAATATTATAAAGAAACCAATATTAGGAATTCTGCCTCTACAGAGTTCATAAGGAGTCTTGTTATGGAATTTGTTGATGAGAGATCTGTTCTGAATGAAGCAGGCGGTATTGATGGCTTCAGCCCAAAAATATTTCGGCAGCCTGGCTTCAGCAATCATGGTCTTACCAGCTTCTATAAGAGTTCTGTTATTTCTCTCAACGACACCATTTTGTTGTGGTGTACCGGCAGCTGAGAAGTTGTGGTCTATGCCATGATCATCACAGTACTGAGCAATACTATTGTTCTTGAATTCAGTGCCGTTGTCTGATCTCATACTGATGATATCACTCTCCTTCTAGGTCTGTAGTAGTCTAAATAACTTGGTACCAACAGCGTAAGTATCATCTTTGTTGCTGAAGGTTTCTACCCAAGTATATCTTAAATAGTCATCTACTACCACCAGAGTGTATCTACTTCCCCCAATACTTGCAGTAGTTGTGGGGCCAAATAGATCCATGTGTAGCAGTTGGAGGCACTTAGATGTAGACATGCAGGGCTTGTTGTGGAAAGATGTCTTGTGTTGTTTTCCGAGTTGGCAGGCCTTGCATTTCTTTCCATGATCAGCAGACACTTGAGGCAGGCCGGTTACCAGATTTGAACCGGCAAGCTTGGATAGATACTTGAAGTTCAATTGACTGAGTCTCTTATGCCATAGCCATGAGTTCTTACTGATGTTCTTAGCTACAAAACAAACATTAGTAACACCAGTAATAGTACTTAAATATACTGCATAAATGTTACCTTTACATTTGGCAGTGAGAAGAGTTTCATTGGAAGCAATGTATTTCACATAGCAACTGGAAGTAGTAAATACACATTGCATTCCTTTATCACAGAATTGTGATATTGATAGAAGGTTGTGTTTCAGACCATCCACTAGAGAGACCTTTTGTACAGTGACTGCACCTCTCTTGATGGTACCAATACCGATGATTTTTCCTTTGGCATTATCACCGAAAACCACTGGGGGACCTGATGCTTCTGAGATATCGGCAAGTAGATCTGCAAATCCTGTCATATGTCTTGAACAGCCACTATCCAGAATCCACAAATACTTGCTTGCACCAGTTGAGGCCATGAAGCATTCCTGAAATAAAACGGTATGCTTATAGTCCCCCTTATTCTTGGGTTCGAGGGTTAGTTCCTCTTTGGCAACCACATCTGGCCACCACTAGGGGATGTAACCTCAGTGGGTCCAGATAGGTGCTTCAAGAGGCATTCATGAGCCTTGTGACCATAATCAAAACAATTAGAACATTTCACTTGATTGATAGGCTGTGGAGTCGGTAGAACATCATTCTGTTTAGTCAGTGAATCGGCAGAACTGGGGAATTGAGCAGGCATAAACTTAGTAGGTTTAAAGGTGACAGTGTTGACTTTCTTTCCATTCTGTTTATCTTTGGCAGTTACCTTTTTAAGTACTTGTCCATCGGCAGCAGAGGTGGTTAGACCGGCAGTACTTGCTCGGCTGATGTATTCACCAAGAATACCGTTATCGGCAGACTCAGTATCAGCAACCTTAACATATCTTTGTTTGTGCTTATCATTCCTTTTGTTCTGGTTCTTAGGATACTTCATTGCCACAGCACTGTATATTGGCTTAGCATCCTTATGCACTGAGTTAACAGGACTACATTCAACTTTCTCATCCTTTTTCTCGGTCGCACAAGTTTCAGTAGAGCTACTGCTACTGGAATCAAATCCTAACCTAGATTGGTCCTTATATGACATTTGGGTCTGTAGGATTGTTTCAACAGCAGCTCTAGATTTTGTGTAAGAATCAACAATCCTTGAGAGATGATTGTTTCTTTTCACAAGATCTTCGATCTGAGCTATCAATACTGCCACTTGACTTTTGAGATCTAGGTTTTCTTTCTTTAGAAGAACAGACTCAATCTCGTGTCCTTTAAGAACTGAAAGTTCAGACATAAGCGAGCTATTCTCGTTAGAAATTCTTTTGAAATCAGCAGCCATTACTTATGAACGCTACTCAGCTTCTCATAATCAATAAAAAGTTCATCCATTGTCTCTACCATCTCAGCCTTAGATAATTGTGGAAGAGGGTCGGCTGAATCTTTTGAAGTAGAGAGAATGGGTTCAGGTGAGAAGTCAGGTAGGGAAGAGATGGGTTTTGAAAGGCTTTTGGCAATATTGGGATGTTCGGTGAATGAGAATTTTCTTGTCATCGGCAAGGGTTTTGTTTTAGAAGCATTGAAGTGAGAAGAGTTACACTGTCCATAGAGTGAAGTTCCCACTTGATGAACCTTGTATCCTATTGGGTTTTCTGCTTTGATGCTTACTTCCTTGAAGTATGATTGAACTCTTCCAGCTGGTATTTTTTGACTGGAGTCTTTTTGGCGGCGAGGGATCTCGGTAGATTGGAGTCGGCAAGGATGAAAGATCGGCATCATCTGAATCTAATGCAATGAAACTTACATCGGCATCTCCATCTTCATCGGCATCTTCGTCTGAATCGGTTTCACACCAGACCTGCAAGGCTTTTTCTGTGCTATCATCGGCAACATAGCTTCGAGACTTTGGATATCTCTTGTTTACTGATTTCCTCACGTATTCATACTTTGGCTGAGGACATTTTGAAGCAAAGTGACCAGGTTTTCTGCAGTTGAAGCAGACAAGATCACGTTTGTTATTTTTGCCATCGGTAGCACTGGTACTTGGTTTGTTGTAGCTTGCTGTTTTTTGAAATGGTGGTGTAAAGGATTTTTGTTGCTGGTGACTTTCTTTTTGCATCCTTTTGAAGTCTTTAAACCTCTTGTAGTTTCTGGCTAAGGCGGCAAATTCGTCTTCTTCCATTGTTTGTTCTGAAGGTGTTTCTGAGGTTTTTGAGCAGCAGGGTGTTTGATGGGGATCTATAGGAGGGAATTTGGTTGAAGGAAAGGATACCTGAGATTGAGCTGATAGAGACAAGTTTTTGAAATTTTTATCGAGAACGTTAAGTTTTTGCAGTTCTCTCTCATACAAGAACAGACTAGACACAAGATTCTGAATAGAGGTCTTGTTTAAGTCTCTAACTTCTCTAACAGCAGTGACCTTAGTATGATACTTATTTCCTAAAGAGCTTAGAAAATGAATATTAAGATCTTTCATAGTATACACTTTACCTAATGAAGCACATAAATTACTTACCTCGCAGAATCTGTCGTAGGCACTTCTGAGAGATTCACCATCTAGTTTCTTGAAAGATTCAAACTCAGCAATGCAGTCGTAGAGTCTGTTGTCTTTCACCTGTTCATCTCCTTCAAAGTATGCAAGGAGTTTGTTCCAGCATTGTTGAGCCGTGGAGCACAAGTCAATCAGTTTATATTGCTTGTCGTCCAATCCACATGAGATAATGTGGCACGCCTTTCCATCTAGAGCAACTTAAACTTTGTCTTCATCAGTCCATTCTTCTCTAGGTTTTTCAATCAAGGTTTCATCAACTTGAACATGCGTTTCTTGTTCAGTGTCTTGATCAGCATGAGCAGTCAGCGGAGTGGAGGGAATTGGTCGGTAGGTGGTTGAGACCTTTAGAGGAATGATTAGACCACCTTCTATTACTTGCATTAACCGGTCATCGATTGAGTTCATATACTTTATCATACGAGATTTCCAGACACCAAACTCATTGACGTTCAACAACGGAATGGTAGTGATGTTGAACGACTGCATGATTTTTCCTGCTATGGTATCGGCAATACAAGCTGCAAAGCTTGGAAATTTCTTTCAAAATTCCAAGCTCTGATACCAATTGTTAGGCCCAATTTGTAGGAAAATAGGCTAGAGGGGGGGGTGAATAGCCTTTTTAAAACTTTTCAAGAAACACTTTTATAAATGCAAAGTCACTTATCAGTTTGCAAACTATTATCAGTAAGCGCAGCGGAGAAGATATGACTAAGTTTTAACTCACACTTAAATCGGTATGAAATGGTTTTCAGAGCTTAGTTTAAACACAAAGTTGTTTCCAAAAGTTCAATGCAGTTTCAAGAGATTGGTCAAAGGAAAATACAATGAATCAGTGTGAACAGTTAGATCAGCTGGTGAGAGATTTTCAACCGGCAAGAATAAAGTAGCTGACAAGAGACACAGAGATTTGGAGAGGTTCACAGTGTAAATACTGCTACGTCCTCTACTAAGTTTGGTCAGAACTTGGATTTGGGTTAAGAGTACTATTAGATATTTCTAGTCTATTACAAGCATGGCTTTGCCGGTATACAAAGACTAAGTTCTAGAAATTTCTAATGGATCGTTAAACAAATACTGACCAAGTGTTTTTGAGCAGCAAGTTCAAAAGAACTTATCTCACTCAGGTGGGTGTGTGAATAACTCAATCACAATATTCCTTATATAAGTCTAGCTTGGGAATATTAATAAAGTGATGAGTTTGTGCACGAGTGTATGTCCTATTAATGTCTAATGATTATCTGGACGGAATGTTGAGCTTCAATGAATGCTTCAACAATCAACTATCTTCAATGCACCAACCTTCTTCAATGCAGCAAGTCCTCTATTTATAAGAGGAGCAGATGTCCTAGCTTGTTGAAGAAGTATAATATTTGAATTTCCAACTGGGTAGGTGAGGAGCATTTAATGCGGTATCTTGAGCATTAATGACGAAGATTTGTTGTACACGCATGCTTGGAAAAGTTTGATGGGTAAAGACCCCTTTGTCTCAACCGGTTACCTGCAAAAGCAAGTAGAGACAGAGTATAGCTAAAAGTAGCTATGTGTCAGACGGTGCAGTAATCACTACAGAGCAGGTAAACTACTTTTTGATAAAACAGTATGAAAGGACAGGGACAATCAGCAAGGTTGACTTTAAGATGGAACGATGTAACCTGACTGACAGTACAGACTGTCTTTCTTTATTGGCATGTTAAGAATGGAGTTGATCGGCAACTTGTGTAGAAAGTTGATCGGCAACTTGTGTAGCAAGCTAATCGGCAACTTGTTTACTGGTCTGCTGATTTGCTTCCTCTTGCTGGTTTGTCTTGTTTAAAGAGATGTAATACACCTGTGCAGGTCACAAAGAATCCTAAGGGTACCTAAAGAGGCTCTAATAAAATTGGGGGATCCTAAGTGTAGATATGATTGGGATTAAGTAATTCTAGTGACTAGGAATCTATTTGAACAACAGCGCCTTCCGCCGCCTAGGTGGGATGCACGCGCTTCTGGGGTGCATCAGTTACAGATCCTGCCCAAGAATCTCTCCCTTGCACATTATACTTGATTTTGCCCGAGAAAGATTTCTTGGAGACTCCGTTTGGCTCCAAAAACTCCCCTTTTTCAACTATAAAAACCCCTCCAATCCATCATTGGAAGGAGGACTTTTGGACCCTTTTTTGACCTCTTTTGGCACCTTAAGAATTTCCCACCTTGAACCTTACTCTAGGCAATTTACTAAAGATATTCTCTCCCAGTATTCAACCTCTTCTTCAAGATTTTTCAAGAGGTTCTCTTTGAAGGATATTATAGGTAAAATGTCTTGACTTTATTCTTTTTTTCTTCTTCTTCTTCTTCTAATTCTTCTTCTTCTTTAATCAAATGTGCAATCACCCCAAAACATTTGGGACATGACACCAATGGCCCTTTCATTACATTGAATTGGCCTAGGAGTTATCTCCCTACATTTTAAACTTTAAAACCCTTTTTTATCATTATTCAAATAGGAAGAACACATTTATCTTTAAAGTGAATTATGAACAAACAAGACCGACTTTGCTCGAGCGAAATGGGTGTTTAAGTACTTCCCATTTCGTAACCTAACCCCCGAACCCTTCTCTCCTGAATCTCTGGTTTTCGTACAAAAAATTGGCTTTCTTTAGGTTTTCTCGCGTTCCTCTAAAAACGTGGGTGGCGACTCTTAAAATCAAGTGGACATCCTAGGGTAACTCGCGCACTCTAGCCAAGCCGCGGCTCCCTCGAGGTATCTACAGTGGCGACTCCGCTGGGGACTGCTTGAGGGTTAAACTTGTGTTTCTGTTCATAATTCACTTTACTGGGCATTCTGGAAATTGATATGGGAAGCGCGCGCCTCGGACCTTGATTGTCCAAAGCGCGCGCGTCCCACATCAAATTCTAGAATCGCCCACCTTCCATGTGTTCTTCCTATTTCTTCCTATTATTTCATGCTAACAAACATTGCAGGGGTTTCATCACACAATCAGGACCAGGGCAATCCCCTGAGTCCATAAGTTTCTAACAATCTGACAGGTCAGCCCAGAAGCGGGCGCCTCCCATTTACAATGCGTCAGGCACGCGCTTTCCGCAACACCAGCCTGAGGCGCGCGCTTCTGGGCCAATTTCCAGGACAAGAACAGGTTTCAGGGACTGAACAGAACAGTGGGGTGTGGGCACAGTTGCCTGTATCAGAACAGAATTGGACCCTTGGACTGTTTTAATTTTGTGTTTATTTACCGGTCACACGGGTGATTCGGGAGTTGTAATTTAAGTGCTTATGTGTTTTTTATCTTTTCTTTTCAAAAAAAAAAAAATTGTCACTTGATAGACCTCACACTACATGCACATTACTCCTATAAATTGCTCACTATCGAGTCGCACAAGTCCAACCCCAAACCCGTCGAGGCCCGTCCTAGAATGTTTCAAGCTCCACTCGACCTTGGCTCTTTCGAAGCGGTAAACCTCAGTCCGTGGCGTAGTTCATGACTACATGCCGGGGGTGACCTTTAAGCCTCTCTTTAGCCGAGCACAAACCACACAATTCTAGTTAGGGTCTAACACTCCGTGACCAAGTAGGTTTTCATGCACCGAGATTTCCCTAAACTAATGTTTTCAAATCATACATGCCAACTTGTTGAAACGGAGGCAATAAAAATCCGTCCCCAAAAGTTGTCATCTTGGACGAAAACAAAAAATCCGTCCCCGCATGTATGCTTTACTACATTAATTTAGTTTAATCCCGATACATGTAGGATTCACAAACGTGATGGAATCCGATGAGTATATGAGACCGCGAGATGGTCTATATACTAGTGTGATGATTCCATTATCTTCTTAGAAACCCCAAAAGGGACCCGTTCCCTCCGACTTATAAAAAATAAAAAGTCTTTTTCTTATGTGGTTCGAGTCGTGTGCCCAACTGTGTGTTCTCAACCTCTTCATGGACCGAAAGTGTGAACCGAGACTGACAAGGGCTACTTCTCCAATTATAGGTCCGATTGGTACTCTCCGCGTTTACAGGGATTCATCCAACAGGCTTGTCCATGAACCGATCACTCCAACAGCTTCTGCATCATCAATGGCCGGCGACTCCAGCACTAACAACGCTATGACTCTCGAGCAACTCTCTGCCATGGTCCAAAACCCTTCAACAACAAGTCACCACTCTCAACAACGAGGCTCAAACCAAAGAAGCCTTGTGGCAAGCGCATGTCGACAGTCAAAGGGAGGCCCACGAGGCCATGGTCGACCAATTGAAAGCCAAGCTTCTCAAGCTCTCCAAGAACAAGGGGGTTAATGACAATGAGGAATCCGAGTGGACCCAAGGCTTGTTTGAAATCCCATATGTTAGTGCTCGTACCAAAAAAGTGGAGGAACCAAGCACCGACAACAACGACCACAAGATGGTCGACTCCATCATGGCCTACATTGATCAGAAATTTGACGGCCTCAACATGGGAAAAGGCTCCAACACAAGCCTTTATCAGTCATCCATTCTTATGAGCACGATGGCCTCTCTCCCCGACATGTTCAAGATGCCCGACATTAGCAAGTTTAAAGACAACTCATGCCCGATGGCTCACATCGAGACTTACATTTAGGCTATGGTTCCAAAGAAGGTCTACCCAAAAGTGATGGCTCAATGCTTTCCTCTCACCCTCGAGGGGGCGGCAAAAGATTGGTATGCAACTCTCCCGCTCACTGTCGGTCTTGATTGGGATGCCTCTATGCTTGCCTTCAAAAATCAATATCAAGGCAACACCACTCACCGGCCCACAAGAAAAGAGCTCGAGAACACCACTCAAAGAGACAACGAGTCTTTCATTGACTTCACAAGGAGATGGAATGACAAGCTCTCTGAAATTGTTGAGAGGCCAAACACAAAGGAGAAAATGGACATTTTCCTCAAGTGCCTCAAGATTGATCTCCGCACCCACCTAAGTGGGGATTGCTACTCCGACTTCTCCCAAATATATGAGGCGGGGGTATGCATGGATGACTTGCTCAAGGAGATTAAGAAAGCCACTCCTACTTACCGTTACAAGGCCGCCTCTAATTTAAACAAAGAGGCTTCTGTCAATGCCGTCACTACCGACAAGGGAAATTACAAGAAGGTCCCTCCACCACGAGGCAAGCGGTTCCAAAACGACCGCGTCTACACTCCTCTCAACGGCATGACCATCACTGAGGCCTATAAAGCTCTAAAGGCCAAGGGACAAATCACTCCTCTTCAAGGGTACAAGCAACCACAACCGCTCCGTCCCAACCATGCCCACCACAAGTGGTGTGACTACCATCAATGCACCGGCCACCTCACCGAGGATTGCTTCTACATCCGCAACACCATCCAAGACCTTATAGACAAGAAAGAATTAATAATCCCTAATGAGGGTGGTGTCAATGTAATAGAGGTAGGAGAGTTTGAAGGAACCACTCATTTGATCCCAATTGTGAATGGGGGCTCCAATGGCATGAATAAACTTGATAATTCTTTTTAGTGGAAATGCCAATTTAGGGTCCAAAGTTTAGGGGGGGTGTGCCAATAGAGGTCTGATGTATCAATTTTGTCAATTTAGGGTCCAAAGTTGCAAAAGTTGTGCAGGTTAGGGTTTTTTAACGATTCTGTTAACAGAATCCAGTTAAGTCAAACATGTTTTGAACGTGGACTTAAATGGAGTTTGTTTTGAATATTTGGATGGTTATATCGTCATTTCAGACAAAGAAAATTAATAATAATTTTTTTGAAATATTAAATTTTATTTTCTTATATTAAATTAAATAATAATTAAAACGTTATTAAAATACTTTTTCAAGAAATATTTTTTTTTCATTTAGAATCACTATAAAATAAAATGTATAATTTTTAAAAAGAAAAAAGTGTAAAAAAATTATATTAAAAAAAAAATATTTTTTTTAAAAAAGAAGAAAGTGGGGATCGTACATTTTTTTTTTTTGGTGGTTAGTATTGTTCATTATTAATATTAGTATTCTAATTGTTTCATTTTTTCATAAAATTATTTTTAAATTTATTGATAATTTTCCATGTTTATAACTTCATTTTTTGTGTTTAAAAAAAAAAACACTTTAATTTTTATTTGCTTTTTTTGATTTATTAGTATTTTTAAAATTAATTAAAATTATTCGAAAAAATAATAATAAGAGTAATTGACAAGTTAGGTTCTACTGTATAAGGGATGTGTGAAATGACACAAAGCCTAGACGAACATCCAAAACAAACTTCAGTTAAGTGCTTCGGTTACTTAACTGGATTTTCTTTACAATTTAGTCCAAAAACCCTTAATTGACTAACGTTGTCAACTTTGGACCCTAAATTGACAAAATTGATACATCAGACCCCTATTGGCACACACCCCCTAAACTTTGGACCCTAAATTGTCATTACCCCTTCTTTTTATGTTATGACTTATGATGAGATTATGAGGGAAGTCTTAGAGAATAGGAAGAAGAAGCTACAAGGGTCTGTGAATGTGCTCACCCGCAGTGGCCGGGTAATAGCGAGCGCCTCGGTTCCCACAAATACGGCAACCAACACCTCTTCTCCAAGATCGCAAGCACGCGACATACCCGAAGATCCTTTGTTAACACAACTCAAGAAGACACAAGCCAACATATCCATCTGGGACCTTATTGCATCATCAAAGAATCATCGAGACCTCGTCATCAAGAACTTGGATGACACATCAGTCTCTCTCGACACAACTCCCGAAGACCTCACAGTAATGATAGGTCACATTCACTTCGGCAATGTCATCACTTTTACCGACATGGACCTCCCGACATTTGGGTCCGATCACAATGAAGCCATCTACCTCAAAGTAAAGGCAATGGGGAGACCCATTTCAAGAGTTTTAGTAGACGGTGGTTCCGCACTCAACTTAATGCCTAGCCGAGTCATGGGCCTACTGGGGCTCAAAAGCTCCGATTTATAACCTTCTACCCAAGTCATTAGAGGGTACGACATCACTGCCCGTACAGTCATGGGAATGCTAGAAGTCGATATCGAATTTGGAAGCATGATCATGTCCGTCTCATTCCAAGTACTTGATATCCCAGCTTCGTTCAACTTACTTTTGGGCCGACCATGGATCCACAGTTCCAATGCTGTCCCTTCCACTCTCCATCAATGTGTCAAGATCAGAAATGGGGACGAGATAGTCACTGTCATGGCCAAGAATGTCACCATCCACAGAAATGGGGGACAACCCGTTCACCAAGTTCAACACGGGATAGAAGATTCCACTCTCTCCGGCGTCAACGCCATCGACAAAGAAAGGGGAAATGGGCAATGGACCCTCGGTAATCCTAAAATCCTCCGTATGATGAGGAACATGAATCACTTTCCCGGTCTAGGCCTAGGGAAGCATCAACAAGGAATATTGAACCCCGTAGAGATTCCTTTTGTCAGAAACAAGTTTGGTTTGGGATACGAGCCTACCGAGGATGACTTAAAATACGAGCAAGAAGTCAAGAATCAAAAGACCCGAGCTCGCAAAGAAGGCCGACAATATGAAATCCCCAACTTGAGGCCTTACCGCAACACACTGAACGGTTATTTGTTCGCCAAGGGGAAGATGTTCCGTACATGATCTTTCCCGAGCCATGGGTTAACAACAAGGGCGTCAGAAAGCCCGGCCTCGAGATCTTCACTGATTACGAAATTCCGACATGAGAAAGGGAGCCTATTCTAATATCACCCCGAGAGTGGCGGGGCAAAAAAGTGACTATAGAGTCCGAGGTAGAGATTACCGTGGGGGAAGAATTTTTGATCTAGCCTCCATGTTCGAAGAATTTGCCATCATGGACGATTGTCAAGTCAACGCCATCTCCGACAACACAGAAATGGAGAGTCCATCTATCAGCAAGATCCAGCCAAGCTCCAAGCCAATCAACAACTGGTATCTACGAAGGGGCCCATGGTATCCGAGGAATTTTTAGTCCGAGAAATGGGTTGCATACCCCGCACAACAACAAAGGAAGAGCGGCTCACACTTACTTTCGCGTCCGAGAGTGTTTCTAATACCCTCACCCAAGAGGATATGGAGGCCATAGCCGAGCGTGTGTTTCCTTTCTTTGCTAATGAAAAATTCGATATTTCTGAGTACCCCGAGATTGAAAACATCATAAATGATGAATTAACTAATAACGAACTTAATGAACAAGTTAATAATGATTCAAATTATGATGAAATAGACCACGAAAACATAACATACCTAAATGAAATAGCTCAACAGGTTCGTTGTCGTGGTGAAAATGGTCCAGGGGCTGATGAAGAATTGCATGTTGTTAATCTGGGTACCGACGAAAAGCCGAAAGAAACGAAGATAGGCAGCTTCTTCAAGGGGGAAGACAGAGACAGATTGACTGCACTGCTCAAAGAATTTGTGGATGTATTCGCATGGTCGTACAAAGACATGCCGGGTTTGGACAGAAAGGTCGCAGAGCACAGAATTCCGATCAGAGAGGACGCCAAGCCAGTAAAGCAGAAACTCAGAAAGATCAAGCCAGAATGGTCCCTACAAGTCAAAGAAGAGATTGAAAAGCTCCTCAGTGTGGGTTTCATCAAAGTCATTGAGTATCCGACTTGGTTACCCAACATTGTGACAGTCAGAAAGGCAAACGGAAAGGTTCGAGTTTGTGTGGACTTCCGAGATTTGAACAAAGCTTCCCCAAAAGATGATTTTCCGCTACCAAACTTCGACATGCTCGTCGATTCGACTGCCAACTATGAAGTCCGCTCGTTTGTGGATAGTTTTTCCGGTTACAATCAGATTCTCATGTCCGAGGAGGACCAACACAAGACAGCTTTCACAACACCATGGGGCACTTTCTGCTACACAGTCATGCCGTTCGGGCTAAGGAACGCTCGGGCTACGTACCAAAGGGCTGTTACGGATCTATTCCATGACATGATTCACAAAGAGATCAAGGTCTATATAGATGACATGATCATCCATTCGAAGGGAACCAACGGTCAACATTTGATCGATCTTCGCTGTTGGTGTTGGTGCCCTAGGCACGTTTGTTAAACGTTGTATGAGTTATCATTTATTCATAATGATAAAGAGATAATAAGATTATTATTATGGCTCGTGTTTGCTTATAATAATCTCCGTCCCTAGCGCTTGTTAAGCACTAGTATAAAGGCTAAATGATCATGGGATGATCATGTTAGATTTATGGGTACTTGTTTGGAACAAGGTACTGGACATGACCCGCGGTATGAGATTTATGTCATGGTCGACGTCATATATAAATCTCATATTAGTTATGTCATTTGAATCCTTAGACATGAAGTTATTATAGTCTTCCACTTGATGAAGATTATGTTTGACATATTCAAACGCTGCCTTAACACGGTAGTTATAAAGGGTATGATTGGCATAATCGGATTCACGTAGGGAAGAATAATAAGCTAAATGGATTTTTCCCTCTTCGGAGAGATGTAAAGCTTGGGCCCCTCGTAGGAATGATGTTGATGAAATGTTTGGCCAAACTCAAATGGATTGATTAGATCAATGTCATTTGGATTATCAACATATTCGGAATCGAGAAAGTATTGAACAAAAACAAGTTGACTTGTTGACCATGACTTGTGTTCAAAGACATCGAGGACAAAGGGATTATGACATATTCTAAAGGAATGCGAACTTGTATCTAGTTATACTATTTGGGTAGGTATGACGGTTTCTAGAACCTAATCATATCTTATGGTTTCATTTTTGAGCCCATTGCCAACTTAGTATCATCCTAGAGGGTCACACACAATAGAACGAATCTTAAATAAAAGGGCTATAATGGAATTTAGGATTGAAGGATCTCAAAGGAATTTTGGAAAAGTTTTGGGCCTCCTGGTCAACCAAGCGGGCGCTTGGGTTGAACCAGGCGGGCGCCTGAATAAGCCGAAAAGGCCTTGACCTTCTGCCCAAACAAGAGGGCGCCTGGGTAGGACCAGGCGGGCGCCCGGTATGCCGGTTTGAAATTTCCTAATTCGATTAGGAATGGTTTTTGGCACAAGATTCCTATTTGGAATAGGTCTTAATTGTGTATAAAAACCCCAATTCGGCCAGACCATATGGAGTGTGCTTTTTGTGAGTCTCAAAGAGTTTGAGAGAGATTTTATTTTGTTCTAAGATATCATTGATTGAGGAACAAAATAATTCACAAATAAATTCCATATAGTTCTTTATTAAATTGTGAAAGCATGTTTTACAATTATTGATCTAGCAACCAAGATCAAAGAAGCTCCTTTGATATTCGTTCGAAGTGTGGATACCGCTAGAGGGTGAAAATCATCATCTTCAAGGTTCGTGTTTAAGCTTTGTGATCGTGATCAAGTCTTCAAGTTTCTCCACCAAAGACCAAGAGAAAAATTTGATAGCCATCAAGGGTTAGTTCATCCTTTATTCATCTTGTTGTATTTGATTTAATCATATGAACGGATCCATGGCTTTGGGTTTCTTAAAATTTTAATTGCTATATTCCGCTGCGCATGTTACTTGGAAACCCAACAGTGGTATCAGAGCCCCGTTCATGTTGATTAATTCAATACTTGGATCATGTTATGTGTATATAAATTGTTTATGTGCCTTGCATGATATGAATATTGGAATATATGATGTTTATGTGTTTTGTGATTTTATGTGGTTTATTGTTTTGCAACTTTAATCGCACGATTCAATCGCAATAAAAATTATGGTGGATTATGAATTATATCGATTATTGATTTTTGATTAGATCAAAGTTTTAATAATCGGGGGAAATATAATTTTGAGACAAAATTTTCGAACTTTAAAATTCTACACCATTCTGACCATTCAGGCGGGCGCTTGGTCATAACCAGGCGGGCGCTCGCTCGGCAGAATATGTTCTGATTTTGGATAAAATCTGAATATAGAATTTTCGATAAATTCAACAAAACCAGTAACAGAACCAATCCAGACTTGCTGATCTGGAATGGGTTTTGGGTAGTTGGTTTGTGTGTGGATTTTGGGGTTTGAATTTCCTATTTGTTTTAGTCTTGTGATTCCTAGATTGGTTCAAGTTTTGGATGGCTAATCTGCGTTCATCGAGATTGTGTTTCCCAAAATTGATCGCAATCAAAGTTTCAAAGATAAAACGAAGTTAGAATTATGAAGAGTTCATAATTGCTAAAATTGAGAAACAAAGTTCTTGATTCAATGATTGGAGATCCATGTGGAATTGTGAATGCAATTGGCCTACGTTCATCGAGACCATCTATTGCTTAGTTTCGGCCACATGGACTACTTTCTTGGTTTCTTGAATTAGTGCGGGATTGTGGTTGCCTAATGGCTTAGTTCGACCGCACTTCTTGTTGTCTTGATTTGGAGATAATAACCAAAGTTGAAATAGTATCATCCTCATAATTATAGAGAAACTAATGACACATAAATATCATGCTTAATTTAATGGAGATTAATTTAGTGGCTAATCTTGATGTGTAACATGTTTATATTATGTGCTCATAAATGTGTTATATGCTATATGTGATGAACCTTCAAAGAAAGTTTTAAGTCCTTCATTGACATGCCATGATTAAAACACTTGCTTATACATGGATGATCTTGATGTGGGTTCGCCTCCGCGAAGTGCATTAATTTTATTCATATATGAGCAAGATGAGGTTCATTAGTTTAATGTGGGCTTGCCTCCGCAAGGTACATCAAATTGAATGGTTCCTATACGTTTAAAATGGTTGGACTTAATTAGGCGTCAAAACAGTTTTGGGCCTAGGCAAAAGATGAGATTAAACATGCTTTCGAAATTGGATCCCTAAGAATCATATGAGATGTAATTGACAAGAAATTGTCTACCTAATTAATTTGATTTTGAGCGGTCCGCCTCCGTGGACTCAAAATTAAATTAAAGTTGGATCTTAGCCCAATATCAAAAGAGTCTCATGAAAGGATCTAAGAGTCATATGAGATGTGATTGACAGGTTGTCTACCTAATTAATTTAGTTTTGAGCGGTCCGCCTCCGTGGACTCAAAATTAAATTAAAGTTGGATCTTACCCCATTTAAATTATATTATACATTGGATGTGTAAGAAGGTTATATAATTTAGTGGGATTATTTTTAGAAAATACATTATTTATCTCTTTAATGAGATTGGCACTTGTAAAATTTTGGAAATTTTGCATAAGTAGTAGATGACAACTAAAATCATTGCGATTAATCCTTGTTAAGGATAAAGCTTCAAAAGAATGGTACAAACTTCATGGATTGGATCCTGAGCCTAAGAATCGTTCTAAGGCAAGAAGATGTGTTGTACATTCTTGATGGGCCTATTCCTGAAGAACCCAATGCCAGAGATAGACAATCACAAGAATCATGAGTAGGAATGTGAGTTGTCTTATGCTCGCGATTATGTGCTCAAAACTCCAACAAAGTTTGGAACTTGTGGAAGTCTATTAGATAGGCGTGGATTTGAGTTACATGTTTCAAAGAGAAATCTAGGCAAGAGAGGTATAAAACCATTATTGCATTCACTTCTTGCAAAAGGAGTAAAGGGCAATAAGTGGAACCTCACATGCTTAAGATAAAGGCTACGTAGAGCATCTTGAGAAACTTGGTTATCCAATTGGATTGGAGCAAGCCACGGATCTCATTCTTGATTCATTGTTCAAATGTTATAATCACTTAGTGATGAACTATAACATGCTTGGAATGAATAAGAATCTCTCCGAGTTGCATGATATGCTGAAAACTGCGGAGATAAAGATAACGGAGAAAGGTTCTCGAATTCTCATGGTTCATAATGGAAAGGAGGTCAAGTGCCAAAGGAAAGGTAAGACAAGAGTTGTCAAACCTAAAGGAAATAATTGTGGTTAAAATTATAACTCTAAATTGATGCAATTTGGTAATGTGGCAATTGGATTGACCATTTAGAATTGTAGTCAAAATTCTGGATGATCAATAAAAGGGAATGGTAGTGGGACTACCACTTGGGAATTTTATGTTATAAATTATTCTTTCTAAATTTAATTATTGGGTATTGGATACCAGAATAATTAGTAAGATGAAAGACTACTTATAGTAAAGTTTTATCTACAAACGGTAATGATGCAATGGTTGCAACATTGTTCGTAGAACACTTGTAAAGTGACTTTACTGATGAAGTGGAATATCTTATTTTGTTATAAGATAATGAAGGATATTTATTTCTTATTTAGAATAAGAAAGGTGCTTTATTTATTATGATTTACTTCATTGTGTTATCATATAAATAAATCTTATATCCTAAATCTTGAAGAACAAAGTAATAATGGCTATAACATAAATAATTAAAAAAAATTCTTTATGCATTATTGTTTTGATCAAATAAATATAAGATGCATATCTAAAATTCCATGGGACGGAGTTTTAAGTCATATGATTTGGAATAACATGATTTATGCAAATCTTATTTACTTGGACCAAGACATCCTTTACTATGATTGGTAAAAGGCTAATATCTTAATTGACCTAATACATTCCGATGTGTATGGTGCATTAAGAAGCAATGCTAAAAGAGAATTTTGATCATACTTGGTAAAATTATTCAAAGATTATGATTGGATCATGATGATGAATAATTAAACCAAGAATTTGACAGTCATCATTAAAGTTGTGAAATGGTTTCACAAATTAACTTCACTGAGAACATCATTCTAAATGATGTGTCTGCATGGAAGTATAAGAACCTTATTGGATATGGTTGATTGGATGACAAAGTCAAAGTGATCTTCCATTATTCATTTTGGGGTTATGTATTTAAAACCGCTATGATTATACTAATCTGAATTCCATCAAAAGAGGTTAAATAATGAAAGAAAACTCGGTTTGTCCTTCGTAAAGATTTAAGATGGTGAGACCTTTTGGAAAGGAGCTGTCTGGGACACACTCACATTTAAATCTAATAAATATACTTTCATGGGATATTCTAAGGAAACTTGAGGATAATAATTTTACTCATAAGAAACAAATGGTTTGTTTATTATTATGATACTTTTCTTGATAAATGGTTTATCTCTAAAAGAATCAGTGGGAGTAAATGTATCTCGAATGGTTTGAGACCTAGAAAATATATTTTAACCTAAGATGGAAGTTGAACAAGTTTTCACAAGAAGTCGTGAAAAGTCCGTTCAAGATATACAAATACTTGCAATACATGATAGGATACAATCTATTAGTAGAAATATTGGATGTTTCGAAATAGAAAGTATTGAGGTAAAGTTTATTTAGAATGAAGTATTTACCACCTATCAAAGATGCAATATCAACTCCACATTTACATTAATGGCTTGGAGTCATTATATCTAAAAGGAATCCATGTATAATAATCAAGTTTGGAACTTGATCATTCTAACCTAAGGCGTAAAAACCGAAGGAGAGGAATGAGTTTTCTTGGAGAAAATTTATATGGGTAGCAGAAATTTACTAGAATTCTCATAGTCACATGTTCATATTTGGAATATGAAATTTGATAAAATAATGTCAAACCAAGCGTTCTTCAACAGGAACTCACTTAAGGATGTATTGGATACAACCTAAAGGATTTGACAGTCAAAGAAAATTCTAATAAATTTTGTAAGTTGCAGAAATCTATTGGATGGATTAAAGCAAACTTGTGGGAGTTGGAATCTCCGTTTTGATAAGTCGAAGATTTTGACCTGATCAAGAACGAAGATGAACCTTGTATATACAAGAAGATTAGTGGGAGAATAGTGCTATTCCTTATTTAATATATGTGGATGACATATTGCTAATTGGAAACGACATTTCTACACGTTAGTCTGTAAAGACTTTGTTAAGAAAGTGTTTCGCAATAAAGAATATGGATGAAGCTACATATGTTCTTGGCATTAAGATCTATAGAGATAGATCAAGGGGGCTAATTGGTTTAAGCCAAAGTACACACATTAACAAAGTCATTAGAAGATTTTGCATGAAAATTCTAAGAGAGGACAATTGCCAATGTTACATGGAGTTTCTCTAAGCAAGACTCAATGTCGTAAAGACAAGAGATGAGCATGAGAAAAATGAATGAGATGCCATTTGCTTCGGCATTTGGATCCATGATGCCATGATAAGTACTAAACCGGATAAATCTAATGCTTGGAGCATGACGAGTAAATATTAATCCGATAACCGGTGAGAGTCACTGGATGGTTGTGAAACAATTCTTAAAGTACTTTAGAAGAACTAAAAGAATTGTTATGATCTATGGAGGGACGGAAGATGATCTCGATGTATATGAGTGCACGGATGCATGCTTCCAAACTGACAAAGATGATAAAAGATCACAATTGAGTTTTATAATTAATAGTGAAGCTGTAAGTTGGAATGGTTCCAAGAAGAGTTACAAAATTCTACATAATAAATCTAAGTATATAAGCCGCATTGGATGCTGCAAAGGAAGTGGTTTGGATTAAGAAGTTCATTGTGAACTTAGGATGGTTCCTAGCATTGCTAATCCAATAGACCATATTAGTGATAATAGTGGTACTATTGATCAAGCAAAGGAACCAAGAGCACATCCTAAATCCAAACACATATTTAGGCGTTTTCTTATCGTTCGAGAAATCGTTGATAAGAGAGACGTACATATATGCAAAGTACCTCATAATGATAACGTTACGGACACGCTAAACAATGGGACTTCCACAAAGCTAAACATGATGGTCATGATAGGCCCATGGGTATTGGATACCTAGGGAATTGGGCCTAGGGCAAGTGGGAGATTGTTGGTGTTGGTGCCCTAGGCACGTTTGTTAAACGTTGTATGAGTTATCATTTATTCATAATGATAAAGAGATAATAAGATTATTATTATGGCTCGTGTTTTCTTATAATAATCTCCGTCCCTAGCACTTGTTAAGCACTAGTATAAAGGCTAAATGATCATGGGATGATCATGTTAGATTTATGGGTACTTGTTTGGAACAAGGTACTGGACATGACCCGCGGTATGAGATTTATGTCATGGTCGACGTCATATATAAATCTCATATTAGTTATGTCATTTGAATCCTTAGACATGAAGTTATTATAGTCTTCCACTTGATGAAGATTATGTTTGACATATTCAAACGCTGCCTTAACACGGTAGTTATAAAGGGTATGATTGGCATAATCGGATTCACGTAGGGAAGAATAATAAGATAAATGGATTTGTCCCTCTTCGGAGAGATGTAAAGCTTGGGCCCCTCGTAGGAATGATGTTGATGAAATGTTTGGCCAAACTCAAATGGATTGATTAGATCAATGTCATTTGGATTATCAACATATTCGGAATCGAGAAAGTATTGAACAAAAACAAGTTGACTTGTTGACCATGACTTGTGTTCAAAGACATCGAGGACAAAGGGATTATGACATATTCTAAAGGAATGCGAACTTGTATCTAGTTATACTATTTGGGTAGGTATGACGGTTTGCTAGAACCTAATCATATCTTATGGTTTCATGTTTGAGCCCATTGCCAACTTAGTATAATCCTAGAGGGTCACACACAATAGAACGAATCTTAAATAAAAGGGCTATAATGGAATTTAGGGTTGAAGGATCTCAAAGGAATTTTGGAAAAGTTTTGGGCCTCCTGGTCAACCAAGCGGGCGCTTGGGTTGAACCAGGTGGGCGCCTGAATAAGCCGAAAAGGCCTTGACCTTCTGCCCAAACAAGCGGGCGCCTGGGTAGGACCAGGCGGGCGCCCGGTATGCCGGTTTGAAATTTCCTAATTCGATTAGGAATGGTTTTTGGCACAAGATTCCTATTTGGAATAGGTCTTAATTGTGTATAAAAACCCCAATTCGGCCAGACCATATGGAGTGTGCTTTTTGTGAGTCCAAAGAGTTTGAGAGAGATTTTATTTTGTTCTAAGATATCATTGATTGAGGAACAAAATAATTCACAAATAAATTCCATATAGTTCTTTATTAAATTGTGAAAGCGTGTTTTACAATTATTGGTCTAGCAACCAAGATCAAAGAAGCTCCTTTGATATTCTTTCGAAGTGTGGATACCGCTAGAGGGTGAAAATCATCATCTTCAAGTTCGTGTTCAAGCTTTGTGATCGTGATCAAGTCTTCAAGTTTCTCCACCAAAGACCAAGAGAAAAATTTGATAGCCATCAAGGGTTAGTTCATCCTTTATTCATCTTGTTGTATTTGATTTAATCATATGAACGGATCCATGGCTTTGGGTTTCTTAAAATTTTAATTGCTATATTCCGCTGCGCATGTTACTTGGAAACCCAACATTCGCAAGTTCTTTGAACGACTCCGACAACACAACATGAGACTCAACCCCACAAAGTGCACTTTTGGAGTCATCAGAGGAAAGGTTCTCGTTTACATGGTCACTGAGAGGGGAATTGAAGCCGATCCCTCCAAGATCAAGGCAATCATTGACATGCCTCCTCCAAAGACGTAGAAAGAAATCAAAGGTTTCATGGGCAGACTTCAATACATCAGTCGGTTTGTGCACCAACTCACTTCCATGTGTGAACCGATTTTCAAGCTGCTCAAGAAGAATGTTTATCAAGAAGTTAACTGGAAATCATCAAGTATTACAAGTCCACTATCTTCACTATCGAGATAACCAACCTTCAAGATAGCAGACCTTATCACTTTTGCCAAACCATACTTCCAGTCAAAGTCAAACCTGACTCAAACACTGTTCACATACTTTATGCCAGTCAAAGATTAATGACTGACACTGGAAATCATAAAGTATTACAGGTCCACTGTCTTCACTATCGAGATAACCAGCCTTTAAGATAGCAGACCTTATCACTTTTGCCAAAATATACTTCCAGTCAAAGTCAAACCTGACTCAAACACTGTTCACATACTTTATGCCAGTCAAAGATTAATGACTGAGTTTCAAGAAATCACCTTCAACTACCTGCCAAGGGACAAGAACCGTTTTGCAGATGCACTAGCCACCATCGCTTCACTGGTCGAAATGCCCGAGGGTAAAATGGTGAAGCCCTTTAAAATTTCTCGAAGATACAGTCCGGCATACTGCATGAGTATCGAGGTCAACGAGGTCCAGGCAAGCTCCCCGTAGTATTAAGATATAATGAATTTTCTCAAAAATGGCACTTATCCCGAGGATAGCAATAAGAAGTCTCAAATGGCGTTGCAAAGACTAGCCTCTCGATATGTACTAATCGGAGACCGAGTCTACAAAAGGCACAACGAAGGGATCAATCTCCTATGCGCAAATGAGACCGAAGCTCAAGAAATAATGCATGAGATCCACGAAGGTGAATGTGGGCCCCACATGAACGGGTTTATGTTGACCAAGAAGATACTCCACGTGGGTTATTATTGGAGTACCATGGAAAGAGACTGCATCGAGAAAGTCAAAAGGTGCGCCAAATGCCAATTCCATGCCAACCTACAGCACGCTTCGCCCTCACAGCATTACAACATGACCACACCATGGCCTTTCTCTTGTTGGGGCATAGACATCATCGGCAAAGTTCACCCTACTGGCAGCAACGGACAATCTTTCGTCCTAGTAGCCGTGGACTATTTTACAAAATGGGTCAAAGCACAGGCTTACCGGCTTCTCAACGCCAAGAAAGTGACCGAATTTGTGAAGACCAACATCATGTGCCGGTACGGCGTTCCTCATGAAATCATCTCAGACAACGGTTCTCACTTTGAGAAAGAGATGGACGCGCTCCTGGTAGAATACAAGATTACCAAGCACAAGTCATCTCCATACCGCCCTCAAGCAAATGGCGCGGTCGAAGCAGCTAATAAGACAATCGAGACCATTGTGAAGAAAATGGCCTTCACCAGAAGGGATTGGCCCGAAAAGCTACCTCTAGTATTGTGGGGCTACCGCAAGTCTATAAGGACAGCACCTGGAGAAACACCTTATGCATTGGTGTATGGTTCCGAAGCTGTACTCCCAATAGAGCTCGAAGTCCCATCCCTACGGATCCTCCTCGAGAACCAAGTCAATGAAATCGATTGGATGCAAGGTCGATATGAACAGCTAGCTCTACTCGACGAGAAAAGGCTAAGGGCACTATAACGTACGAGAGCCTATCAACAAAGAATGGCAAGGGCTTTCAACAAAAAGGTGAAGCCACGAAACATCAATGTGGGAGATTTGGTCCTAAGACAACACCCTCCTAATTCCATGAACCCCCTTGGAAAATGGGGACCCCGATGGATCGGTCCGTACGTGGTCAAGAAGATACTAAGCGGCGGTGCAGTCCGACTCGCGGATTTAGACGCAGACTAGCTGCCAAAAGAAGTCAACCTCGACAAGTTGAAGAGATTCTACGCTTAATAAATGAGGACCATCAAAAAAAAAGCTTGCTAGGTTGAAAACCCGCAAGGGCGGCCTAGGCAAAAATTAGAGCACGTGCAAAAAGAAGCCCGCTAGATTGAAAACCCGAAAGGGCGGTCTAGGCAAAAAACAGGGTGCACACAAAAAAAAAAGGTCTTCGTTTGTTTGAGAGGAACGTAGGCAACCTTCGGGTGTGGTCTAAAACATAAACAAATACCCAAATCATCTCAAATTAACAAAATGCAATTCTATTCAAATCTCAAATCATTCGAGCCATTACAACGGATTTTGTTGAGCTACTAAAAGACATAAAAACATTAAAAATCCTAAAACAAGTGGTCTATTTTAATTGCAATCTCACGGGTATAAAGAAATATCTAATCTTTCTTCGGTTTGGGGACCCATTGCTTTTAGGGACAGCCTTTAGTCTTCTTGGATGGGGGCGGAGCATTCCCGAGACCACCAAGACGAGAGAAGACACTAGGACGGGACGTAGCTTCATCAACGGCCTTCCCTTTACCTTTGTCAAGCGGAACCTTAGCGGGAACAACCATGGGACGCTTCCACACGTGAGAAGAATTTCCCTTACCTTTCTTCTTCTTAGGCAAGTAACGGGGCCTATAATCCCTCACGTGGACCACTGGCTTCACGGAATCAACGGCAACAACACTCTCAATTGGCCTTCCCAAACGGTCAAAGATGCTAGGACGTGCCTTCGCAATTAGGGCAATGGGGACGGTCTTATCGCCTTCGGGGACGAAAACTTTGAATTCAAAAGTAAACGTCATCGGGGCCATCGCTACAAGAATTTTGAGGTATAGAGTAAGGGAAAAGACGCAGAATATTGCTGTGTGACCATTCGGATCGAAAATGGTTTAAATTTATAGTTTTTGGAGTGCCCTACTCAGAAAAAAAAGGGGCTGGAATTCAGCAAGCCAGAAGCGCGCACCTCCGACAAGCGACGCCAGCCGCGCGCGCCTCTCGAGACCAAAGCCAGGCGCGCGCGCGTTTGACAGCAGGCAGAAACAGAACATGCCCTTGTTAGTTCAAGAAGGAAGCCCGGGCGCATTCAAACACCTTCAACCTGCAAGAAACCAGATCCCAGCAATGAGAAAGAGTACAAATGACAACAAACACTCAGCTGGGCACACATTAATTTGGTCTGCCCTTAAGGAATGTCTAAAAACTGAAATAAGATAGAAACTCCCACTCGAAGTAGGGTGTCTTTTATTTTCTCAAAAAATTAGTTTTTACAATTCATCCCCGGCAAAAAGCACTCCGCAGTCAACTGTGCCCGCACCCCTCGAAAGTCAAAGTCAAACAGTCAACATCAAAATGCGACTCACGGCAACAACTTGGTCCTGGGTGAGCCACAAAAATCACCACCTCCTCATCAAGAAAAATCTACATCCATTCAAGCAAACGGTCCTCCGGGTCCTGCACTTCAGTAAACGGTCCACTAGGTCCCGCATCCAAGCAAATGGTCGTCCGTGTCCCGCACTCCAGTAAACGGTCCTCCGGGTCCCGCATCCAAGCAAACGGTCCTCCGGGTCCCGCACTTTAGCAAACGGTCCTCTGGGTCCCGCATTCAAGCAAACGGTCCTCCAGGTCCCGCATCTAAGCAAACGGTCCTCCGGGTCCCGCACTTCTGCAAACGGTCCTCCAGGTTCCGCACTTCAGCAAACGGTCCTCCGGGTCCCGTATCTAAGCAAACGGTCCCCTCGGTACCCGCTATTCAAGCAAACGGTCCTCCGGGTCCCGCATTCCAGTAGACGGATCTCGCCACCAGCAAACGGATCCCGCTTCCAGCAAACAGATCTCGCTATCAGCAAACAGGTCCCGCTTCCAGCAAACGGATCTCGCTATCAGCCAGACAGGTCCCGCTGTCGGCCACGGCGGGCAGCTTCATCCCACCGAACCTTTTATTATCAACCAAGCCGCTCACACAGGGAGCGCACCTCCATCCCACACAATTTTAAATTCCTGCTTTTATCGAGTCTTTTCTTTTTTCTTGGTGATGTCCTAGGCGGATGTCTGTCTTTCGTCGGCGTGTTTGCTTCGCAAACCACGCCGCCGAGGGGCTTTGTAGAAACCCCGCCTTGGACCGCTCACCCTGATTGCACACTTGATTTTGTGTTTCTCCCTTTTTTAAGTGTTTTCTGTTAGTTTCTGTTACTTTGGTTAAGTTCCAGACGGGCTCTGTTAAGTCCAGGAACTAAACTGAATAACAGTTCTAACTTTCTAGCCCATTCTGTCAGATTTTGCCTTTCAGAGTCGCGCGCCTCCGCCCCTTGAGGCCAGACGCGCACGCCTTCCGCCGCCTAGGTGGGATGCGCACGCTTCTGGGGTGCGTCAGTTACAGATCCTGCCCAAGAATCTCTCCCTTGCTCATTATACATGATTTTGCTCGGGAAATATTTCTTGGAGACTCCGTTTGGCTCCAAAAACTCCCCTTTTTCAACTATAAAAACCCCTCCAATCCATCATTGGAAGGAGGACTTTTGGACCCTTTTTTTTACCTCTTTTGGCACCTTAAGAATTTCCCACCTTGAACCTTACTCTAGGCAATTTACTAAAGATATTCTCTCCAAGTATTCAACCTCTTCTTCAAGACTTTTCAAGAGGTTCTCTTTGAAGGATATTATAGGTAAAATGTCTTGACTTTTTCTTCTTCTTTTTCTTCTTCTTCTTCTAATTCTTGTTCTTCTTCTTCAATCAAATGTGCAATCACCCCAAAACCATTTGGGACATGACACCAATGGCCCTTTCATTACATTGAATTGGCCTAGGAGTTATCTCCCTACATTTTAAACTTTAAAACCCCTTTTATCATTATTCAAATAGGAAGAACACATTTATCTTTAAAGTGAATTATGAACAAACAAGACCGACTTTGCTCGGGCGAAATAGGTGTTTAAGTACTTCCCATTTTGTAACCTAACCCCCGAACCCTTCTCTCCCGAATCTCTGGTTTTCGTACAAAAAATTGGCTTTCTTTAGGTTTTCTCGCGTTCCTCTAAAAACGTGGGTGGCGACTCTTAAAATCAAGTGGACATCCTAGGGTAACTCGCGCGCTCTAGCCAAGCCGCGGCTCCCCCGGGGTATCTACAATTGCATCCGAAGATCCGTCTTTAGTTCAACTCAAGAAGACTCAAGCAAGCATACCCATTTGGGATCTTATCATGCCAAGACCTTATCATCCACGACCTTGATGACACCGCAAGACATTACTGCATCTTTTGACATAAGCTTTCCACCATTTGGGTACCGACCACAATGAGGCTATTCATCTCCCCAGTAAGAGTAAGAACGAGATCTCTATTAAGAATCCTACCCGACGGTGCATCCGCTCTCAATGCCGAGCCGATTCCAAGATAATTTGGGTGACTTGGCAATATCTCGAAGCTTGGTATCAATAATCTTCTATTAGGGCTTGCTCACGTCAACAATAAAAGGCGATTCATTTTAATGGGCCAAGAGCTGATTTATCTTGGCGCTTCACGAGTCACCCAAAGTTTGGCATCAATGGCATTCTAGGGGCTTCACAGTCAGCAACCCCTTGGTATCTCGGCATCAAAAGTCTTTTGAAGCCCCATAATCGACAAATCTCTTGGGGCTAGACATCAATCTTCGTTGGGAACAGCGGTGACAACGATAGAAATCAAGCAACAAGGCAACCCGGACTTCGATCGAACATGACTTGATCTTGGGTTGGCTTTACAAACACACAATGATTAAAATGGTTCACCCACGAACTAAAAAAAAATGACAAAAAGATTTTTCTTTTTCTTTTTCTTTTTCTTTTTCTTACTTGTATACAAAGTATGTGCTTCATTTTTGCTTTGCTCATAGCTTCTTCCCCAGCGTTCTCCATCATCCTTGAACTACGCTGGTCTGATTCCCTTCAAAGGATACGTAGGCAGCCTTTGGCACGACCAACCCATCATTCAGAATGTCATCTCACCAACATTCCATCAAAAGAAAGAGCAGTTCATCATCTTCATCAAAGCCACAACATCTCCATCCCGAATCAAGCGGCAATGGTAAGTGAATGTATGAACATCATTCATTAATAGTTTCTTCAAAAATCACACAGCACACAAAAGCAATTTCTCCATTCTCGAAAAATCTCTCTCAAGCAATCTCTGGTTCCCAAATCACATCACACCACAATCACAATTTTCTCTCAATTTCTATTTCACATCTCACACAAGCACATATATCTGCAAAAGCATACATATAACAGGTACAAGCATTCGACAAAATGGACTCACAAACGGGTTCAGCAATGGGTTCACAAACGGACTCAGCCATCGGATTCACAAACGGATTCGACCAAGGGACTCAAAAACGGGTTCAGCCAACGGGTTAACAAACGGACTCGTCCATCGGATTCACGAACGGATTCAACAAATAGACTCACAAACGGGTTCAGCAAATGGATTCACTAACAGATTCACCAACAGGGTTCACCAACGAACTCATTCAATGGATTCACTAATGGATTCATCAAGCGGATTCACTAACGGATTCATCAACAGGGTTCACCAACAGACTCATTCAAGGGATTCACCAACGGATTCATCAAACGGATTCACTAACGGATTCGTCAACGGGGTTCACCAACGGACTCATTCCATGGATTCACTAACAGATTAATCAAGCGGATTTACTAACGGATTCATCAACAAGGATTCACCAACGGACTCATTCAAGGGATTCATTAACGGATTCATCAAACGGATTCACTAACGGATTCGTCAATAAGGGTTAACCAACGGACTCATTCAAGGGATTCACTAACGGATTCATCAAATGGATTCACTAACGGATTCGTCAATAAGGGTTCACCAACGGACTCATTCAAGGGATTCACTAACGGATTCATCAAACAGTATCACTAACGGATTCGTCAATAAGGGTTCACCAAAGGACTCATTCAAGGGATTCACTAACGGATTCATCAAACGGATTCACTAACGGATTCATCAACAAGGGTTCACCAACGGACTCATTCAAGGGATTCACTAACGGATTCGTCAATAAGGGTTCACCAACGGACTCATTCAAGAGATTCACTAACGGATTCATCAAACGGATTCACTAACGGATTCGTCAACAAGGGTTCACCAACGAACTCATTCAAGGGATTCACTAACGGATTCATCAAACGCTTTCACTAACGGATTCGTCAACAAGGGTTCACCAACGGACTCATTTACAGGATTCACTAACGGATTCACCAAACGGATTCACTAACGGATTCGTCAACAAGGGTTCACCAATGGACTCATTCAGGGGATTCACTAACGGATTCATCAAACGAATTCACTAACGGATTCGTCAATAGGGTTCACTAACGGACTCACTCAATGGATCCACCAACGGATTCATCAAACGGATTCACTAACTGATTCGTCAATAAGGGTTCACCAACGGACTCATTCAATGGATTCACTAACGGATTCATCAAGCGGATTCACTAACGGATTCATCAACAAGGTTCACCAACGGACTCATTCAATGGATTCACTAATGGATTCATCAAGAACATCTCGTCTAAATTCGCTCACACAGGTTACGCACCTTTATCTCTTGCAATTTCAAATTCATGTTTTCATTATGTCTTTGCTTTCTCTTCTTTCTTTTTCTTTGTCGATGTCCTCAGCGGTTGTGTTTCTTTTGTCGATGCGTTTTTCTTTGAAATCCAAGTCGCCGAGGGGCTCTCTAGACACCCCGCCTTGGACCTCTCATGTCCCGATTGCATACACATTCTCCATCTTCCTCTTTTCTATTAATTTTTGTTACTTTTTGTTAACTTTCATTACTTTCCTTTAAGTTCTTGACTTACTCCGTTAGTCTCGGGCTTGACTAAGTGAAAAAATCAACCTTGAGTCTTTGTTTACTTTGTTTTTGTTGACTTTCATGGTGTTTGTTAAGTTTCTGACTGATTTCATTAGTTTCGGGGCTTAACTGCATAACGGGGTTAACTTTTGGGCTAAAATATGGATTTTCTGAAGGTGGGACGTGCGTACCTCCGCCTTCTTTTGTGGGAGGAGTGCGCTTCCCATAGGGGGGTGGGATGTGCGCACTTCCCACCTCCAGAATCCCAAATTTAGCCAAATTTCCCTCCTTTTCTGATTTGTAACCCCCAAGGTCATTATGCCTTGGCTTGATCCGGGGAAAAGCCATCTTTGTGACCATAAACACTTCCCTAACACCTATAAATACCTCTTCATTCCACCATGGAAGAGAGGAAGAATTCTTGACTCAAAAACTCTCTAAAACTCAAAAGTCCATTTTCAAAGAGTGGTTACTATAGACAAATCGGTTCTTCCCTATTCAAGCACAAGGTACAATGCCCACTTTCTCCTTCTAAACTCTTTATTTGCTTTCTTCATCTTTCATCTCTTCGAATGTGTATGCAATCTCCATAAAAGGAACATAACCAAAAAGGCCACTTCACTATTGAAGTTTGGTCAAGGATATCTTCCAACATTCCAAACAATTTTAAATTCCATTTAATTTATTAATGTAATTGCTAGCATAGTTGTTACTGTAGGGATCCCGTCCTCGGGGCGAAACAAGCAAAGTTCGTACGAGGACAAAATGCCAAACACGGGTGGTTTTCACACAAACAACGGAGTCGCCACGTTAGTTTAATTTTTAACCCAAACATAACGAAAAATGGTTATAGAAAATGAGTTCGGAGGTCACGTTACACTTTGGGAAGAACTTGGACAAAGTTCACCCAAAGTGCCTCGGTAAACCGAGTCTCCCTAAGTTTGTTGACCAAAACGTGCAAGTGTGTGTGTATGTGTGTGTTTAAAAATGGGAGAAACCAATTTTATTTTAGAAAATGATTTTGGGGATGAAATGTAGGCATATTAATGCCCTTTGTTCTTTTTAACATTTTTAAAGAGGCAAAAATAGGATGTTCATCCAAGTAAAAATAAGGCATTTTGGGGACGGACTTTAATTAATCATGGTAAGGATTAATAAAGTCAAGAGGGACAACTTGATCATCCTATGTACCAAATTCATGCCAAGATGAGATCCAAGGCCATGAATTGGACAATCATTGGAGCAATAACACCTTTACTTGGACAAATCCCCCAACTTGGATGATTAAAGATTGTAACTTTAACATCCAAGAAAGGTGAACAAGAACATATTTGAAATAAAGCCTTTTTTTTTAAAGGGACATGTGATAACATTTAATAATATATAATATATGTATATATATATATATATATATAAATAATAGAGATTACCACAATAAATAAACATGTACAAGGCTCTCTCCAAGATGTGCAATGGATCACCAAGCCAAATTTAAATACAAGACATAAATATAAATGACAAAAATCATAACAAGTCTTTGGTTATCCTTTGGTTTAGAACCCACAATCATGCATAAAACATGAAGGGCACCATGGATCTCAAGGCTTGGTTCCAAGTTAATAAAAGACATTAAGTAAATGACATTAATTTAACAAATGCTCCTCTCCACTTGGTTCATCATTTTAATACACCATAAAGTGTAAGATGAGACCATTGGGATCAAGGGAGCATTTGGATCCCAATCATATAAAGATTACATTTTTAAGCCAAATGATCAAAGATCATATCCCAAAAAAAAGGAAAATAGAATGAGATGAAGAAGAAGATTTTAATAAAATAAAGATTTGATTTTTAAGCAAGCTTGGGGTAAATCATCAATTGATTGACCCAAGTTTGCTTTTTTCCTACTTGGAGATCATGGACTCCAAGATTTCACTCAACCATGGTTTGTTCACCAATTTCACTAATCACTCAATTTGTAGAGAGGAAATTTGTGCATAGTAACTTTGCTCTAGAATTCTCCCCCTCTTGAAATGATCAGCAAGGGGTTCTATTTATAGGGACTGAGGGTGCCCAAACCAGCCGTACGGCTAGGCCCCTCTAGTACCCAAAGCATCCGTACGGCTCAGCCTGGCGAGCTTCTGGATTTTTCCAATTTTATACCAGAGTAGTCCTGGAATTTAGAGCTTATCCTAGGGAGGTCCTGGCCTATTAGCTTATCCCTGAAATGGTGCTAAGGCTACCTCTAAGATAGGTCGGTTTCAGATTGGGGTACTTACAGAGCCCCTCGGCAACGTCGCTTCGATGGAGCGGGGTTGTCGATAGAAATAAGCATCCCAATCTGACGGGACGACGGCTTTAACCGAGTTTGGTTGCATGGCTGGACCTAGTGCTATAGGATTCCTACGTATCCCGTTCGCGGGGAATCAAGCCTAACGTAGTTCGGAGGTACGCGGGGTTACTTAGATCCGCAAGGAGGCATGACTCTAGGGGTCAGAGGCAAGACATGGTCAACTTGGCTCTATGGGAGAGGGTTGACTTGCTGGGGATACGGTCAACTTGACTCTATAGGAGAGGGTTGACTTACACGAGACATATTTTTACTAGGCTTACATCGGGGACGTCCTATGGTGACTATTCTAAGTCCAAGCTTGACCGGGGTCAACTCCATCTTCGGGGAGATTGACGGGAAAACTGGTCATACGTCCCTCTAAGGACTGCCGGGACAAAGGCTCTAGCCTATAACGACTATTCTAAGTCTAAGCTTGACCGGGGTCAACTCCGTCTTTGGGGAGATTGACGGGAAAACTGGCCTTACGTTCCTCTAAGGACTTCCGAGACAAAGGCTCTAGCTTATAACGACTATTCTAAGTCTAAGCTTGACCGGGGTCAACTCCATCTTTGGGGAGATTGACGGGAAAACTGGTCTTACGTCCCTCTAAGGACTACCGGGACAAAGGCTCTAGCCTATAACGACTATTCTAAGTCTAAGCTTGACTGGGGTCAACTCCGTCTTTGGGGATATTGACGGGAAAACTGGTCTTACGTCCCTCTAAGGACTGCCGAGACAAAGGCTCTAGCCTATAATGACTATTCTAAGTCTAAGCTTGACAGGGGTCAACTCCGTCTTTGGGGAGATTGACGGGAAAACAGGTCTTACATCCCTCTAAGGACTGTCGAGTCAAAACATTCGAGTCAACTCCACCTTTGGGGAGTTTAACAAGGCAAACTGGTCTTACGTTCCACTAAGGACTGCCGGGACAAAGGCTCTAGCCTATAACGACTATTCTATGTCATAGCTTGACCGGGGTCAACTCCGTCTTTAGGGAGATTGACGGGAAAACTGGTCTTACGTCCCTCTAAGGACTTCCGGGATAAAGGCTCTAGCCTATAACGACTATTCTAAGTCTAAGCTTGACCGGGGTCAACTCCGTCTTTGGGGAGATTGACGGGAAAACTGGTCTTACATCCCTCTAAGGACTGCCGGGACAAAACATTCGAGTCAACTCCACCTTTGGGGAGTTTAACAAGGCAAACTGGTCTTACGTCCCACTAAGGAATGCCGGGACAAAGGCTCTAGCCTATAACGACTATTCTAAGTCATAGCTTGACCGGGGTCAACTCCGTCTTTGGGGAGATTGACGGGAAAACTGGTCTTACGTCCCTCTAAGGACTGCCGAGTCAAAACATTCGAGTCAACTCCACCTTTGGGGAGTTTGACAAAGGCAAACTGGTCTTACGTCCCACTAAGGACTGCCGTGACAAAGGCTCTAGCCTATCATGACTATACTGGTCTTACGTCCTACCAAGGACTGCCGGGACAAAACATTCGAGTCAACTCCACCTTTGGGGAGTTTGACAAAGGCAAACTGGTCTTACGTCCCACTAAGGACTGCCGAGACAAAACATTCGAGTCAACTCCACCTTTGGGGAGTTTGACAAAGTAAAACTGGTCTTACGTCCCACTAAGGACTGCCGGGCAACAATAGGTTTGACACTTACTTGGTCAACCTAACAGGATTGGTCAAGACTAGGTTCCAATGTACTTACATCAAAAGACCGCCTATCCTCTTCACAAATATTCTACAAAACATTCTTATTATAAACACACCCTCAAATGTCCAATGCAATTTGGAAAGGGACGGAAAAAGCATTCTTTTTATAAACACACCCTCAAATGCCCAATGCAATCTGGAAGGGGACGGAAAAAACATTCTTTTTATAAACACACCCTCAAATGCCCAATGCAATTTGGAAGGGGATGGAAAAAACATTCTTTTTATAAACGCACCCTCAAATGCCCAATGCAATTTGGAAGGGGACAGGCAAAACATTGTTTTGGTCAAATTTGGGAAATGCGCATTCCTAAAGGCAAATCTTTTAACGAAGATTTTTAGTCAAATTCTTATTTTAACTTAACCATGAGGTTTACTATGCATAAAGTCGTTCGAAGCTTTGTCCATTTATTCGGAGTGATCGGGGGTAGAGAACCCTCTTGTCGTCGATGTCGGGGGAGCCCCATGCCTTTGATGTCGGGGTAGCCCCATGTCCTTGTCTCAATTGGTGGTGGCGTAGCCCCATGTCCTTGCGGAGGTATCCCCATGTCCGTTCCGTCGTTGATGTGGGGATAGCCCCATCTCCTCTCGGGGTAGCCCCAATGTCATCTTTCGACCTGTGGCGTTGGCGTAGACCCAATGTAACCTTTGAAGTGGGGTTAGGAACCCATCCCTTTTTCATGACACACCCTTTCTTTTGCCTAGGTCGCCCTTTCGGGTTTTCAACCTAGCGGGCATCTCTTTTGCGTCTCTTATGGCACACCCTGTTTTTTGCCTAGGCTGCCTTTACGGGTTTTTAACCTAGCGGGCCACATTTTTTGGTGCCTTTATTTTTCCCTTTTTTTATGAGTGATCCAGCCGACTCGATAGAACGGGGACTTATGGTATCTTTTGGAGGAAACATGCAAGGGCAGTTTACTTGGGAGAGAGTACCTTTATGTTGGTGAGCTCTTTGAGCAATTTATCATGAAATAGAAGGAAGCCCCTTGCTTGACAGAATACAAGTGTTTAGCTCTTTCCTAAGATGTAGAGAAGAAGACTTGTCGAGACATTTGAAATTTGCCTTAGTTAATATAATCAAATGATTGCTTGAGTAGACCATGTTTGTCATTAAGTCAAAATTATAGCATGCAATTAGCCTTAACATGTATAAATGTTGTGATCAATTAAGATTAAGATTCGATCAATGGCAGGATCGGGGGGAGAAGGTGTTTCTGGGGAATTGGCCCAAAGAAGGTGTGTCTTGGGAAATCGGTCATTGATGGGACCGTGGGGGAGAGACTTGGCTACTTTGGGAAAGCCATGGTTTGATCGTTCTTTCTCATGCTGTGACCGTACCCGAAGGTTGCCTACGTTCCCCTCAATGTGAGGAGCTCAGGTCGCCGTAGTTCGGATTTGGGCCGTCTTTTGCTGAAGTTGATGTCTTTTGTCATTGTCTCAGAGGATGTTGTTGCTCTTTTGATGGCGAACTCCTTGGAATGAACCTTTTGGGATGAACCCTCTTTTGAAATGACTTCCTTCTTGGTTGTCTTTTGACATGGATTTCCTTTCTTGCGAACCCTTGGGGGCGGACTTTGCGGTGCTCTTTTGAGGCAAACTTCCTCTTCGTATTTATTCATTTCCTTTTCCCTTTTCCATACATTCATTTCCTTTCCCTCCTTTTTTTTTTAGGGAGAGGAGAAACACTAGCCCCAACTTGCTTCCTTGGGCATTGGCTCATTTGTAGCCCCTTTGGTGGCATGCCCGTCATTTTTGGCTTTGACTTTGAAGATCCGGGAAGTCCTTTGCTTGGTCGTGCACGCGCGATCACGGTTGAGTCTCGGCGTTTGAGCAACAACATCCTCGCCTTTTCATTGTTTTGGGACGCCTTTGACGCGCATCAGGAGTTTGTCTCGGGAAGGTATATCGGGTTGTGTATCGGAAATGTGTATCAGGTAAGTGTATGAGGGAAGACTTGCCATTAATGGTTTCTTCATGTCAATTGATCACAACATTTATTCACATCAAGATTAATTGTTTGCATTTTGCATTTTTCAGTTGTGTTTAGGTCCACTCGTCCTTAATGAGTCGTCATTGACTAGTATGCTTAGAATTCAATTCATCATTTTAGGGACGTAGCAATCAATTGATAATAACAAGCAAGACAATTTCAAGAGTAAATGTGTATTGCAAATAATGTCTCAAGTCTAGGGAGAAGAGAATGAAAATGACTCTTTTATATAGATAACTTTGTACAAACATGTCCGGGTACGGACCTTTGTAAAAACAAAAAGACACAGTCCGGGACGGACTTTTGGTGAAAGTCTAGACCCTACGAGGCTAGAAGACTCAATTTTTTTTTTTAGGGATGGGCTCCCTTGAGGCATGATGATCCATTTTCTTGGAGGGGCTGTCGGCGGCATATTCCATATCTTCCGCGGGGAACTCGGGTTCCGTGTTGTCAGGGGAGATGTTGCGAGGTCTCCATTTGGCTTGGCGTTGCAATTGCCGGATTCATCTACTCATGAGTTGGGAGTTTGCATTGGCCGTCTCCGTTCGATGATTTCCTTTCAAGGTGCATAGCCTTCGGGCGTGGCACTCGACGAAGGTACGGATCTCCATTTGATGTGGCTGCTTTTGGGCTTCCGAAGCACGGGCCTCTCCTTGTAGACAGTGTTCCAACATTTTGATTTTCTTGCTCATGTGGATGGCTGTCTCGGACGCCAATTTTGATGTTCCTTGGTCAATGTTTCCAATGGACAGAACCGCGAAGGACTTTAGCATATTAAACCTCAAGGTGAAATTATAACCGGGGTTTGAGAAGAACGCTTCATTAGCGGATTGACCTTTTAGGAAAACTTGATCTTTTATTTTGAGAAAACTTGATCTTTATTTTTTTTTGGAAAGTATTTTTATTTGAGTAAAAGACTCACGCATTTTTTTTTTGTTTCCTCTTTTTTTTTAAACAAAGATTGACCGGGCCGAAGTTGCCTACGTTCCCCTCATTACGAGGGAGGGGGTCCCACGCGATGAGAGGCTCAGGTCACCGTAGTTCGAATGGGTTTAAAACTCTAAGAAGGAAAAAACGAACATAACTGACTTCTCGGAGGATAACGAGGATCCATCCAAGGACTTGACTCACTTCCTAGGAGACTATGCCTAGGGACTTAACGGGATTTTCAGAATCCATCCAAAGATTGACGGGTGTCTTGGAGGTCTTCCAAAGGCTTCACGGGTTCCTAGGAGACTATGCCTAGGGACTTAACGGGATTTTCAGGGGGACCTAGGGGACAACGAACTAGGGTCTCAACGGAATCTTAACGGGGGGCCTAGGCGACAACGGCCTAGGGTTCCAACGGAATCTTAACGGGGGACCTAGGGGACAACGGCCTAGGGTTCCAACGGAATCTTAACAGGGGACCTAGGGGACAACGGCCTAGGGTTCCAACGGAATCTTAACGGGGGACCTAGGGGACAACGGCCTAGGGTCTCAAAGAGATTTTTAACGGGGGACCTAGGGGACAACGGCCTAGGGTCTCAACGGGAAATTTAATGGGGGACCTAGGGGACAACGGCCTAGGGTCTCAACGGAATCTTAACGGGGGACCTAGGGGACAACGGCCTAGGGTTTCAACGGAATCTTAACGGGGGACCTAGGGGACAAAGGCCTAGGGTTTCAAACGGAACTTTAACAGGGGACCTAGGGGACAACGGCCTAGGGTTTCAACGGAATCTTAACGGGGGACCTAGGGGACAAAGGCCTAGGGTTTCAACAGGAACTTTAACGGGGGACCTAGGGGACAACGGCCTAGGGTTTCAACAGGAACTTTAACGGGGGACCTAGGGGACAATGGCCTAGGGTTTCAACGGGAATTTTAACGGGGGTCTTGGAGGATAACGAGGATCCATCCAAAGATTAAACGGGACTAATCAAAAGTCTTGGAGGATAACATGGATCCGTCCAAAGACTAAACGGGGCTAATAAAAAGTCTTGGAGGATAACATGGATCCGTCCAAAGACTAAACGGGGCTAATAAAAAGTCTTGGAGGATAACATGGATCCGTCCAAAGACTAAACGGGGCTAATCAAAAGTCTTGGAGGATAACATGGATCCGTCCAAAGACTAAACGGGGCTAATAAAAAGTCTTGGAGGATAACATGGATCCGTCCAAAGACTAAACGGGACTAATCAAATGTCTTGGAGGATAACATGGATCCGTCCAAAGACTTAACAGGATTTAATGGCGGTGACGCTGGTTAGCGAAACAATGCAATGTATCAAAGACAGGAAGCAAAAACGGGGTAAGCTCGTGCAGCGTGCAATTATTTATTCATTCAAGTTCACTTAAAACACATTTTATTCCTAATTGGTTGGAAAAGATTTCTCTTCTTTTTCGTGACTACTCTAAATCCTGGATCAGTGGAGGCCATATACGTCTATAGACCCCTCATTTTTCACCTGTATTGCACGCTCCCAAGGACGGACAATCCCGGGCGAGGGTCCTATAGGGCAAGCGGCTTCCACCGACCAAAAGAAACAAACCTAGGGTCTAGTGCGTCGCAAGGTTCCCAATACGCGGGTCATCCTAATCATGATTAAGCCCCAGTCGGGATTGAGACTTTTCCGAAGGCTACACTGAAGGCTGCACCGATATTCCGACATGACCTCATTTTGAATGAGGCGTCTCAGTCCTTGACCGTGGGCTTGAGGATGATTAAAATGACTCGTACATTAGGGCTTAACGACACGGTGTTACCCTATCCTTAGCACATGACCTTCGCTAATTGTGGTCATCATTAACACACGAGTTAAAGGCGGGTTAGGCCACGCTTGCATTGCATCAAGGAGTCACAACTCGGGCATTAACTTGGCCACAATTAACTTTGGACACGTATTACGGATGTGGTAACGTGAACTAGACCAAAAACCAACCAAGGTCACGGTATTTGTGTGTCACGGACAAGTGTGGTTGACTCGGCTCGGAAGGGAAGGTGGGATGGACCCGTGCGCGCATCGAAGGGAACAAGAGCGCCCAACGAGCTGTATCGTGGCATCCATCCCGGGTTTAAAGGGCATTTGGAAAGTGCGAGGTCAAGTGCGCGTCGTGTGAAGCCATTCTATGTTCCCTTTTGAGTCAAAATAGAGATTTTCGGTCCGTTTTAATAGCATGAGCATAGTATGGACAAGTATGAGCAATCATGAACAAATATGAACAAATATGAACAAATATGGACAAATATGGACAAACAAGAACAAGTAAGTAAGCAAGGCTACTTAACAAGTAAGAATTACAATTTGTACATGGAAGGTTTGTGCACAGCCAAAGGTTCTTTGAAACCAATTTTTTTTAAAGAAGATCAACATTTTTAAAGTCATTTGTACCAAAAAAGTTGTGCACAAACAAGAAGAACTTAAAACAATCTCTTTCTTTTTTTTTTTGAAAAGGGTTATGCACAATGAGGCTTTGAAAACCCAATTTTAATGCCCAAAAAAAAATTGTGCATAACCAAGTTTTGGAAATTCATTTTTTTTACTAAGAAGAAGAGAGTGAATGTACACAAGTAGAGACTGAAAATTAGAACCTGGACAAGAAGAAGCAAGGAGACCACTTAGAATGTTTCTGCCTTGCACCAATTTGTTGATTTGAACATTTTGTGGGTCCGGCCAAAGTAGCCGTACGGCTAGATCATCCGTCCCTTTATTTTTTGCGATTTTTCCATCTTCAGATCATCCAGCCCCAGTTTATTGTATTTCCAAAAAAGTTCCATTCCTTTGAGTCAAAACAGAAACACAAAACACACAAATTAGGCACAAAGTCAACAAACGGGGACGGGAGTTTGACCCACACATAAATGTCCCCAAAGCTTCTAAAAAGAAGTTTGGAAACATTTAATTCCCCAGCGGAGTCGCCACTGTAAGGATCCCTTCCACGGGGCGAAACAAGCAAAGTTCGCACAAGGACAAAATGCCAAACACGGGTAGTTTTCACACAAACAACGGAGTCGCCACGTTAGTTTAATTTTTAACCCAAACTTAACGAAAAATGGTTAGAGAAAATGAGTTCGGAGGTCACGTTACACTTTGGGAAGAACTTGGACAAAGTTCACCAAAAGTGCCTCGGTAAACCGAGTCTCCCTAAGTTTGTTGACCAAAACGTGAAAGTGTGTGTGTGTGTGTGTTTAAAAATGGGAGAAACCAATCTTATTTTAGAAAATGATTTTGGGGATGAAATGTAGGCATATTAATGCCCTTTGTTCTTTTTAACATTTTTAAAGAGGCAAAAATAGGATGTTCATCCAAGTAAAAATAAGGCATTTTGGGGACGGACTTTAATTAATCATGGTAAGGATTAATAAAGTCAAGAGGGACAACTTGATCATCCTATGTACCAAATTCATGCCAAGATGAGATCCAAGGCCATGAATTGGACAATCATTGGAGCAATAACACCTTTACTTGGACAAATCCCCCAACTTGGATGATTAAAGATTGTAACTTTAACATCCAAGAAAGGTGAACAAGAACATATTTGAAATAAAGCCTTTTTTTTAAAGGGACATGTGATAACATTTAATAATATATAATATATGTATGTATATATATATATATATATATATATATATATATATATATATATATAAATAATAGAGATTACCACAATAAATAAACATGTACAAGGCTCTCTCCAAGATGTGCAATGGATCACCAAGCCAAATTTAAATACAAGACATAAATATAAATGACAAAAATCATAACAAGTCTTTGGTTATCCTTTGGTTTAGAACCCACAATCATGCATAAAACATGAAGGGCACCATGGATCTCAAGGCTTGGTTCCAAGTTAATAAAAGACATTAAGTAAATGACATTAATTTAACAAATGCTCCTCTCCACTTGGTTCATCATTTTAATACACCATAAAGTGTAAGATGAGACCATTGGGATCAAGGGAGCATTTGGATCCCAATCATATAAAGATTACATTTTTAAGCCAAATGATCAAAGATCATATCCCAAAAAAAAGGAAAATAGAATGAGATGAAGAAGAAGATTTTAATAAAATAAAGATTTGATTTTTAAGCAAGCTTGGGGTAAATCATCAATTGATTGACCCAAGTTTGCTTTTTTCCTACTTGGAGATCATGGACTCCAAGATTTCACTCAACCATGGTTTGTTCACCAATTTCACTAATCACTCAATTTGTAGAGAGGAAATTTGTGCATAGTAACTTTGCTCTAGAATTCTCCCCCTCTTGAAATGATCAGCAAGGGGTTCTATTTATAGGGACTGAGGGTGCCCAAACCAGCCGTACGGCTAGGCCCCTCTAGTACCCAAAGCATCCGTACGGCTCAGCCTGGCGAGCTTCTGGATTTTTCCAATTTTATACCAGAGTAGTCCTGGAATTTAGAGCTTATCCTAGGGAGGTCCTGGCCTATTAGCTTATCCCTGAAACGGTGCTAAGGCTACCTCTAAGATAGGTCGGTTTCAGATTGGGGTACTTACAGTTACATGTAATCTTTAGCAATTAATCAATAAAATAATTCTCTTTTATTTTCCCTTTTCTTTACATTATAATTGTTAGCACTATTCAATAAAAGAAGGACATTTAGCATTAGAACACCAATAGTAGCAAGACCCGCGTAAGCGGGGCGGAGTGGGTGTTTAAGTACTTCCCACTCCGTCACCTAAACCCCGAACCCTTCTCTTCTCGAGTCTCTGGTTTTGTATATAAAATAGGCTATTTCTAGATTTTTCTTATGTTCCATTAAAAACATAGGTGGCGACTCTACAATTAAAACAAGTTAGACATCCTAGGATCCTTCCACCGCTCTAGCCAAGTAGTGGGTTTTTCCGGGGTATCTACACCTACTGTTGGCCGAATTGTCGCATTACCCTCCGAGCAATATAGAAAGAGGAATCCCTCAAACCCGAAAGGACGACCCTATCGTATCCAAGGGTATTAGCTACGAACCGCTTCACCTTCCAAAAGGATGGGCACCAAGCAATATCATCGGTCTCCGCTTTAGTAAAGAGATGAGCTCACTCCTCAATGCTGAGACCCTTTACCAACAGTCTCCGTCTATGGAAAGTATAAGGAGAATACTCGGTCGGAGAATCCAACAGTTTAAAATGTTCTCTGAGCCAAATTGTAACACCCCGAATTTTCTTATAATATCTGAGCATTTAATGGCATTAAATATCCATAAATAACAATAATAAATACTTTGAATTAGGGTTCACAACGGCCCCTTATTTAACCATAATTCAAACAATAGCGGAAGCGTAACTTAAACTTGTCTTGGTAGGTAAACAACCCTAACCATCAATGTACTTCGACTTACATCAAGATAAATAAACGTACTTAAACTACTAAATTAAGAATCTTCAGTCCACCGTCTTCCTACGGCTGCTTTCCTTGTCTTGTCCTCCTACTTAAATCCTGAAAACAAAATTTATAGAGAAGGGATGAGCGAACGAATGCTCAGTAAGTTCATACGTGGCCTCTCCGGTTACTAAGGAGAGACGACCAGAACGAATACTTTGAATAACTTTTACAAAGATAGATTCAGTTACTTTTGGATTCAAGACTGCAGAACAATACAGTCGTATTACTTTTAAGATTTCACTTTCAAAGGATTATGGCACTACAATCCAAAGGGATTCATTCAAGTTCCGTCAATTCCTTGGTAACGTACATTATAACCTCAATGCCAAAGGTACAATTCATACACCTAGCTTCTTCAGCCAATAGTGTGGGTCGTAACATATATGGTATCCACACACATATGCTCGGGGTCTAGAATCATCCTTGTAATCGGACAATTCCTGAGAGAAGGCATGTGATCACTCATGCAATCCCTAGTTTAAGGACGAGTCTTTTCTAACTGGACTGTCCGTCAATGTCTTTTCTAACTGGACATTGGATGCCTTAACGAGTAAGTGGTTAACTTACAAGTTAAAATTGAGAACATACCATGGTACAAGTATGTGATACAAGTTTCAAACTTCGATACTTAGTAGATCAATGGGGACATCACTAAGTATAGATTCTTTCAAAGAACGTTCAATAACGCAGAGTTCATTCAAATACTATCATGCCATACTGATAGCTAACTTTAGAAAGAAATACCGAATTCCAATAAACAGGAGTTCAAATACTGTAAGGAACGTAATCCCTTACCTGAATTGCTTTTCCTCGCAATCTCCTCTCTGTGCAAATCTACAAGGCACGGAGTAATTTACTTTAGTACTCTCAACATTGTTAACTATTTCTACTTAGTTAACTGAGAGATGCGTTTTAACTTCTTTACTTCGTTACTTCTTTTTTTACGTTTAAGTTTCTGACTTTGATTTACGAGTCAGTCCTTTAACTTTGATATAATTGCAATTAAGTCCTCTGAATTTGGGTTAATTACACTTTGGTCCCTCAACTTTGGATTAATTGCAATTTAGTCCTTCAACTTTGGATTAATTGCAGATTGGTCCTTCAATTTTAATTCAATTGCAATTTAGTCCTTCCACTTTGGATTCATTGCAGGGAGGTCCCTTGACTTTAGTTTAATTGTAACTTGGTCCCTTAACTTTGGATTAATTACAATTCAGTCCTTCAGGTTTCCTTTAATTACAGAAAGGTCCTTGGACTGTGGTTCTGTTCATAAGGTCCCCTAAGTTTCTCTTTTTACTCACTTAGGCCCCTCTATCTTCAAGGTTTCCTCTTTATTTCTTTTAACTTTAATTCTTTTCAGTTTAGTCCTTTTCCGTTAGGAAACTAACTGAAACTTCTAATCTTTTCCTTTCTCGTTAACTTTTTAACCTTCAAGGTCTTCCAAGTGTTTATTCTATTTCCTCAAGTTACTTTTCTAACTTGTTAACAATCCTATTAACAATTTTGTTTTCTTTCCATTAGAAACTTAACGAAAACACTAACTTTCCGTCCCAATTCTTAACATCTTCAATCAAGAATCAACACCCATAATTCCTCATCATGGCCGAAACATGTATGATCCAAAATCCCTTGATTTGATCAATTTTCTAATTCTTTAAATTTGTTCTAAATTCCCAAACATCAATATTATTTACAATACACTAACGAGGATCATTTAAATCAACAAAATCAACTTTCCATGGCTTAGGGCCATTCGGCCGAAACATGTTCAAGGGGGGAAATCCATATTTTTTTCTTCTTTTGATAAACCCAATTCAACCTCAATGATTTATATGTTCAATTCCCAAGCATTGCATAATATAAATCAATTCAATTCAAGATTATAAAATCAATCTTAAAAATAAACTAGTATCAAGATTACTATATTTTTTTCATAGTATTTAGATCAACTTCATTAACCTTTTAAAATTTATCATTAATCACTAGCATGCAAAACCCTAATATTTGTATTCTTAATTCATGCATAACTTATGATTTACTAATCCAAATTCAACGAAACAAATTTTGGAGAGTAGGATTTAGCATTACCTTGAGAATGATCGGATTACTTCTCCCAAAACAATGGCTGAAATTTTCTCCTCCCTCCTTCCTTGGTGCGGCTGCTATAGGATAGAACTAGGGTTTTGTATTTTGTTGTTTTTGTTAATTAAGAAGTAAACCTAAATTTTTCACTAACCATTGTATTTATACTCTTGGGTAGAATTAATTGGGTTGGGTTTACTAATACTATTTTCGGGCCAATCCAAATTCCTTGGGCCCACTTCTTTAAATTACTTTATAACTCTAATTATTGTTTAATTAAATTAGTAAAAACCGAAAGTAAAATAATTAAATAAAAAAAAAATTCCGGTTATTACATTCTTACCCCCTTAAAAGAAGTTTGTCCTCAAACTTTGACAATTCTTAATTCAAGAAGATGTCCGGGTACAATTCGCGCATTTCACTTTCTTGTTCCCATGTCGCTTCTCTTTCTGAGTGATTGCTCCATTGCACTTTTACATAGGGAACCGTACGCTTTCTTACGACCTCGTCTTTTCTGTCGACGATCTTGATTGGTCGTTCATCGTACGTCAAATCTGCCCGAACTCTTAACTGCTTGTATTCTATCACATGACTCGGATCATGAATATACTTCCTTAGCATGGAGACATGGAACACATTATGTACTCCAGCTAATACCGGCGGTAACGCCAATCGATAAGCCACTTCCCCGATCTTATCAAGAATTTCGAATGGTCCTACATATCGTGGACTTAACTTTCCCTTAATCCCAAAACGCATAACTCCCTTCGTAGGCGATATCTTTAGGAATACTCGATCCCCTGGCTGAAATTCCAGTTCCCGCCTTCTATTGTCTGCGTAAGATTTCTGCCTACTTTGCGCAGTCTGTAGCCACTTTCGAATCTGTTGTACCTTATCCGCCGTGACTTGTACGAGTTCCGGTCCACTTAACTTCCTCTCACCGACTTCATCCCAACACGCCGGTGATCTACACTTCCTCCCATACAACGCTTCATATGGAGCCATCCCAATGCTTACGTGAAAACTGTTGTTGTATGCGAATTCTACTAACGGTAAATGTTCGTCCCATGCGTTTGGCCAATCTAATGAAGTAGCCCTCAGCATGTCTTCCAACGTCTGGATAGTCCTTTCCGACTGCCCATCTGTCTGTGGGTGAAACGCCGTACTCATGGTCAACTCTGTTCCCAATGCTTCTTGTAGGCTGTTCCAGAATTTCGAAGTGAACCTAGCATCTCGATCAGACACAATTGTGACCGGGATTCCATGTAACCTTACTATCTCGTCGATGTACAACTTGGCCAACTTCTCCAACGAATCAGTCTTCTTGATTGCCAGAAAATGTGCTGACTTAGTCAATCGATCTACTATAACCCATATAGCATCATACTTCCCTACCGTCTTTGGCAAGCCACTTACGAAATCCATAGCAATATTCTCCCACTTCCATTCGGGAATTGGTAATGATTGCAGTAACCCTGCTGACTTCTGATGTTCACTCTTAACTTGTTGACACGTCAGACATCTATGCACATACTCTGCCACGTCATTCTTCATATTATTCCACCAATATGACTCCTTAAGATCCCTATACATTTTAGTACTTCCCGGATGTACAGAGAACTTTGAGCAATGAGCTTCTCTCAGTATCTCTCTCTTGATTTCATCATTGCTTGGCACCCACACTCTCTTTTGGTATCTCAGAATTCCATCTTCGCCCATATGAAGATCTTTTGCTTGCCCTTTTCCAATTAGAGATTCTCTCTCCTCGTCTAATTCTTGTGCCTCTTTAATTCTGCCCAACAATGCAGGTTGTAACGTCAGTCGAGCCAAGTATCCGTTTACTTTTACTATCAAGTTCATCTCCTTGACATCCTTCCATATGCTTACCCCCTTAGAGATCAACGTCGCCAACATTCCGTGATTCTTCCTACTCAAGGCATCTGCCACCTTGTTGGCTTTCCCAGGATGATACAATATTTCACAGTCGTAATCCTTGAGAAGTTCTAACCACCTCCGTTGTCTCATATTCAATTCTTTCTGCGTGAAGATATACTTAAGGCTCTTGTGATTCGTAAAAATCTGGCATTTTACGCCATACAGATAATGTCTCCAAATTTTCAGTGCAAACACTACTGCTGCTAATTCCAGATCATGGGTCGGGTAATTCCTTTCATGTACCTTCAACTGCCTAGATGCATAGGCTATCACCTTCTCATTTTGCATCAGTACACAGCCTAATCCTTTCAACGACGCATCACTGTAGATAACAAAACCTTCCGTCCCTGTTGGTAGTGTTAATACTGGTGCAGATACCAGTCTATTCTTCAATTCTTGAAAACTTCGTTCACATTCTTCTGACCAAACAAACTTAGCTGCCTTCTGCGTCAGCTTCGTCAATGGTCCAGATAACTTCGAAAATCCCTCTACGAACCTTCTATAGTAACTAGCTAAACCCAAGAAACTTCTTATTTCGGTTACCGTAGTAGGCCTTTCCCAATCCATTATTGCTTCTAACTTCGTCGGGTCCACAGATATTCCTTCTTTCGACACTACGTGCCCCAAAAATGCTACTTTCTCCAACCAGAATTCACATTTCTTAAATTTCGCATACAATTTCTGTCTCCTCAAAATCTCTAGCACTATCCTCAAATGTTCAGTATGCTCCTCCTTTGTCTTCGAGTACACCAATATATCATCAATGAATACTATCACACACTTGTCCAAGTACTCTTGAAATATTCTATTCATCAACTCCATGAATGCGGCTGGTGCGTTCGTTAACCCAAATGGCATCACGACAAACTCATAATGCCCATACCTCGTCCTAAACGCTGTCTTCGCCACGTCCACATCTTTGACTCTCAGCTGATGGTATCCGGATCTAAGATCAATCTTCGAAAAGTAGCATGCTCCCCTCAATTGATCAAACAAATCATCAATTCTCGGCAACGGGTATTGATTCCTAACCGTCACCTTATTCAATTCTCTATAGTCAATACACAGTCTCATAGATCCATCTTTCTTCTTCACAAATAGTACCGGTGCACCCCATGGTGATACACTCAGCCTAATCAATCCCTTGTCTAACAATTCTTGTAACTGCTCCTTTAGTTCTTTCAACTCTGTTGGAGCCATCCGGTACGGTGCTCTCAAAATAGGTGTGGTTTCTGGTACTAAATCAATGGAAAACTCTACTTCCCTCACTGGTGGTATACCAGGTAAATCCTCAGGAAATACGTCTTGAAATTCATTCACGACTTCAAGCGACTCTAACGTTACTCCTTTTTCTTCCGTTTCACCTATGTGTGCCAGAAATCCTACACATCCTTTTCTCAGCATTTTACGGGCTTTCATCACCGAGATTAAGCCTATCCTCTTCCTCGGCCTTGAACCCACAAATCTGTACTCTTTACCTTCCCCTCCTAGGAACGTCATTATTTTCTCTTGACAGTCCACTTTGGCTTGATGCAAAGCCAACCAATCCATTCCCAGGATTATGTCGAATTCTGACATGTCTAGTTCAATGAGGTCGATATTTACGCTCGTGCCTCCTACCCCTAAAGTGCAGTTTCTATAAGAGGTAGTAATGGGGATAGCGTCTTTAGTAGGTGTATCTATTACTAAAGGTATCTCTAAATCCTCTGGGTGTAGTTTTAACTTCTTTGCCACAACATTACTGACTACTGAATGAGTAGCGCCAGTATCTACTAACACATAAACATCACGGAAATTTAATTGCATTGTACCTGCTACAAGGTCGGCATTAACTCCAGCTGCTTTTGCGGTCATGGTGTACATCCTTCCACGACCTCCACCGTTTCCTCCTCCATTGTCTTTATTTCCTGCAGCTGGTTCATCTTTCTTAGGTTCTGGACACTTCCACTTCGGGTGTCCCACCTTCTTACAGTTGTAGCACTGCCGCTCCTTATACCAGCAAACCTCTGACTTGTGAGCTCCATCACAAATGGTACATTTATCATAACTGGTGAAACCTTGGCCCTTGCCCTTATTCCACTCACGCTTGTTGTCATTAAAGTTCCGACCATTTCCACTATGGCCGCTGTTGGAGTGTTTGTTCCCATGACTGCCCTTATCTTGACTGTCATCCATCGCTTTTCTCTTATTGTTGTTGTGGTCCTTACCACCCTTGTTCCCTTCCGACTTTTCAGCCACTGCCTTGCCTTTCTCTTCCCGTCGGTTACGGTAATTATCCGACTCCCGTTCTACTATCTTAGCCCTATCCAGCACTGCTGAGTACGTAGGCAGAGCCAATGGTGTGATTCTGTACCGAACTCTATCACTTAATCCCGCTTCAAACTTTCTTGCTTTTTGTTCTTCAGTATCGAAGAATCTTGGTGCAAATTCTAGTAGGTCAGTGAACTTCTCACCATACTCCGCTACAGTCATACTCCCTTGTACTAGAGTCAGGAATTCCGTTATCTTAGCATTCCTCGTGCTTGCAGGATAATACTTTTCGTTGAAAATAGCCTTAAATCTGGTCCAAGTAAAGGCTGCATCACCACGAGCCACAGCAGCTCGCTTTTCCGCCTCCCACCATGTCTGGGCCTTCCCTTTCAACATAAAGGTCGCAAATACTACCTTCTGCTCCTCAGTACAGTTCAGAGTCTCGAATATTCTTTCGGTGCTCTTAATCCAGTCCTCGGGTTTCTCTTTAGCAATGTCCGAGAATGAGTCCGGATTCCTCCTTTGAAATAGCTCCAGCGGATCACGTAATGGAGCTTGTGGTGGTGGTTGAGCAATTCCAGCAACAGTTTGACCTATCCCAGCTACTGTCTGCGATAGTGTCTGCAACAGGTTTACCAGGGCCGGATCCAACTGCCCGCCTGCATTACCGGTGTTGTCATTTCCCTCACCGTTCCTGTTATTTCCTCTTCTGGTATTCATCTGCAATTTTACTTTCACTTTAGAACAAATTCGTGTTCTAGCAATATTCATCACTACACAATACGTGCAGTATTCATGGTATACTTAACTTATTCTTTTACTAACGGGTACTTGTTAGTTTTGAATCGTGTTCGTAGGTCTTTTGTACTAGACCGTTATTCAGATTTGGTTAGTTTACTTTAACCTTTCTTCTCCGGTTCAGGAGTTTTCATACTTAATAATTTACAACCGTTTTACTTGGTTGCTTATTATTTCTTTGTTTCACTAGTTTTATTACTTAACTAGCTTTGACTTATTCCCATGGTCGTCTTACTTCGTACCATGGTTACGGAGATTATTTCAAATCACTCCGACACTTTCCCTAGTCTTTTCTCGACAAGTTAACTTTTGTCTACACAACAATAGTAAATTCAAAATTTTGGGTATTTAAATTAAATAATTAACTTTATTCAACTAAGGTGTGAGATTTAAACATCTCAAAATACACCCAAAATTCAACTTAACATAAGGAAAATTCTAACTGTATTACTCTACTAATAATAAAGTAAAAGAATATATTCTGATAACTATCTGTCATTAATTGCATCACTTCCCATAGTGTGCATGCTCTGCTGCAAGTTGGTTATATTTTTCTTGCAATTCCAACTTCTCAGCCCAAATCTGATAGCCTGAAGTCCTCAGCTCTTCCTCATAAGCTTCTTGCTCATCTATCTTCTTTTTCAGTTCATTATTTTGTTCTATCTCATCCACCAGTTGTACACTGATTCGATTCCATTCGCGGTTAGCTCTAACCACATGGCTTTCTAGGCTTTTGACCTTCTTTAGTTGTACTGCTAACTTTCCTTCCACATACATTATGTCCTCATCGCGTTCTTTGATGATATTCTGTAGACTGCCGACTCCTCGAGTCTCCTTCCTAAGCTCTCTGTTAGCTGAGCGAAGCTCCTTAGTTAGCTGCTTAATAATCTCCTCTTTAGCTTCTATTTCCTCCCTTAGAGTAGCACTGTACCTTACCGACTTCATGGGTCTCCTCGGCATGATCCTACACACACCAATGGTAAACTTAATTAGTACATAGCCCCAAGATTCCATTATAACATATTAATAGAATGTAAATAGACATACAATGAAGAGATTCCTATTTCCCCAAGTATATTCATACTTTATGTACACTCTTAGTATTATTCCTAGAGTTAGACTTTATCACTTGAACTTCCTCAAGTAAGATCTTATTTATGTCAAGTACTAAGTTCTCCCATAAGACCTAAAGCCATTGCTCTGATACCAACTGTAACACCCCGAATTTTCTTATAATATCTGAGCATTTAATGGCATTAAATATCCATAAATAACAATAATAAATACTTCGAATTAGGGTTCACAACGGCCCCTTATTTAACCATAATTCAAACAATAGCGGAAGCGTAACTTAAACTTGTCTTGGTAGGTAAACAACCCTAACCATCAATGTACTTCGACTTACATCAAGATAAATAAACGTACTTAAACTACTAAATTAAGAATCTTCAGTCCACCGTCTTCCTACAGCTGCTTTCCTTGTCTTGTCCTCCTACTTAAATCCTGAAAACAAAATTTATAGAGAAGGGATGAGCGAACGAATGCTCAGTAAGTTCATACGTGGCCTCTCCGGTTACTAAGGAGAGACGACCAGAACGAATACTTTGAATAACTTTTACAAAGATAGGTTCAGTTACTTTTGGATTCAAGACTGCAGAACAATACAGTCGTATTACTTTTAAGATTTCACTTTCAAAGGATTATGGCACTACAATCCAAAGGGATTCATTCAAGTTCCGTCAATTCCTTGGTAACGTACATTATAACCTCAATGCCAAAGGTACAATTCATACACCTAGCTTCTTCAGCCAATAGTGTGGGTCGTAACATATATGGTATCCACACACATATGCTCGGGGTCTAGAATCATCCTTGTAATCGGACAATTCCTGAGAGAAGGCATGTGATCACTCATGCAATCCCTAGTTTAAGGACGAGTCTTTTCTAACTGGACTGTCCGTCAATGTCTTTTCTAACTGGACATTGGATGCCTTAACGAGTAAGTGGTTAACTTACAAGTTAAAATTGAGAACATACCATGGTACAAGTATGTGATACAAGTTTCAAACTTCGATACTTAGTAGATCGATGGGGACATCACTAAGTATAGATTCTTTCAAAGAACGTTCAATAACGCAGAGTTCATTCAAATACTATCATGCCATACTGATAGCTAACTTTAGAAAGAAATACCGAATTCCAATAAACAGGAGTTCAAATACTGTAAGGAACGTAATCCCTTACCTGAATTGCTTTTCCTCGCAATCTCCTCTCTGTGCAAATCTACAAGGCACGGAGTAATTTACTTTAGTACTCTCAACATTGTTAACTATTTCTACTTAGTTAACTGAGAGATGCGTTTTAACTTCTTTACTTCGTTACTTCTTTTCTTACGTTTAAGTTTCTGACTTTGATTTACGAGTCAGTCCTTTAACTTTGATATAATTGCAATTAAGTCCTCTGAATTTGGGTTAATTACAATTTGGTCCCTCAACTAGGGATTAATTGCAATTTAGTCCTTCAACTTTGGATTAATTGCAGATTGGTCCTTCAATTTTAATTCAATTGCAATTTAGTCCTTCCACTTTGGATTCATTGCAGGGAGGTCCCTTGACTTTAGTTTAATTGTAACTTGGTCCCTTAACTTTGGATTAATTACAATTCAGTCCTTCAGGTTTCCTTTAATTACAGAAAGGTCCTTGGACTTTGGTTCTGTTCATAAGGTCCCCTAAGTTTCTCTTTTTACTCACTTAGGCCCCTCTATCTTCAAGGTTTCCTCTTTATTTCTTTTAACTTTAATTCTTTTCAGTTTAGTCCTTTTCCGTTAGGAAACTAACTGAAACTTCTAATCTTTTCCTTTCTCGTTAACTTTTTAACCTTCAAGGTCTTCCAAGTGTTTATTCTATTTCCTCAAGTTACTTTTCTAACTTGTTAACAATCCTATTAACGATTTTGTTTTCTTTCCATTAGAAACTTAACGAAAACATTAACTTTCCATCCCAATTCTTAACATCTTCAATCAAGAATCAACACCCATAATTCCTCATCATAGCCGAAACATGTATGATCCAAAATCCCTTGATTTGATCAATTTTCTAATTCTTTAAATTTGTTCTAAATTCCCAAACATCAATATTATTTACAATACACTTAACGAGGATCATTTAAATCAACAAAATCAACTTTCCATGGCTTAGGGCCATTCGGCCGAAACATGTTCAAGGGGGGAAATCCATATTTTTTTCTTCTTTTGATAAACCCAATTCAACCTCAATGATTTATATGTTCAATTCCCAAGCATTGCATAATATAAATCAATTCAATTCAAGATTATAAAATCAATCTTAAAAATAAACTAGTATCAAGATTACTATATTTTTTTTCATAGTATTTAGATCAACTTCATTAACCTTTTAAAATTTATCATTAATCACTAGCATGCAAAACCCTAATATTTGTATTCTTAATTCATGCATAACTTATGATTTACTAATCCAAATTCAACGAAATAAATTTTGGAGAGTAGGATTTAGCATTACCTTGAGAATGATCGGATTACTTCTCCCAAAACAATGGCTGAAATTTTCTCCTCCCTCCTTCCTTGGTGCGGCTGCTATAGGATAGAACTAGGGTTTTGTATTTTGTTGTTTTTGTTAATTAAGAAGTAAACCTAAATTTTTCACTAACCATTGTATTTATACTCTTGGGTAGAATTAATTGGGTTGGGTTTACTAATACTATTTTCGGGCCAATCCAAATTCCTTGGGCCCACTTCTTTAAATTACTTTATAACTCTAATTATTGTTTAATTAAATTAGTAAAAACCGAAAGTAAAATAATTAAATAAAAAAAAAATTCCGGTTATTACACAAATAGTCAACAATAATGGACTTCCCCGAGTCATAGAGTCGGTTCGGTGTATCTCATCACGACCATGAAGGGTCTCCCCCAAGATAAGAGGGACTATGTGTTGGTAGTGGTGCCCTAGGCACGTTTAATAAACGTTGTAATTGTTATCATTTATTTCATATCAATAAAGAGATGTTTTGATTATTATTATTGTTCATGTTTACTTATAATAATCCCCGTCCCTAGTACTTGTTAAGCACTAGTATAAAGGCTAAATGATCATGGGATGATCATGTTAGATTTATGGGTACTTGTTTGGAACAAGGTACTGGACATGACCCGCTGTATGAGATTTATGTCATGGTCTATGTCATACATATATCTCATATTAGTTATGTCATCCGAATCCTTGGACATGAAGTTATTATAGTCTTCCACTTGATGAACATTGTGTTTGACATATTCAAACGCTACCTTAACACGGTAGTTATAAAGGGTATGATTGGCATAATCGGATTCCCGTTGGGAAGAATAATAAGCTAAATGGATTTGTCCCTCCACGGAGAGATGTCAAGCTTGGGCCCCTCGAAGGAATGATGTTGATGAAATGTTCGGCCGGACTCAAATGGATTGATTGGATCAATAGCATTTGAATTATCAACATATTTGGAATCGAGAAAGTATTGAACAAAACAAGTTGACTGTTTGACCATGACTTGTGTTCAATGACATCGTGGACAAAGGGATTGTGACATATTCTAAAGGAATTCGAACTTGTATCTAGTTATACTATTTGGGTAGGTATGATGGTTTGCTAGAACCTAATCATATCTTATGGGATCATGTTTGAGCCCATTGCCAACTTAGTATAATCCTAGAGGGTCACACACAATAGAACGAATCTTAAATAAAAGGACTATATTGGCATTTAGGGTCGGAGGACTTCCAAGGAATTTCTGGAAAGTTCTGGGCCTCCTGGTCAACCAAGCGGGCGCTTGGGTTGCACCAGGCGGGCGCCTGAACAAGCTAGAAAAGAATTGGACTTTCTGTCCAAATGAGCGGGCGCTCGGGGGGTACCAGGCGGGCGCCCGGTATGCCGGTTTGAAATTTCCTAATTCGATTAGGAATGGTTTTTGACACAAGTTACCTATTTGGAATAGGTCTTAATTGTGTATAAAAACACCAATTCGGCCAGACCATATTCACTAGTGCTTTTGTGAGTCTCAAAGAGTTTGAGAGAGATTTTATTTTGTTCTAAGATATCATTGATTGAGGAACAAAAATAATTCACAAAATAAATTCCATATAGTTCTTTATTAAATTGTGAAAGCGTGTATTACAATTATTGGTCTAGCAACAAAGATCAAAGAAGTTCCTTTGATATTCGTTCGAAGTGTGGATACCGCTAGAGGGTGAAAATCATCATCTTCAAAGTTCGTGTTCAAGCTTTGTGATCGTGATCAAGTCTTCAAATCTCCACCAAAGACCAAGAGAAAATTTGATAGCCATCAAGGGTTAGTTTTTCCTTTATTCATCATGTTGTATTTGATTTAATCATATGAACGGATCCATGGCTTTGGGTTTTCTTAAAATTTTAAATTGCTATATTCCGCTGCGCATGTTACTTGGAAACCCAACAGTGGTATCAGAGCCCCGTTCATGTTGATTAATTCAATACTTGGATCATGTTAAGTGTATATAAATTGTTTATGTGCTAAGCATGATATGAATATTGGATTATATGATGTTTATGTGTTTTATGATTTTATGTGGTTTATTGTTTTTCCAACTTTAATCACACGATTCAATCGCAATAAAAATTATGGTGGATTCTGAATTATTTCGATTATTGATTTTTGATTGGATCAAATTTTTAATAATCAAGGAAAAATAATTTTGAGACAAAATTTTCGAACTTTAAAATTCTATACTACTCTGGCCATTCAAGCGGGCGCCTAGTCCTTTGCAGGCGGGCGCTCGGTGGTCAAGATTTGTTCTGATTTTGGTTAAAATCTGAATATGGAATTTTCGATAAATTCGACAAAACCAGTAACAGAACCAGTCCAGACTTGTTGATCTGGAATGGGTTTTGGGTAGTTGGTTTGTGTGTGGATTTTGGGGTTTGATTTTCCTATTTGTTTTAGTCTTGTGATTCCTAGATTGGTTCAAGTTTTGGATGGCTAATCTGCGTTCATCGAGATTGTGTTTCCCAAAATTGATCGCAATCAAAGTTTCAAAGATAAAACGAAATTAGAATTATGAAGAGTTCATAATTGCTAAAATTGAGAAACAAAGTTCTTGATTCAATGATTGGAGATCCATGTGGAATTGTGAATGCAATTGGCCTACGTTCATCGAGACCATCTATTGCTTAGTTTCGGCCACATGGACTACTTTCTTGGTTTCTTGAATTATGTGCTCATAAATGTGTTATATGCTATATGTGATGAACCTTCAAAGAAAGTTTTAAGTCTTTTATTGCCATGCCATGATTAAAACACTTGTTAGTACATGAGTGATTTTAGTGTAGATTCGCCCTAGCGAGATGCATTAAATTTGTTTATGTATGAGCAAGATAGATAGTGTGGGCACGCCCTAGCGGGACACATTAACTGTGCGTTTAAAATGGTTAGACTTAATTGGGCGTCAAAACAGTTTTGGGCCTAGGCAAAGATGAGGTTTAACATGCTTTTTGAAATTTGATTTCTTAAAGAATCTCATAAAAGGAACTAAGAGTCATATGAGATATGATTGACAAGAGTTGTCTACCTAATTAATTTGATTTTGTTTAATCCGCCTTAGCGGACTTGAAATTAAATTAAAGTTGGATCTTAACCCATTTAAATTATATTATACATTGGATGTATATGAAGGTTATATAATTTAGTGGGAGTATTTTGTTTGAAAAATACATTTTTTATCTCTTTAATGAAAATCGGTACTTATTAAATTTTGGAAATTTTTGCATATTTGTAGATAATGACTAATAACACTCAATCAATGTCGTTGCGATCGATCCTTGAGAAGGATAAGCTCGAAGAGAATGGTACAAACTTTATGGATTGGATCCGTAGCATAAGAATTGTTCTTAGGCAAGAAGATAAGTTGTACATTCTCGATGGGCCTCTCCCCGCTGAACCACCGCCTACTGCCCCTAGGGTAGAAAGAGACAATTACAAGAAACATCGTAATGATTCTAGAGATGTAAGTTGTCTCATGCTTGCTGCTATGTGTTCAAAACTCCAACAAAGTTTGGAACATTTGGAAGCCTATGAGATAGGCGTGGAGTTGAGAACTATGTTTCAAGAGCAAGCTAGGCAAGAGAGGTACAAGACCATTGTTGCATTCACTACTTGTAAAATGAATGAAGGGCAACAAGTGAGTCCTCACTTTCTTAAAATGAAAGGTTATGTAGAGCACCTTGAGAAACTTGGCTATCCAATCCCATTGGAGCTAGCCACGGATCTCATTCTTAATTCATTGCCTAAAAGTTATAATCAGTTTGTAATGAATTATAACATGCATGGAATGGATAAGAATCTCTCTGAGTTGCATGGGATGCTCAAAACTGCAGAGATGAAAATTGTAGAGAAAGGTTCTCCCGTGCTCTTGGTTCATGATGGGAAGAAGCCTGGTGCCAAAGGCAAGGGTAAGGCAAAAGTTGTCAAACCCAAGATAAGCAAGGCAAAGGTTGCCAAGGCTTCTGAGGCAAAACCCGATACACAAAAGGATGCAATTTGTTTCCATTGTCAAGAAATTGGTCATTGGAAACGTAATTGCAAGGCTTTCTTGGAAGAGCAAAAGAAGAAGAAGAGCAGCAAGGCTGCGTCGACTTCAGGTATCTATATGATAGATATTCTCCTTTCTACCACTGATTCTTGGGTATTGGATACCGGATGTGGTTCTCACATTTGTCTAAATGTGCAGGGACTAAAGAATAGGAGACTGCTTAAAGAAGGTGAAGTAGATCTACGTGTGGGAAATGGAGCAAGAGTTGCTGCATTAGCCGTAGGGACTTATGAAGTCACTTTACCTTCCGGATTAATTCTTGTTTTGAACAATTGTTATTATGTTCCGGATTTAAGCAGAAATATTATTTCAATTTCTTGTTTGGATAATGAAGGTTTTAAGTTTCTTATTGAGAATAAGAAATTTTCTATTTATTTAAATGATGTGCTTTATGATATTGCTAATTCATTTAATGGCCTTTATATCTTGGATGTCAAGAATGAAAATAATGTCTATCATGTAAATAAGAAATCTAAACCTAATGATGTAAATCATACTTATTTGTGGCATTTCTGTCTTGGTCATATTAATGAGAAGCGTATCTCAAAACTCCATGGGGACGGACTTTTGGGTTCATGTGACTTAGAGTCATATGATACTTGTGAGTCGTGTTTTCTTGAAAAAATGACTAAGACACCTTTTACCAAGTTGGGTGAAAGGGCAAGCGACTTATTGGGGTTGATACATTCCGATGTATGCGGACCATTAAGTAGCAATGCTAGGGGAGGATTTCAATACTTCATAACCTTCACTGATGATTATAGTAGATTTGGGTATGTTTACCTAATGAAACATAAAAGTGAAGCATTTGAGATATTTAGAATATTTCAAAATGAAGTAGAAAAACAACTTGGCAAAAGTATAAAGGTACTTCAATCAGATCGAGGTGGTGAATACTTAAGTCAAGAATTTGACGATCATCTAAAGAATTGTGGAATAGTTTCACAATTGACTCCGCCCGGAACACCACAATGGAATGGTGTGTCTGAGAGGAGAAATCGGACTTTGTTAGACATGGTTCGATCAATGATGAGTCAAGTTGATCTTCCAATATCCTTTTGGGGTTACGCCCTAGAAACCGCTGCTTTCACACTAAATCAAGTTCCAACTAAAGCGGTTCCAAAGACTCCATATGAGATGTGGAGTGGAAAGAAACCTAGTTTATCTTTCATGAGGATTTGGGGTTGCGAAGTTTATGTCAAGAGACTTATCTCTGACAAACTAGCACACAAATCTGATAAATGTATTTTCGTGGGATATCCTAAGGAAACTAAAGGATATTACTTTTACAACCGAGAGGACAACAAAGTGTTTGTTGCCCAAACTGGTGTCTTTCTAGAGAAAGAGTTTCTCTCCAAAGAAATCAGTGGGAGTAAAATAAATCTTGAAGAAATTCGGGACCCAGAAAATAACAGTGAACCAATAGTGGAACAAGAACAAGAACCACAAGGAGTTGTGGAACCTGTTCAAAATACACAAGCATCTCGCAGATCTAGTAGGTTACGATCCGAGCCCGAGAGATATGGATTTCTCGTAACGGATAGTAATGAGGTAGAAATCATTGAGAATGATGAACCGTCAACCTACCAAGAGGCGATGTCTTCTCCTGATTCGGACAAGTGGCTTGGAGCCATGGAATCCGAATTGCAATCCATGCAAGACAATCAAGTTTGGAATTTGATTGATGCGCCCGAAGGTGTAAAAACCATAGGACGCAAATGGGTCTTCAAGAAGAAGACTGACATGGATGGGAAGGTGCATACTTACAAAGCTAGGCTTGTAGCAAAGGGTTATAGGCAAGTTCATGGTATTGACTATGATGAGACCTTTTCACCTGTAGCAATAATCAAGTCTATAAGAATTTTGCTTGCCATTGCCGCATATCATGACTATGAGATATGGCAGATGGACGTCAAAACCGCTTTCCTGAATGGAAAACTCCAAGAGGATGTGTATATGACACAACCAGAAGGTTTTGAACAAGATTCTAAGGTGTGCAAATTGCAGAGATCCATCTATGGATTGAAGCAAGCTTCTAGGAGTTGGAATCTCCGTTTTGATGAATCGGTCAAAGAGTTTGGTTTCATCAAGAACGAAGATGAGCCTTGTGTATACAAGAAGATTAGTGGGAGCATAGTGCTATTCCTTATTTTATATGTGGATGACATATTGCTCATTGGAAACGACATTCCTACACTTCAGTCTGTGAAGACTTGGTTAGGAAAGTGCTTCGCAATGAAAGATATGGGTGAAGCCGCATATATTCTTGGCATTAAGATCTATAGAGATAGATCAAGGAGGCTACTTGGTTTAAGCCAAAGTACATACATTGACAAGGTCATTAGAAGATTCCGTATGGAAAATTCTAAGAGAGGCACCTTGCCCGTGTTACATGGAGTTTCTCTAAGAAAGACTCAATGTCCTAAGACAAACGATGAGCGTGAGAAAATGAATGATGTTCCATATGCTTCGGCAATTGGGTCCATCATGTATGCCATGATTTGTACTAGGCCGGATGTATCTTATGCTTTGAGCATGACAAGTAGATACCAATCCGACCCTGGCGAAAATCACTGGATAGCTGTAAAAGCGATTCTTAAGTACTTGAGAAGAACTAAAGACTCCTTTTTGGTCTATGGAGGAATGGAAGATGATCTCGTTGTAAATGCTTACACGGATGCAAGCTTCCAAACCGACAAAGATGATAGCCGATCGTAATCGGGTTTTGTGTTTATGTTAAATGGTGGAGCTGTAAGCTGGAAGAGTTCGAAGCAAAGTACAACCGCTGATTCTACAACAGAAGCTGAGTATATTGCTGCATCGGATGCTGCAAAGGAAGCTGTTTGGATTAAGAAGTTCATAACTGAACTTGAAGTGGTTCCTAGTATTGCTAATCCAATAGACCTTTATTGCGATAATAATGGTGCTATTGCTCAAGCAAAGGAACCAAGAGCACATAAAAAATCCAAACACATACTTAGGCGTTTTCATATCATTCGAGAGATCGTTGATAGGGGAGACGTAAATATATGCAAAGTACCTACTGATGACAATGTTGCGGACCCGCTAACAAAGGGACTTCCACAAGCTAAACATGATGGTCATGTTAGGTCCATGGGTATTAGATACATGGGAGATTGGGCCTAGGGCAAGTGGGAGATTGTTGGTAGTGGTGCCCTAGGCACGTTTAATAAACGTTGTAATTGTTATCATTTATTTCATATCAATAAAGAGATGTTTTGATTATTATTGTTGTTCATGTTTACTTATAATAATCCCCGTCCCTAGTACTTGTTAAGCACTAGTATAAAGGCTAAATGATCATGGGATGATCATGTTATATTTATGGGTACTTGTTTGGAACAAGGTACTGGACATGACCCGCTGTATGAGATTTATGTCATGGTCTATGTCATACATATATCTCATATTAGTTATGTCATTTGAATCCTTGGACATGAAGTTATTATAGTCTTCCACTTGATGAACATTGTGTTTGACATATTCAAACGCTACCTTAACACGGTAGTTATAAAGGGTATGATTGGCATAATCGGATTCCCGTTGGGAAGAATAATAAGCTAAATGGATTTGTCCCTCCACGGAGAGATGTCAAGCTTGGGCCCCTCGAAGGAATGATGTTGATGAAATGTTCGGCCGGACTCAAATGGATTGATTGGATCAATAGCATTTGAATTATCAACATATTCGGAATCGAGAAAGTATTGAACAAAACAAGTTGACTGTTTGACCATGACTTGTGTTCAATGACATCGTGGACAAAGGGATTGTGACATATTCTAAAGGAATGCAAACTTGTATCTAGTTATACTATTTGGGTAGGTATGACGGTTTGCTAGAACCTAATCATATCTTATGGGATCATGTTTGAGCCCATTGCCAACTTAGTATAATCCTAGAGGGTCACACACAATAGAACGAATCTTAAATAAAAGGACTATATTGGCATTTAGGGTCGGAGGACTTCCAAGGAATTTCTGGAAAGTTCTGGGCCTCATGGTCAACCAAGCGGGTGCTTGGGTTGCACCAGGCGGGCGCCTGAACAAGCTAGAAAGAATTGGACTTTCTTTCCAAATGAGCGGGCGCTCGGGGGGTACCAGGCAGGCGCCCGGTATGCCGGTTTGAAATTTCCTAATTCGATTAGGAATGGTTTTTGACACAAGTTACCTATTTGGAATAGGTCTTAATTGTGTATAAAAACACCAATTCGGCCAGACCATATTCACTAGTGCTTTTGTGAGTCTCAAAGAGTTTGAGAGAGATTTTATTTTGTTCTAAGATATCATTGATTGAGGAACAAAAATAATTCACAAAATAAATTCCATATAGTTCTTTATTAAATTGTGAAAGCGTGTTTTACAATTATTGGTCTAGCAACCAAGATCAAAGAAGTTCCTTTGATATTCGTTCGAAGTGTGGATACCGCTAGAGGGTGAAAATCATCATCTTCAAAGTTCGTGTTCAAGCTTTGTGATCGTGATCAAGTCTTCAAATCTCCACCAAAGACCAAGAGAAAATTTGATAGCCATCAAGGGTTAGTTTTTCCTTTATTCATCATGTTGTATTTGATTTAATCATATGAACGGATCCATGGCTTTGGGTTTTCTTAAAATTTTAAATTGCTATATTCCGCTGCGCATGTTACTTGGAAACCCAACACTATGTTAAAGGCCCGTCCTCTAGCTTGCAGAACGATGTCCACGAGCTCCGTGTTCGCCATGCCACACTTGCTCATGAATAGCACGCTTTGGAATAAGCACAATGCCAAGAGGCAGCATTGAGAATCCAAACCGTGACCACGAGTCACCCGACCTTTAAATCTCCTAGGCAAAGAGTGGAGATCGACATAGCGGTTATGAATATAACTCTGCGCCTCAGGAAGGCCTATACTCAATAAGTCCCTAAGAGACTCTGCCGGTACCTTGTCACAATTAGGAACCGCAATCACCCCGGTCAATGGCATATCCAGGATAGCCGCCATCTCCTCTACAGTAGGGACCATCTCATTAAGTGAAAAGTTGAAGAGATGAGTTAATGGATCCCAGAAGCGTACAGCTCCCTTTAAAAGGTCCCAATCCGGTTTTAGATTCTTCAAGGTGAAAAGAATCTTAAACCCAAACATCTCCACGAATCTCTCTTGGGGAGATTTATTGAATGAACGAAAGAACGTTGCTAAATCACCCTTGTAGCTTTCCACTAATTCTGAGTCTAAGGAGAACTCGTCAACAATTATTGATGAAGGGACGGACTTACTTAGGGCCATTGGGAGTAAAAGGTTGAGAATTTTACTCCAAAAGAAAAGTTCCCAGAACTGATTTAAGGCTGCATGGTATTCTAGGATGGACTAGAGGTGTTATATACAAGTTTGGACACCAAATACTCGAGGAAAAAGGAGAAATAGCCACAGATTCAGAGGATGACTCGAACGAGACACTCGAATGAGATATCGATGTCTCGTACGAGGCATCTCCCAGTTCAGAACAGCAACAACTCTGCTCAAATCCCAGGTTGCCCAACAAGTCAAAACATGTCTCAATCACATCAGAAACTCACCCAAAACAGTTCATACGTCACATACAAATAACCCAACACGAATCCATCTCATAAAATTACCCCTCGGTTGACCAACTGGATGTGAATCAATTCATTTCCACAGTCAGAAAAAAAAACAAAAATCAACTAATGTATTGTGTGTTAGAGTTACGAAATAACTGTTGCATAGGTACAAGAAGAAAAATTGTCTTCGCCTACGCCGAGGAAATAAATACATCATCAACCGAAAAGGGAACATGGGATTCTATCTACTCGGGCATCAAAAGAAAGGAGACATCGCCACCACCACGTGATCACTCATCAGTCTGAGGCCTTTTCCCACAAGAAGCTTACTCTGCTGTCTGGCGAGCCAGTCGGCCTAAGAGATCCGCGGTCTCTCTCTTCACCCTCTTAGGGCCATAAACTGGGCAAACCGTCCCGCGACCTCTCTATACTCAGCAATGGGCACCTGTTCAGAAGAAACAACTAGAGATATCAGAATCTTCAGATAAATGATAAACAGAGAGATGAAATGGTAGAATGACAGAAATGGCAGAAAAACCATGGTCGCGTCAACAGGAGGTATGAGTCCCTCAGGCATATCGTAATCAGTGGGAAGGTCCTCGTTGTTCTCTATTCCCTCATCCATGCGGTAGGAGAATGAAGCTGGTCTGAGCTGTAGACGGAAAGGGACGTGGACAACTCCCTGGGCCTGAGCCTGAGCCTGATCACCCTCTAGAATCAACCGAGGCATGAGACGAGCAAGGAAGTGTGAATACCCCTTTCCGATGAAGCGACGCATGGGAAGTATCTTGTGATTATTTTTATTTACAAAGGGAATATTCTTAACGACATTAAAATTATGAGAGTCGCCACGCCGTTTTAATTAAAGCCAAAACATTGAAAAAAGCATGTTTAATGGGTTCGGGGGTCAAATTACAACAAGAGAAGAATATTGAACGTTATCACTCCTATTGCCCGAATTATCGGTCTTTCTATCATGATGAATGTGTTAGTAGTGTGTTAGTGATTTAGACCGGATCCGAAGATTGCCTACGTTCCTCTCAATATGAGAAGCTCAGGTCAGCGTAGTTCGCAGAGAATTAGAATAGGCAGAAGAATCGGAATCATGCATAATGAAGGGGGAATTACCTAAAGATTAGGGTTTAGAAGTAGTTCCTAGATCATCCTCGGGTTGATGAACCCTAGATCATCATCGGCTATGAAATAACATGTAATTATGAAGATCGCAACCCTAAATATAGCATAAATAAGGTTTTAATCTATGAACACGAAGAACATGCGAAGAACATATTATGAACATATGAATGAGCATGCAAAGAATGTGAAGAAACTATGAATAAACATGTACGAACATGAATATAAAAGATCTACATTAAAAATAATGCAAGAACACGAAGAAAAAGTTAGAAAACTTACCTATGTTGGCAAGAAATAAACCTTGGATCTTCTTGAGTGTTTGAATGCTAATTAGAGAGCAAAATATTGTTTAAGAACTCCAAAACTCGGACTTAGAGCTTCTCAAAATCGGACCCCAAAACCAATAGCATGGATTGATTTATATAGTAAACTGATGGGAGGATCTGATGGTCCAGATCATCCGGCGCAAGGTTGGCCGCCTGGCCATTGTTGAAGCCGGTTACAAGAGTGGCCGCGTGGCCAAGATCAACGCGGAGCAAGGTTGGCCGCGTGGCCAAGGCTGCCGGCTGACTTGATTCTTAAGCTAGGGTTTCTGCATGGTTTTAAGGAAACCATTTATTACCTAATTTGATAGATTTTGCCATAAATGAGATATTTTGGGAATCCGGGACAAGTCTTTGCAAGGTTTCTAATTCCTATGAAGTCCTTGTATTTTTGGGAAAGTCCTAATAAACTCATTTTCAGGTCGGGTACTAATAGTAGCCCCTCGGCGACGCTTCTTGCAAGGCAATGTGGGGTTGACGATAAAAGAAGGATCCGTCTGAAACATGAGTTTCAAAACAGATGAAAGGTAAGGGAACGGCTGAACCTTGACAGGCGACCTACGTATCCGCGGGGGAATCAAGCCAAACGTAGTTCAAATCTGATGGGAAATTGGGAATGACTGTCCTCTGATGGGGAGCAACGTTTTCTGCTGGGGAAAATGCACCTGCCGGGGATGATAGATGACCGCGTCGGTCGGGTGGCTGGACCTTTTCAGGTTTCCTACGTATCCTCTGAGGAATCAAGCCGGTCGTAGTTCGGAGATCTACTGGGGATAAAACGAGATGTCGGACTTCTACTGTGGATAATAAACCTACGGGCACTATCCTGCATGAAGAACGAATCATTCGTAAGCAATGAAGTTATTTGGGAAAATTAAAGACTACGTTGTCTAAATAATCCCAAGATGGAATGATGGACGCAATCAGGATCGCCAGGGTTCCTGCCGATTGCGCTAAAGTAATCGATGTTGGATCTCTCGCGAACAGAAACGCCGAGGCTTCTGTTAACCACGATTGATCTAGGATGGCATGTTATAGAGGCGCCGAAGTCTCTACAATCACGCAAATCCTAATAATAGATGCTGGATCTCTCGCAAACAGAAACGCCGAGGCTTCTGCCAATTATGATTGATCTAGGATGGTATGTTATAGGGGCGCCGAAGTCTCTACAACCATACGAATCCTAATAATAGATGCTGGATCTCTCGCAAACAGAAACGCCGAGGCTTCTGCCAATTACGATTGATCTAGGATGGTATGTTATAGAGGCGCCGAAGTCTCTACAACCATACGAATCCTAATAATAGATGCTGGATCTCTCGCAAACAGAAACGTCGAGGCTTCTGCCAATTACGATTGATCTAGGATGGTATGTCATAGAGGCGCCGAAGTCTCTACAATCACGCAAATCCTAAGCAAATATTTGGTGAAGAATGGAAATTTTAAGGGGCTTTCCGTACCCAAAGGTAACGAATATCAGTCAAAGTAGTGTTAAAGGCATTTAAAATGAATTGAAGGGAAAAGATCAGGGGCAAAAGTGGAATTTTATCTGAAGGGGCAAGGTTGGCCGCATGGCCAAACACACTGAATTGCAAAAGTGGCCGCGTGGCCAAGGCCGCTGAGTGGTCAGATCTCCTTCACGCGGATTGCAGATCTGACGGCTGTGGTTGCACGGGCGAAAGTGGCCGCGTGGCCAAGGTAGCCGGCGGGTTGACTCTTGGTCACATCACCAGAAACCCTCCCTCTTCCTCTTCTTTTCTTCTTTCTTCTTCTTCCTTCCTCCATTGACGAGTTAGAGTGAGAAAATTGAGTTTTTAGAGAGAGAAAGCTCAGATTTTGATAATTTCGAGGCCTTCATTTCACATATCTCTTGAAGCTATGGCAGATTGGATCAATGAGGCGTTGTTTAGAGATTTCTCGGGCCAAGGTGTGTATATGATTCCACAACAAGAGCCACAAGGAGAAGGGCACGGTAATGCTGAGGGCGCAGGAAATGTCGGGGCTGATCCAGGAGCGGGCTTTGAAGCGGCGCCCTTGATTCCACGGGGTGGTTTGAGACCACGAGCCGCGACTCGGAATTATCGCGATAATCTGCTGCGGTCTACGTTCGACCAAGATTACGATTTTTATATCGACTCTGAGCGTCATTGGTCGATGGGGCTTCCGGAGACGCGAGAGGTAAATTTCGAATTTTCACTCCTCTCCTTCTCGCACATTTGTATGTTTTATGCACATAATATGAAATGCTAGAATAATGGAATGCTAAAATTTAAATTGCTGGAATTGTAAATTGCTAGAATGGTTGCATACCTGTGCTGTGTTTACCTGCAGAGGATCAAGGCTCGCGGGCCCACAGTAACTGTGGGCGTCCCTGCCGGAGGGACCGGGGGTTTGCGTGCTCGGGTCGAGGCTATGGGCTTTGGCCCATTCTTTGACAGTGTCCGCATGGTCGGGGCTACCCTGAAGGTGGCAGCGGTGATAGAGGTGTGCCGGGAGTTCTGGTGGGATACCACCCATACCTTCCACTTCAGTTGGGGAGAGATTACCATCACGCCGATGGATTTCGCGGCCATCACGGGGTTGAGGTTTACCGGTACCCCTTTGCCTTTTGATGAGAGCTTGGCGGAGCGGCGGGACTATAGACAGGCTCTGCTGGGAGTTGACACCGACCTAGGAGGAGGTGTAAGGGTTATGGAGTGGAGGCCGGGAAGGTGAATCGCTTGGTGGAGGTGGCTATTGAGGCCTTTAGTAGGGGGGAATATGATTTGGATTGCTTGGTCCGGCTGTTCTTATGGTACAGCTTTTCAGAGATTTTGTTTCCCAGTGGGGCTACTGTCTGTCGGTACTCACTGCTAGGGGCTCTTGTGGACTTGGACTTAGTCGGTGGGATTTCTTGGGGTGGAGCCGGTTTGGCTGAGATTTACCGGGCTTTGGATCGTTGCTCGAGGGCTAGCTCGTCGGCCTTTGACGGGTTCCAGTTCGCCTTTGAGGTACGCTCTTGACTACCCTTATTTTCACTTGTTGAGATTTCTGTTCTATCTTTTGGTTTGAAATGTCTCTCTCATTATATGCACAGGCTTGGGTGTACGAGGTTTTCGGTGTCGCCCCTTTTCAGTTGGTGATGAGTGTTAACAAGGTTGTTCCCATCATGTCGTACTGGTGCAAGGGCAACAGGGCTCCTTCCCGCAGAAACCGGGACAGGAAGACAGTAGATGCTGCTGATCTGAGGAGGGTGTTCGCGATGTTTGAGCCCATCGGGGTTAGATTTTACCCATGGAGCCCGGCCAACGAGGCCTCGGTGGGTCCCTTTGTAGTGAAGTTGACCGCTTCTAGGGTTCTGCTTGTGGGTCTCACCGGGGAGGCCATGTATCTTGGGGAGAGGGTGGTTCGTCAGCACAGGGCTGGTGCGTTACCGTGGGATCCTTATGACCCTCCTCGGGATATGCTCCGTCCCGCGAGGTTGGCGACTTTCTTGGCTCCCACTCCGGCAGAGCATTACAGGGGGGGTGATGATTATGCCGGCTATGTACGGACGCGGCTGGTCAGTCCACAGGTACGGGCTAGGATGCTATCGGGAGAGGGGTCGAGCTCGGCCCGTTATGTTGGTCGGAGTCGGCCTTTGGTTGACATGCCCCTTCGCTCGAGTAGCGTGAGAGTGATGAGGGGTGGCCGGGAGGTGGAGCTTAGCTTGGAGCCGACTGATGCAGATCTTGTTGAGGAGACATTCATTCCTCCGCCCGACGCTGGGGTACGGCTTTGTGCTTTACATCAGTCATGTTCGCACACACTTATTTCTTTCTGCATTGTAATCATTGCCTTGGTTTCACTTTCAGGTGACTCGGGAGGCCTATATCCGTTCAGCTCGGCGGGAGAACGTGTTGATGCGCTTACTGAGGGAGGCGTACCATTCATGTACTTGTCAGAGGGACGACGTTGCGTCACCCCAGCGTCGGGAACGGTCTCCGAATGGTGCGGGCTCTTCTCATATTGGTGGTCGAGCGGTCCGGGGACGGAGTTCGGGTGCCGGTAGCTCTCGGGCATTAGCGCGGCGTGGAGATACCACGGAGGAAGATTCATATTAGGCGGGGTCTACCTTTATTTCCTACACTGTTAGCTAGTAGAGAGCAGAGGGATATGTACAGAACAAATGTATAAAATGCATGTATGTATATTATGTTCTAAAATGCAATTTTATTGTGGGAGCCTACTTGTGCAAACTAGTTATTTTACAAATGTTCCTAATTTTTATACAATGCATGAGCCATGGAAGGGGGCAGGTACGTAGTTGCATGGATCCGTCACGGAGTGGGAAGAAACAAGATGGATTTCTGCATGGAGCAAAGTTGGCCGCATGGCCATGGCGAGGCCCAGAACAATGTTGGCCGCCTGGCCATGGCAAGATCCGGGGAAAGTTGGCCGCGTGGCCTAGGGCGAAGTTGGCCGCCCGGCCAAGGGCAATATCGGCCGCGGGGCCAGGGGCAATGTTGGCCGCGTGGCCACATCCTGCGCCGCCTCCGGTTTTCCTTTTCCTGGCAAGAGTGGGAGTCCGTGCCCTATTTAATGAACCCTTTGCAGCCACAAAAACGTACCAGCAACTTTTTGAGCAGTTTTTTGAATTCCTTTTTAGCCAATTTTCTTGCTTTTTGCCATGGATCAAGAGGCTAGGATCACAAGCCTTGAGAAAAAATTCTTTATAACCTCTTTGGAGAAGTGGGTTGCCAAACTTCCTGGTTCGAGTCGTAGGAAACTTGATGAACGGTATGGGATAAAGTGTCTTTGGTCACTTTTGTACATGAACTCCAATACCAACCTCTTGCAAGCCTGTGGGAGATTTTGGAATGATACCCTCCATGTCTTCAACTTTTCATTCAACGAGATAACACCCACTTATGAGGACATCGCAGCATTGTGTGGCTACGAAGGGAAGGGTAAAGTTGCCTTGCCTTTTGACTTCGTTTGCTTGAGGGACAAGTTGGTGACCTTTGGCGTACCCGCGGATGACTTTGATAGGTATGCTAGGGGCGGTTATGTCGACCTTTCTTGGATGCCACAACACTTCATGCATGCAGACGTGACATCTAACCGCTCCTTGGACCATCTTGCACTGTGCTTGTTTAGCTCTATCCTTTTCCCTTCTGAGGTGGGATTTGCCAGTGAAGGATGTTTGGGTATGGTGAATTTGGCTCGTTTGGGTTATGATGTCGTACCGGCCATTCTTAGGGAGATGCTCTGTGGGATTCCCCATCTCGCGGCTTATGGTGGGATGCCTTGTGGTAGTGATAGGCTTTTGACCATGTGGTTGCAAGAGCGGCTTCGAGTGAATAAACCGGCGGCTTCTCTGAAGGTGGCCCCATGGATGCACCGCATTAGAGGCATGGCGGAGCAGTTTGAGGGCATGACTCTCAAAGGTTGGGAAAAGTATTTGGCGGAAATGGTGACTGACGACATTCAGTGGGTGGTGCCCCATTGGCACATTCACTCTGTGAGGGAGAAACAAGTGGGACTTCACATGATCAAAGTTCCGACCCTTTCTGGAACTACTTTTTACTATCCCTCTAGAGTGCTTCGTCAGTATGGTTTGGTGCAGACCATCCCGGCGGGTTGGGATGAGGAGAGAGATGATTTTCCTTTTGGGATACTTCAGTTGGATGACAGTGCCTCAGTCCTTCTTTCTCAGATGTGGGGCGAGGCCGGCTTTAGTCGTAAGACTTTCCTCACGCGCTCCAGCAACACCTTCCTGCCACGCGAGTATTTGGATTGGTATATGGGGAGACTTGGGCATGCGGAGCAGACTCTAGAGACCCTAAGGGGCACTATCTTGGGATCCTGTGCTCCAAGTTTCTCATTGAGAATTAAGGAGGCTGAGACTTATGCGAGGAAGATGAGTAAGAGCGTGGCTAACGGAGGCGGAGAAGAAGTGGGGGCGTCAAAGAAGAGGAAGGGCGAAGAGGCTCCTAATGGCAAGGCTAAAGGTGTCAGCGAGTTCGAAAGAAGATTTTGTGAGAATCCTAGCAAGAATAAAGTTCGCCGTGGGCAAAGCAAGAAGAAAGAGACCGAGGGCACAAATGGCACTAAGGAGTAATCCTAAGCGTCTCTCCATAATCGTGCAGACACATTAGTTTAATTTAGTTTACTTTTGTTTTAGTTTCAACTTCAGAATAGGTTATTTATTCAAAAAGTATGTCAAGCTTAGACTCATCAAATAAGTGTTAACATGCAATGACTATGGAAATAAAAGTTTTTGCTTTCAGAAAAATACAACTTCTCTCTTTATTGTTTTGACAAGATTTGGATGTTTATTTGTTTTTTAGACCGCACCTTTTGAAAGGCTGCCTACGTTCCCCTTTTACAAATAGGACTAAGGGGCTCAGGTCACCGTAGTTCACTCCAGTTAGACTAGAATGATTTTAAAGAAAGGGAAGATAGAAGGGGGAATGCTCTAACTTTTGCCTAGACCGCCCTTGCGGGTTTTCGATCTAGCGAGCTCTGTACGCACCCTTATTTTGTATAGACCGCCCTTTGCGGGTTTTCAGTCTATCGGGCTTCTTTTTGCGTAGTAAGTATTTTTTTTTTTTTATTTTTTTTTTTTTGAGAGGGGGAGTCTAGTCATAGTAGCGTCTGAGCTTGCTGAGGTTGACTGGTTCCTTGAACGGGTTGCCATCCAAATCTGCCATTCTGACCGCTCCTCCGGAGAAGATCTTCTGTACCACAAACGGCCCTACCCAAGTGGGGGCCCATTTCCCGAGGGGGTTGAATTTGTTGGGTAAGCGTGCTTTGAGCACCAGGTCTCCTTCCTTTATGTCAACAGGCTTGACCTTTTTATTGAAGGCTTTTGTCGTTCTCCTTTGATAGGCCCGGATGTGTTCCATGGCCTTCAATCTGCGTTCGTCGAGTGTTGCCAATTGATCATAGCGACTACGAAGCCATTCTACCTCATTCACTTGGTTCTCGAGCAAGACCCTCAAAGATGGCACCTCCAACTCAATAGGGAGCACTGCCTCCATGCCGTATGTCAAAGCGTAAGGGTCTCTCTCCAGTAGCGGTGCGGACTGACATTCTGTACCCCCAAAGTGCTAATGGTAACTTCTCGGGCCAATCCCGTCCTTGCGAAGCCATCTTGCGAATTATCTGCTCTATCGTCTTGTTTGGCCGCCTCAACCGCGCCGTTAGTCTGTGGATAGTATGGGGAAGATTTCTTTCGTTTGATCTTGAATTCTACAAGCAAGCGAGCACACTCGGCTTCGAAATGACTGCCATTATCTGATATAATGAGGTTAGGAACCCCATACCGACACATAATGTTCTCTTTGATAAACTGCGCTACCTTCTTGGAATTCAGCACCTTGTAAGACTGAGCCTCGACCCACTTTGTGAAGTAGTCGACCGCGACGAGGACGAATTCATGACCATTACTACCGGCCGGCGAGATCTTTCCAATAATGTCGATACCCCACGTGGCGAATGGCCAAGGCGTGGTGGAACTATACAATTCGTGTGTGGGGGGATGTGGTTGAGGTTGGAGCATACTTGGCACTTGTGACACCGTCGAACCCATTGAATGCAGTCTGTCTCCATGGTAATCCAATAATAGCCCAGCCGAGTGATCTTCTGTCTAAGCATCCTTGCATTCATGTGGGGTCCGCACAACCCATTGTGTACTTCTTCCATTATTGCTTCAGCTTTCTTATTGTCGACACATAAAAGCAATAGACCATCGTAATGCCTCTTGTATAAAGTATCGTCTAACAGCACAAACTGCCCCGCCAACCTTTTGAGTGCTTGCAGACTCTTGGCCTTCACATCTCCGTCAAAGGACATCTCTCCGTGCTTAAGGAATTTGTAGATTTGGGCGTACCATTGATCTCCGTTCATCTCTGCGTCGATCTGGATTTCACAGCAATAGGCAGGGGTTCTCCCTTCGTCCAACCCTGAATGGTTTCACGGACCTTCCTTCTGGAATTTCAACTAAGGAGGCCAATGTCGCTAGAGCATCCGCGAACCTATTTCTATCTCGCGGCAGGAAATGGAAGCTAACTTCTTTGAACTGTGCTATCAACTCATCCATGTAACCTTGGTACTGCTGCAGGCAAGGATCAATAGTTTTCCACTTCTTCGCAGTTTGGTTAATAATCAAGGCAGAGTCTCCATACACTTCTAACTCTTTCACGTTGCGTTCTAGGGCGGCCTCCAATCCGGCTATACACGCCTCATACTCGGCGGCGTTGTTGGTTGCTGAAAAGTTTAGCTTGATGGCTATGGGAGTGTGCTCATCTTTGGGATCAATAAGTAGGAGTCCGACTCCATTCCCTCGTTTGTTTGCAGCTCCGTCAAAGAATAATTGCCACCTTTCTGCGACCTCAATTGCGAAAATGTCATCATCCGGGAACTAGGGGTCGGGTCCTCTCGTCTCAGTGCTCGGAGCGTCTGCGAGCTGATCGGCCATTGCCCTCCCCTTGATTGCCTTCCTCGATACATAAGTAATGTCGAACTCTCCCAAGAATACTGACCATTTAGCGAGTCTCATAGAAAGGGATGGTTTATCGAACAGGTACTTGATAGGATCCATTTTCGAGACTAGTAAGATCGGATGGGATACCATGTAGTGCTTGAGCTTCGTCACCACCCATACTAGGCCTACGCAGGTCTTCTCGAGTGCGGAGTAATTGAGCTCGCTACCTTGTAACTTTCGACTGACAAAGTACACTGCATTCTCAATCCGGGAATCTTTGGCTTTTGTGCTAACATGGCTCCGACGGCGGTATCTGTCACAGTTAAGTATAGTAGCAACGGCTTCTCCTTATGCGGCGGGCACAGGATTGGGGTATTCACCAAATATTGTTTGATCCTTTCGAAGGCTATCTGGCAGTCATGATCCCACTCCACATGGTTGTTTTCCTCATTAACTTAAAAATTGGTTCGCAGATGGTGGTCAGCTGATTAATAAACCGACTGATGTATTGCAGGCGTCCCATGAATCCTTTTATCTCCGTCTCGGTACGGGGTGGCTTCATCTCCAGGATGGCTTGAATCTTCCTTGGGTCGGCTTCGATCCCATTCTCGGTGACCATGTAACCCAATACTTTCCCTCTACGAACTCCAAAGGTGCATTTCGCCGGGTTCAAACGCATGGCGTGCTCTCTCAACCTGTTGAAGAATTTTCTGAGATCTATCAAGTGTTGGCCATCGGACCCTTTTGAATGTATAATCATGTCATCCACGTACACCTCAATCTCCTTGTGGATCATATCGTGGAATAAAGTCGTAACTGCCCGTTGGTAGGTAGCCCCAGCGTTCCTTAGCCCAAATGGCATGACAGTGTAGCAAAAAGTCCCCCATGGGGTGGTGAAAGCCGTTTTCTCTTGGTCCTCCTCGGCCATCTTGATCTGGTTATAGCCGGCAAACCCATCAAAAATGACTTGACCTCATAATGGGCGGTAGCGTCCACCAACATGTCGATATTTGGCAGGGGGAAATCATCTTTTCGGCGTAGCTTTGTTGAGATCCCGAAAATCCACACATACTCTGACTTTACCGTTGGATTTCTTGACAGTCACTAGATTTGATAACCAGGTTGGATACTCGATCACCCTGATGAAACCCACACGGAGTAGCTTCTCAATCTCTTCCTTCACTTGCAAAGACCATTCCGGCTTAATACGGCGCAGCTTCTGCTTGACTGGCTTAGCGTCTGGTGCTGTCGGGATTCTGTGCTCTACGATCGAGTTGTCGAGCCCCGGCATGTCCTTATAAGACCATGCGAACACATCCACATATTCTTTGAGTAGCTCAATCAGTGCTTCCCTTTCGGCTCCGCTGAAGAAGCTTCCAATCTGCGTTTCCTTAGGCTCGGCTTCGGTCCCCAAATTCACGCATGTTAACACCTCATCGGCAGCTTGGGCTCGAGATTCTTTTTGATTAATAACCTGTTCTGAGATTTCTTTAATGTATTCATCATTTAATGTGCCTGTGTCTGCCTCTTCTAATGAATCATTATTAACTAAGTGTATATCATTAGTTTGATTATTAGCCAATTTATCAGTTAAAAGAGTGACTATGGAGGGATACTCGGAAAGGTCGAGGGTTTCATTCATGGCAAAAGGGAAAATAGCGTTTGCAACAAGATCATAGTCTTCAGACGTAAGGTCGTCAGACTTAGAGGAAGACTCAAATTCAAAATGTAAAACACTAGACTCTGGGGACGGGGATTTTGAGCGAGTGACAGGAGATGCTGCAGGAGTGGCGACAGGAGAAGGAGTAAGCCCCAGTGTTCCCACCATAAATTCCGGAGTAGCTATAGGTCCCCCAATGATGCACCAATTCTTGAGCTTGTCCCCCATGGGTACCACCAATGTCCTTGGGTCCACCTTATCTTCAGAATCATCCCCAATGACGGCAACCATGTCTTCGTGCAGCCCCAGATTACCCAGATGTTGAAGCAGATATTGGCCGTCCCGCGTCTCAGTCAAACTTGGAGTTTCTGCGGCTTCTATTGCTGGCTTGTCAAGGGTTGCGGCTTCAAGTTGATCTGCCAAATCATCTGCAACCTTGGTGGAGTACTCATGCCTGATGGTTCTAACTCTGCCCGTGGGTTTGTCATGTTCCTTGTAAGTCAGCTTCATGTTGGACCGATCGAATTCCACATCTCTGAAAATCTCGAACCCTTTTTGCAATTTCCCGGTGTGGTCAATCCATGGCTCGGCGAACTCAAAACACGAAAACTCCTCGCCTTCCCTGACAAAGTAGCTATTCAGGGACAGGCGGTATGGCCGCATTTCAGGCTTTTTGTAGGGAAGCTTCATCTTTTTAAGCAATTCCATCCTTTGTTGCTCCATCTTGTCTTCAAGAGTAATGGTGTACCCTAGACCGAACAACCCTCGATGATCAACCTCTTCGACCAATTCTGTGGGGCCTTGCAAGTTCTTACCTAGCCCTAGCCCCGGTATGAAGCCCATATTACGCACTATCTTGACAACAGGTGCCACTTTATCCGTTGTTTTGGTGAGGTCGATGGTGCAGATCTGTGCTTGAGCGACTATTTCAAAGCCATTGAAGAGTCGGCTCTCTTCCCCATGCTGAATCTGTAAGACAGGAACGCCCTTGGTGTCCGTCCCTTGGGCAGTTACGAGATCACTGTAGATGATGGTCACTTCATTACCGGATTGAAACTTCACACACTGGTGCAGGGAAGATGGGACCGCGCCCGACTGATGTAACCATGGCCGGCCGAGGAGGAGTGAGAAGGTTTCGGGGATGTCGATGACGTGGAAATCTGTTGGCAGGATCTTTGTTCCGATGGTAATGGGCAGGGTGACTTCGCCTATCACGGCGCGGCATGTAGAGTCATAAGCTTTGATGGTTTGCTTGGATGGGCGTAAATCAACACCATGAACGCCAACCACATCCATCATCCTTGAAGGCAGGATATTAATAGCAGAACCGTTGTCAATGAATACACGGGGAATCTTCTTGCCATTTACTTCGACAGTGATGTACAAAGGCTCATTATGATCAACTCCGAACACTGGCTTGTCTAGTTCCGAGAAAGTGATGATGTTTCCATAGTGGATATTACCAATCATGTGGGTGACGTCCTCCAGGGTAATAGTGGATGGTACCATGGTGGCGGCGAGGTTTTTCTCGAGCATGAGGCGATGGGCTAGGGAGGAGGTGAGTAGGGACCATAGTGAAATATGGGCTTGGGTTTGTTTGAGTTGAATGAGGATAGGGTCTTCTTTGTCTAGGTCGGCTTGCTCGGGTTCCTTCCCAAAGACTTTCTTTGCACCCTTCGGGTCGGATTGGTACACTTGACCGGATCTCGTAAGGAGACAAACTTCTGCGCGTAGCTCCTCCAAAGACAATGGCGAGTCATGACGAGGGAGAGAAACTTCGGTCTTTTCGGCCTCCTCGAAGATTTTGGCCCAAGAAAGAGGTTGAGAGGGCTTGGGACTCTCTTCCTCTAGAGATTCGACTTCATTCACTAGTTCTTCTAAAGACAACAAGTAGCAAGAAGATTCTTTATTATTAGTCATTGAAATACAACCCATCTCATCACAGTCCGCCACAACAGGCTCGGCTGGATCAGTGATCTCACTAAGTTCTACCATGAGTACATTGCTAGCTACATAATCTCTAGGGTCTTCGATGACTCCCTTGTGGATGAGCTCTTGCACGGCCTTGTTGAGTTCAAAGCATTCTTCGTTAGTGTGACCGGTGCACTTGTGGTAGTGGCAAAACTTCGACAAATCGCACCCAAGGCGGGGAAGGTGTCCTTCTAATGGTTCGAGCATTTCTAACGTCACCAATGCCATGAAGACATCCACCATCGTGAGCCCTATCTTGTCAAAGGCATCCATGAGTTCTAGGATATTAATCTCGCATGTTTGCACCATATTCACCCCACCTCCATTGTTGGGAAGAGGGTTATTCACCACATTAGGACCCTTCGGCTTCTCAATCTTCTTGTCATTGATCAACCCTTGTACTACGCGCTTCAATTGAATACAACCATCCGTTGTGTACCCGATGTGCTTGTGATACTTGCAGAACTTGGAGGCGTCCAAATCAATTCTTGGGTAGGCAGGTTGGTAATTCTCTAAAGGCTTGATAAGACCCCTCTTGACTAACACGTCAAAGACTTTCCCCATAGGCATACCAAAATCATCAAAGTGCTCCCTCTCCCTTTGCGGCGGAGCCCCATTCCTTGTTACGGCTTGGACATCTAACGGGACCTCTTTCTGGACCATATTCACTTGGCCGACGGCCTCCTTTCCACCCCTAGGAGGCGCAGGCGCAATGGGGCCTTGTAGCGGAAGGAATTGTTGTTGTTGGTCTTTGGACTTTCCTTTGGCGGCACAATCCCAGTGAACCCTGCTTCGTACCTTACTCCGGCGTCAACCATTTCCCGCAAATCAGGGAAATAACCATTACCTATAGCTGCTTTCATTTCCGGTAGCAAGCATTTGTAGAAAATATGTTTCTGTTCCTTCGCCTTTGGCGGGTATTGGACCTCACACAACCGATGGTTCCACCTCTTGTAAAAATCATAAATAGCCTCGCCGGGCTTTTGCATAGTGTTCTCAAGATCCGTTCGATTCACATGCCAATCTAAGTTAGCTTGATACTTCTCACAGAAAATGGCACTGATTTGATCCCACGTTTGCCTCTCGCTTGGTTCTAGCCCCAAGAACCAACGCAGAGCTATACCATCCAAAGTGCTATGAAATACGCGAGCCATTTGTTCGTTGGTGTAGTCACGAGCCCTCATGGCCAACACATAACTATCCAAATGAGTCTTAGGACACGAGTCACCATGAAACATTGCCACCTTAGGCATCTTGAAATCCTTGGGAGAGCCCCCACTTGGCTAGGGTTGATTGTCTTGGTAGTCGGTGCACTTTGCTTATCCACGGTCTCGATCAACTTTCGCATTTGCTCTTGCATGGCCATGACCACAGGGTGATTGGAGATGTCGGGGATAGTTTCTGACAAAATGACGGGAGGAGTAGTGGAAGCAGTAGCAGCGGCCATCCCAATACTCAGAGGCAACGAGGGTGCGGGTAGTTTGCTAGCGGAGAGGTAGCCACCAAGCAATTCAGGGGAAGGTTCATAGACAGCCTTGTTCTTGCTCATGGTAGTGAAACCTTGTTGGGTGTAGAGAGATGGAGGCGGAACATTGCGGTAGCTTGGGAATGGGAAGGCAGTAGCATTGGTGTTGGGGGGACAGTTGGTATTGACCTCTTCATCCTCGACATAAATGAAATTCTCCCCATCGGGCACCAGTTTAGTCCCCTTTTGTTGAATGTGACCCTTCAACTGTTGGTTCTGGTCTTCCAGCATCTTGTTGCTTTCCTCGAGATTCCTGATCTTGGCTTCGAGACCGGCGAGGAAGTTCTAGAGGCTTGGGGGAATACCATTGAGAGTAGCCTCGGTGTTGAGCTCGGCGGCACTGGCAGGAGGAGCAGAGGCTGAAGCTGAAGCGGGAGTTGACATTGCTGATGACGAGACTGAGAACGTGGACGGAGTAGAAGCTTCGCGTTGTAGTCGACCACCCGAACGGATCCAAACTTGCTTTGCTGAAAGGTTGAAGGGCAATGGAGCTTTAGGAGATGGGGAAGGCTCATTCAAAGTATATTTTAATTTATAAAAACATACATTATTTACATCCTAATTGGTTGGAAGGGGTACCCCTTTTTCGCAACTAGTTAGAAGACTACGATCAGTGGAGGCCATCATTACGTCTATAGACCCCTCGTTTTTCACCTGCATTGCACACCCCCAAACGGACAATTTGGGCGAGGGTCCTATAGGGCAAGTGGCTTCCACCAACCATCGGATCCTACGACTAACCCTTCCTTAAAGGCATTTAACGTGATGTCTATGTTGCATCCTACGCAAGTTAATGATGAGCGGAGATCTTGACAATAAACACTCATCTCACCATGGCACGTCCCTTGTAGGGAAATCACTTTCTTGTGCACTTTCTCTCAAAGATCTCGATTCATCTTTGACTTGGGGATGACTCGACATAGACAGCACGTTAATTGACTATTAAGAAAAAGCTAGCCAAACCAACCGGTCAAAACCTAGGTGTGTTACCTATACTAGTGTGGGTTGACACGGGTTAGGTAAAAGGTTCCCACCGCTCGCGGAACGTACACGGTGAGTGGAGTAGACGAGTGACTCGAAAAGAGGGCGGCAGTAGCGCACAAATTCCTGCACATCGAATACTCCGGGTAATGGGGACCTGTGCAGTGTTGACACGGACTAGTGGTAGTGTGTGGCAAGAAACTAATTCTTTTTAAGGAGAAAAGAGAGAAGTTTTTGATGTTAGGATGATACAATGCAATGCATGAGAGAGAGAGAGAGAGAGAGAGAGAGAATAATGTACAAGGGAGCATAGCAGAGTTTTGTTTGACCCTAAAACTAAAGCGAAGATAACAAGGGTACATGGTACAAGGTACAAGGTACAAGTATTAACATGGCGGAGTGCGCGGGTGCATGTGTGAACATGGCAAGTATGTGAGGTGCACGTATAAACATGGCAAGTGTGTGTATGTGTAAACATGGCAGGTGTGTGCATGTGTAAACATGGCAGGTGTGTGTATGTGTAAACAGGGCAGGTGTGCGCATGTGTAAATATGGCAAGTGTGTGCATGTGTAAACATGGCAAGTGTGTGCATGTGTAAACACGGCAAGTGTATGTAGGGTGCATGTGTAAACATGGCAAGTATGTGAGGTGCATGTGTAAACATGGCAAGTGTGCATGTGCAAACATGGCAGGTGTGTGCATGTGTAAACATGGCAAGTGTATGTAGGGTGCATGTGTAAACATGGCAGGTGTGTGCATGTGTAAACATGGCAAGTGTGTGCATGTGTAAACATGGCAAGTGTATGTAGGTTGCATGTGTAAACATGGCAGGTGTGTGCATGTGTAAACATGGAAAAGTGTAAGGTGCATGTGAGAATCATGGCAAAGTGTAAGGTGCATGTGAGAACATGGCAAACATCATGATGTGAACGAAAGTTAGACCCACTAAGTTTGAAAAAGTTTCAAAGCAGTCCCCAGCAGAGTCGCCACTGTGAATACCCCTTTCCGATGAAGCGACGCATGGGAAGTATCTTTTGATTATTTTTATTTACAAAGGGAATATTCTTAACGACATTAAAATTATGAGAGTCGCCACGCCGTTTTAATTAAAGCCAAAACATTGAAAAAAGCATGTTTAATGGGTTCGGGGGTCAAATTACAACAAGAGAAGAATATTGAACGTTATCACTCCTATTGCCCGAATTATCGGTCTTTCTATCATGATGAATGTGTTAGTAGTGTGTTAGTGATTTAGACCGGATCCGAAGATTGCCTACGTTCCTCTCAATATGAGAAGCTCAGGTCAGTGTAGTTCGCAGAGAATTAGAATAGGCAGAAGAATCGGGATCATGCATAATGAAGGGGGAATTACCTAAAGATTAGGGTTTAGAAGTAGTTCCTAGATCATCCTCGGGTTGATGAACCCTAGATCATCATCGGCTATGAAATAACATGTAATTATGAAGATCGCAACCCTAAATATAGCATAAATAAGGTTTTAATCTATGAACACGAAGAACATGCGAAGAACATATTATGAACATATGAATGAGCATGCAAAGAATATGAAGAAACTATGAATAAACATGTACGAACATGAATATAAAAGATCTACATTAAAAATAATGCAAGAACACGAAGAAAAAGTTAGAAAACTTACCTATGTTGGCAAGAAATAAACCTTGGATCTTCTTGAGTGTTTGAATGCTAATTAGAGAGCAAAATATTGTTTAAGAACTCCAAAACTCGGACTTAGAGCTTCTCAAAATCGGACCCCAAAACCAATAGCATGGATTGATTTATATAGTAAACTGATGGGAGGATCTGATGGTCCAGATCATCTGGCGCAAGGTTGGCCGCCTGGCCATTGTTGAAGCCGGTTACAAGAGTGGCCGCGTGGCCAAGATCAACGCGGAGCAAGGTTGGCCGCGTGGCCAAGGCTGCCGGCTGACTTGATTCTTAAGCTAGGGTTTCTGCATGGTTTTAAGGAAACCATTTATTACCTAATTTGATAGATTTTGCCATAAATGAGATATTTTGGGAATCCGGGACAAGTCTTTGCAAGGTTTCTAATTCCTATGAAGTCCTTGTATTTTTGGGAAAGTCCTAATAAACTCATTTTCAGGTCGGGTACTAACAGGAAGTCCTGATAATCAGCCTCCAAGGACATATGGTCAAAATCATCCTGGCCAATAATGAGGTCCCCTCTCCCCTCCTCCGCGATGGCATAAGAGTTAAGCATATGCGCCGGTGGGTCCAGAGGAACAACAACATCGAGCCTGCCACCACCTTGCTGGTGAGAGAGTCTCTCTCCTAAATAGAAGCATCCCCCACCAAGGCCGATCATCAACAATCTCATACCATCAAACCCGTAAACATGGTCAATGCCTAAACTCCGCTAAGGAAAGAAAGCAACATCAAACTCAGGGACGGCCTCCCATCTATCAAAATACAGCCGCATACGCTCTATCATCATGTGCCCCCTCTGCATGCTCATCACGGGTATCCCTGTTACCCCGGCACCATCTCAAAGTATCTGGGAACATAACAGTGTTGTCTCAAAGATTGAAAGAGAAGAGACCAAACATGGTGTAACCCCAAGCCTGCAAAATGGGAGAAACATAAGGATGTCAATACATAATAACTTAGATGAAAATTCTATCAAAGTAAACTGGGGCTGAAATAAAGGAGGAATACAAAAGAAGATGAGTATCGTACCTCCCAGGCATGACTGTAGCCGCCTAAGCTAGCGTTGGTCCGATCCCGCGAACTCTCATCCATGGCCACATAGCAGTGGGCTAAGCTAGCTAAACCCCAGCTAGCATCAGTGACATGCTACATGTCTCTCAATACACTCAGGAGAGTGAACAAGGCTGTCGACACATGATTAACAAATAGCGTTTCAGAAAAGGCCCACCACAGAAAGCCGCGGACGGCTGCGATATGGGTGTCAGTAAGGTGCATCTGACCAGCATTAACGGTAACATAGGCATTGAACTTGTCCCTCAAAGCCTTCAGAGGGACGCCCTTGCCTAGGGTACGCACAGAGAAGCCCAGAAAGTGCCTCATATCATCCCCACTGGGAGAGAAATCGACGTCCACCTCAAGTGGCTCACCAGCAATAGAAAGCCCGGTAATGGCATGAAAGTCAGTAGGAGTCATGGTGACCTCCCCCCACCGCATATTCATAGTATGAGTGTTGTCCCACCAATTCTCTCGAATAGCCTGGAGCAAATGAAGGTTCCTCCTCCCACTGACCAGGCCATCAAAGAAGGGTTTCAAACCGAGATTCTCAATCTCTTCCTTCATCTCGCCATTGAGAGTTGCCCACCTCTCGGCAACCGCTCATACGCTGCCTCTATAGTTATTGACACCCTGAATGACTGCAAAAACATTGACAAAACAGACAAATGTCAGAAAATCGGTAAAATCCTCATTAAGCATTTTACCCGAAAAGTCGCAAAATCGCCTAAAGCGACAGTCGAAATCATGTACTACTATACTACAATGATTTTCAACATCAATAAGGATGAAATTCCATCGAAAGATCAGCCATGCATGATAAACCCTAGCAACAATAATTCTAGGCAAAAGTCGATAAAAGTCGAACTGCGAAGGCACCAAATTGAGACATGCAACGACGAAATTGACATGGAAAATCAGTCAAAGGAAGAGATCCTTACCCGCCTCGTCCGAATGGCGTGAGAAATATGATCATCAGAAACGGGCACAACTCATCCATCGCCCACACTTTGCCTCTCATGTGCCTACCGAAGAGGTGTTCCTTATGAGAACGATTTGCACCGGCCATTGAAAGGGTTAAGAATCACTAGAACTTGGTGAAATGAAGATTTTTGGACAAAAAAATCACCTAGGGTTGAGAATTCCTGAAATGAAATAAGAAAAGTGATTTGAAAATCACTTTCAGCGCCTGATATCGCCTCGGATATGCGTAAAAACAGAGATGTCTCGTACGAGACATCGCTATCTCGTACGCGATATCTCCAGAAAAATCTCAGAAAACCATGTTTTCTTGAGAAATTCCAGAAAAGCCCTGCTTTTAACAGAAAGGTCAGAAAAAAGCCATGCTTTTGACTGAAAGGTCGAATGAACCCGGTTCAATATGGAACATTGAGTCGTCAACAAATGGATATTTTCAGAATTGAACATGCAAAGTTGTTTCTCAGTACGAATTTATTCTCACCGCACATCCAAGATCATGGGTAAGCAACAAAATCTGCATAAGCAAACTCTAAATCCCACGACTGTCATCGAGACATATGTTAATGGCACAGGATTTGGAACCGTGTATCCCACAACTCTTATCAAAACGTAAGTTAATAACACAGGATCCCACCATTTAGAGTCCCATAATTGTCATCAAGGAAGCTAATGGCATAGGATTCACATTTTCAACGAAAAGGCAGTCTCGTTGAAAGGGGAAGCAAGGATCCAAGTAATTGGCGTCTCCAAATCCGGGTATCCCATAATGTTATCAAGAAGCAAGTTAATAACACAGGATCCCACCATTTAGAGTCCCTTAATTGTCATTAAGGTGTAAGATAATGGCATAGGATTCACATTTTCCGACAGAAAGGCAATCTCGTTGGAAGTAGAAGCAAGGATCCAAGTAATTGGCATCTCCAAACCCGAGTCCGATAATTTTTATTAAGAAGTATGTTAATAACATAGGACTCCCACCAGCGCTGAAGGCGGTTCGTCATCAACAACAGGGCATGTTCAGAATTGGAGTTGAAGAGATTGATTCCTCAGCATGGATTACAACTGGAGACGGTTCGTCATAAAAAAAAAAAAGTAGTATATTCAGAATTGGGTCAAGGCCATTGATTCCTCAGTATGGGTACTCTCCAAACTCTAAACTTTACTTACCACAAGTATTGTTTTCAAAAATGATTTTCAAAATACCTTAAACCTCAGTTTTTTGCGTGTTTTCAGAGTCGAACTACGTTTGGTCTGATTTCCTTCTGAGGAATACGTAGGCAGCTTTTTAGCACGACCATACCCCTAGTTCAAAATGGTGTCTTTTCTATCGACGACGGTACTTCATCCATAAGTATCGTCGCCGAGGGGCTTTGTAGACACCCATTTTAGAAATTCATTCATAATCACACTACTTCTATGTCTCGCCTTTGATTTGGGTCAAAACTCATTAAGTTGGACATGTTTCAATAAGTTTTTGACTGACTCCGTTAGTCAGGGGCCAAAATGAACATTAAAACTGCTGCAGAGGGCAAAATGTGATTCCAGCACATGGATGTCTTGTATGAGATATTGATGTCTCGTACGAGGTATCCTCCCTTGACATCCAGGTTTGGTCAGTTTTCCTTATGATCTTGACCCCTTTTCTTGGCAAACACTTAAGCAATTCGGGAAAACCTAATGGACGATCCTAGAGTCCAAATATACCTCTGTGGGAATCAAGTCTTGGATTTCCATCACAACTTACCTTCTTGGCAAAACCCTAGGTCCAGAACTCCTATAAATATAGAGGTTCTTGAACCAAAAAGGGCTAGAATCCTTATTCACCTAAAAACCACTCCAAATCTGATCAAAGAGGTCCCCATAATCAGTCCCTCTTCCTCACCTACGATATTCAAGCCTCCACAACACCATTCAAGCCAAGTTCATTGGATCATCAAGGCCTTTAGTCAAGGCCATCCATAAGATTCTTGAAGAACGCTTAGGTAAAACTCTTTGTTTTCTACCTTCTCATCTCCTTCTTTGTCTTTGAAGTAGTGTGATTCCATCAAAGGATCAGCTTAGAGCCTCTCCAATCCATGGAGATGGTCTCGAAGCACATGATCCAACATCCCAAATAAATAAGCAATTATTTATTTGTTTGTTTTCCTTTTGCGTACATTTTGCATGATTTTGAAACAATGATGATGATTTCTTAGCAAGACCAATCCTAGATTGGTGAATTGATGCTCCTTGACCTTCCCAATTCATAACTTAACCCCTAAATCCAGATATCTCGGTCCGTGTTCCGACAACAATATGGTGGCGACTCTCAAAACAATCAAAAAGGTAAATCGAAGGACGAAAACCGCCTCGAAGAAAACCCGCGTGCAAACAGCTTCGTTTTGATCAGTACCTGTGCCCACCTTTAGAATGACTCGGACCCTCTTGCTCGGCCGATTCCTTTTCTCTGCTCGGTCGCAGCACCTGCTGCTCTGTCCTGGAATTACGAATTTTTTTTCTGTTGCTTAATCTTTTAACTTGGTACCCCAAATTCAAAGGCATTAACCCAACACTAAAATATACTCCCTCCGTCCCAGCACAAGTGACATTATTCTTTTCCGGTCCGTCCCACCACAAGTGACACTACCTAAAATGGAAATGTTTTAATATAATTATCTTCAACCAACCCCAACATTTAACCCCACTCATTCTCTCTCTTCATTTTCTACTACTAATTTTATTCAACGAACACTATTTACCTCACTTATTCTCTCTCTTCATTTTCTACCACACATATACTAGCTTTTCTTAATCTTCGTGTCACAAAAATTGGTGCCACTTTTGTCGGAATGGAAGGAGTATACGTTTGACCGGATCACAAGCGAAATGGGAAGGGTGGACTGGGTAAAAACGGACGGGCCAGAACCCCATCTAACAGCCGCATACGGCCAGGTGTAGACACCCCACCTTGGACAGCTCACCCCGATTGCATACATAGTATTTTTATTTAACTTATTTTCGAAATTCTGTTACTTCGGTTAAGTTCCTAACTGATTCGTTAGTTTTGTAGACTAAACAGCATTACAGAGTTTCTTTTAGGGTCATTCTATCTTTTTTTACTTCGACGGTTCCCCATTCCCTGGTGCCGCGCGTTCGCGTCGTTTGGTGCAAAATGCATAACAGGCGGTCATTCTATCTTAGCGCTCCGCTTCCCATCCGCATTGGTAAAACGGACTGCAGCTCCCATTATTGCAGTTACGGATGCAGTCTTTTTCCTCCATTTCTTGATCACAAAATCTCTTTTTTACATCCACATTCATCCCCCCTTATTCTATAACTCTCAATCCCATTTCTTAGCATTTTTTTTAAAACAAAATTTTTCTTTTATTATTATTTGATTTTCTCTTTATTATTTAATTTTCTCTATTTTCTTATTGGTTGAAAGACCATATTTTCCTCTCTTTTTTACCTATAAAAACCCTCTCATTTTACCTTAGAAAAGGGGCTTGAACCTTGGACTTCAACTCTCTCTACACCTAAACTCTACAAAATTTCTCCTCAACAATTTCTCTACAAAAACACTACACAAAGTGTTGCACAACAATTTCTCTATAACAACTCCATCTCCAAGTTAAAGTTTGAAATTCTTCTTTTCTAAAGGTACTTTATTCTTCTTATTCTATTTGTCTAGTCAATGTATGAAATCCCCATAAAAGGGAACATGACCTAAAAGGCACTTCACTACCCAACAATCTCTCCCTATTTGATCGAAACCATTACCTACTATAACAAAGACTAATTCATTGTACTTGGTAATAACATGTTTCAAGAAATTAATTTTATTAAGTTCATGCCCCAAGTCAATGCACACACAATAAGTCAATGTTATAGATTATTATCATCCTAAAAGAAAAAGAAAAGACTAATCCTAGAAGATAAAAATATTTTGATGCAATTCAGAAAGATAATAAATGAGAGATCTGAATAGCATCAAACAACACAAACACAACTGGTACTCTGAATCATTAAAGCGATGAAGCATAAGAGTACAAATCAAAAGAGAGAATAATTATTGTGTTACAAAACCCAAATAAAGTTAAGACAGAAAATAAAAATGTTCAAGGCATTCAGCCTAACAAAACAAAACAAACGGTAAACAAAGTTGCGGCAGGTCAAACGGTCGGGCAATGCTGTCAGGATTAACGGGTCGAGAAGGAGTGGTGAGTCGAGACTGCGGTCGGATTACACATCCAGACCAGGAATCTTCACCTCTTCTTCAAATTCTGGAATGATGGTCACGGTTGGAAAATCGATACTGTTGCCTTCATCATTTTCGGCCTGTGAATGAACATTACCGTGACCCGGTATCAGCAACTTGAATGGAACTTTCTGTAACCGCGCTTCCAGCAGACCTCTGAACTGACTCCTCTAAAGTCTCCAATTTCTTTTCAACCACTTGAAATGAACCACGACGGTGTTGGTCAGTTCTTCAATCCTAGTTCCTTGATAGTCAAGAGGAGTTTTCAGAGTAGCAAAGGCGGCCTTGATAGCTTCAAGATTCTTCACTTGATTTTCAGAAAGGGCTTTAAAGGGCCTTGATGGTTGCATCGACATTCTTTTCCATACTAATTTGATTTTATTCAACTCATGAACCAAATCAGATTTAACAAAGTCCAGCTGCTTATGAATTTCAATGGAAGCATCAACGACTTCACGGGATATGCATCTGTTAAGAGCATTGGTCTGAACAGTAATGGTCTCTTTCATAAATTGTAGAGTGATCATGAAATTGGTAGAGATAGAGCGGCGATGAAGATACGGGTAGGAGGAGTTTGAGAGCGGCAGCAAAACTTGAACTGGCAATGTCCCAAAACAACATCTTTTACTGTCTTTGTTATCGCTAATGTATCCCCCTTAATGGTGTCAATCAACTTCGAGGGAAGAGAACATAGCTCCTGTTGTAGATTGGCCTGAGTAGACTTAAGGTCAATAACCTCTGTGGTCAGCTGAGCAATAGCTGACTGATTTTCAGACTGGAGTTTGGTCAATGCTTGGACCGCGGTAAGAAGTGCGGTCACCAGACTTGCGGTAGCAGGAATATCTTCTGGAATAACTTTGATCAGAGAGGGAGGAGTTGGAACTGGAGAATGAGTAGGAGAGATAACCGGGGTGCGGTCGGTAGACTGGGTTTTAGCAACAGAGGCATCAATGGGCATATCAGAGAGGGTCAGTATCAGTAGCAGCACGACTGTGGATATTCCATGATCGGCAGCCTCAGTGCGGTCAAAAGTGGGGGCTATCAACGTTAACTTCCAATCCTTTTCTTTGTCATCACTTTCACCTTGCTGACTACCATCATTATCATCATGCTTATTCTCCTCTTCACGGTCACTGTCTTCACTACTATGAACAACCTCAACTTTGGAACCACTTGAAGCTTCGTCTTCAGTTCCTCACTGTCAGACTCATTACGAAAGAGAGTAAACTTGCCTTTCAACAGTAGGCTTTAATTTTTGAGCAACTTTCTTTAAAGTGGGGGCAACCTCAACCACAGTATCAGTATCAACAGGAGGTGAAAACCAGTAGGAGTGAATACTGGAGATGCGGCAACCTTGGCCTTTTTGACAACCTTTACTGGACTTAGAAAATGAATTCTCTTTTTCTCCCCCTGAGATGTTGCGGTT